>JAWWEU010000005.1:10362705-10452361 GCA_035583155.1 Acropternis orthonyx
TTGTACAGACATGAATGGGGGAAGCAGCCACTTCCAGACAAACTCAAACCAGCTAAAATGTCAGCTCAGGCCATGTGCAAGTGCCTTATTTGATGGCAAGAGGAAATTTGCTTTGTGAAAAGTACAAGTGGAGCAGGAATTTAAGAACAGGAGGTGGATAATAACACTTTGAGTGATACAGGCTTGGTCTGGCTCCAGCACTGATTGCAAAACTGCCGGCAAGACCTACTGACCTCTGGTTGTTCAGCATCCACGCTGCTCTATACCCTGGGCACAGCCACTAACTCCTTGTACCAAGCAGAAAGTCACATGAAAGGGAATTCAGTCTCCACCTCAACTACAGATCTTAGTGATGTCCACATTAGTACTCTCAAATGTTTTGTGGTTAATGGAAGCTTACAGAGAAAGAGGTTCCCTGGCGAGGACAAGCTTTCATCCCTCCCAAAGAGCAGTATCAGGGTGCTCAGTGAAGTGCTGCTCCCCAGCAGTCCAACAGCAAGGCAGGCAGGAGGGATGAGGCATGTCTTCAACACTAGCTCTGGTTACTGATTACAGAGAGGGACTCACCCCACTGACAGACAGAGCTAATCAGGCGAAGGAAGTTGCATTCCAGCCCTAGCAGTGGCAGCGTGGAGAAGAGCCAGAGTAGTGTTCTCAAAACCGACAGAAAGACAAGCACCTCAGTCCCACTGTCCCAAGAGGAAAAGGCAACAAAATACCCCCTAAAACACATCAGTTTTCAGGGTGTATACACTCTGAATAGCACCCTGGGTAGCACACACCACTAGCAGAAAACTCCAGCTCTTCTCTTGTCAATCTACCCCACCAAGACAGTGATGGAGCAGTTTGGAGCATTCACTCCCACCTCCACCTTCTTGTCCCTGTACATCACCACTACTCCTGCTCCTGCAACCTGTCGGACTGGCTCTGCCCTCTCACTTCTCTGCTGCATCAGGTGCAGCTTCCACTTGTGCAAACAAACAGGCTGCTTGCCTGAGCTCACAGAAGGAACATCACAGGAGGTTCCAGAACCCTTCTTGTTCTCTAGGGATCACTCTAGGATTTCCTGTGCTTTGGCTGTCTGTCTGAGTAGTGCATGTTTGCTCTTTCCAATGAAGAGAGAAGCAGCAGGAGAGTTGCTCTGCAAGCACATGCACTGGTCTGGCTGTTCATCCCAGGGAGGTGGCAGTGGGTCTGAGCGCTTGGTCACAGTTATTAGATGAAAATTTATCATCAGTTACGGCCACCTTTCAGCATTATGCAAATACAGCAGTCCCAAATTACCCCATTTTCTCTTGACAATTCCACAAGGAAACACAAAACATCATCTGTTGCTTCAAGAGAAGCCAAGAAGAATATTTTAAGACTAAGAAAATGTTTCAGAGACCAACCCTGGAGGAAGGTAAGCTCCCCATCTGTAATCAGCTACAATCAGGGAATGCATCAGCTTCAGACTACATTAGTCTTATCAAGTATGCTGCAATTAAAATACAGAAAGGCTAAATTAGAGGGAGTGAAGTCAATGAGGAATGCATTCAAGAAAAATAGCAAGGTGTAACGCCGGAGGTTTCTCAGTTCTGTTATACCCTCTGTGTTTCTGCAAGTCAGCAGCACTTCTCCCTAAAAACCTGCACAGAAACCACAGCAGCAGCAAGAAGTACTACTTCAGTGGTAACAGTTGGTTTCCAGTCTCCACCAGTGCTAATCTATCTTTGTCTTTAACCTTTACTGCCTTGTCTCTAGAGCTGCTTAGTTTTCACGATTTTTCTTCACCCACACCCTTGCTCTGGTCCCAACATGGTCACCACACACACTAGGTTATTTTATGGCCACCCCTGAGCTGCAGTTTCACCTAACAGTGCAACTCCCTTGACACCAGTGCCTGCCTTGTTCAGCACCTGTTTCCCCCTCCTCTTGCAATCCATTGCCTGGACGTGACTGCAACCACAGACTGCCCCATCCTGCCTGCACCCCCTCAGGAGTCCCACCTACTGAAACTAAAGGGACGGCTAGGCACCTTCATGTTCTCATCCTCAGGGGATCTACTCAGAGCTCCTTTATACCCCAGTCATTCTTATACCAACTTTAAATTTCAAACAACTCTTTTAGCTCCTGTTTATTCTCAATACATACAGAGAGAGAAACCGAATCTCTTCTTGGTCTTCATTTTACCTAGTTAAACAACTCATGTCTTCCTTCTACCAAAATAGGCTGTTCGTTTACCCTATGAAAACTGGGAAATTTCCTGGTACAATAGCTGCCTCTGTCCCTGTTTACCCCAAATTTACTTCTCATGAACTAGAAAAAAGACTTCATTGCCTCATGCAGAGGCAATTCCCTCTCTCTACAAGAAGTTCTTTCCTCTAGTCTTTCTTGAGCTGTATTTGTCTTTTTCTTTTCATAGTAACAGTCTGGCAGCCTGAATTATCCTGTGATTTATTTGTACCTAAGCACTTTCCTCCTCTGCCATTGCCAAATAATGCCATCCCAGCTTAGAGTCAAAATGTCTGTAATTGCCCCAAACAATATGACCTTCCATTCATATGCTTAGGTTTCATGCCACCCAGTTTACTCCAGTTCTCAATGTGCTCATGGTTTTCCTGGATGGTATTTTGATCCTCCCTTGTATTGACCACACCTGGTTTTGTCTCATTACAAATTCCGCTTGCACACCATTGCCTTCTGTGCCAAAAATCATAAAAACAAACACTAAACATGACTTCCTGTGGAGGAACTCCCAGCTGTCCATTCAGCGCTGCTTTTTGTGTTCTCCTTTAGAGAGACTATTCATGTACAGGTGTTGCACCAAACTGTGGCTTCTGAAGTTTAACTAATCTCACACAGCACAGTATCACATGCTTAACTTAACTTCTGACCGACTGGGCTACTACACTTCCTCTGTCCCAAGAATGATTTGCTTTTAATCAAATAAAGATATTAAATTAGTTTTTGCAACCTGCCTTTGGTAAATCCATGTTGTGTTTGCTTTCAGGATTTAATTATTCTTTCATTTAAACTCTGCTCTGAAGTCCTGAATAGTACCTCTGAGGTTAGATTAAGAGATCTGAATTTGACAGGATTATTTTCCTTGACTTGCTCCCATCCCCCTCCCCAAAAGAAGGGAAAAAGAGGTATTATGTCCACTACAAGCTAATCCTGTGGAATCACGTGTAACCTGATAGATTTACTGGGGACCTTTTCCTCTGGACTTGCAGCTTAATTGGTTCAAAGTGGAATAGAAATCTCTTGGGCTCTCACACCTAGTGCATTAGCTTCAACAGCTTTTGCCTTTCACTGCTGACCCAGTAGTTTTCTTTTTTGTGAACTTTTCACACTTTTTTGCCACTCCTTCCCTCACATTCACCATATCACTCTGATGGAGGTAATATATACATTCGTGTGGTTCCCACTTTAATCCTTCTGCTTGCTTCACCTCCCTGAATGCCAGGCCTGGTAATTCCTTGTTTCCTTATTATTTGTTTGTCAGTGAGACTGTCTAGTGTTTTTTGATTTTGCTTTGCAAGATCTAAATGAATTTGACTTTTGCCAGTTTCCACCATTCTTTCCAGCCATCAGGAGTGAAGTCTCCTGATACTCCTTCTCACTCCTCTATTACGTCTAAGATCACTTTGAAGCAATTATTTATGAATTTATGTCTACAGCTTTTTTCTGCCAGTTCCTCCCTTGCTGCAAACACGAATTGCAGATAATTACTGTACTTCCACAAACAAGATTTCAAGTCTACAATGAGTTCATGAACTCTTTAGTGCATCTGCTTTCAGTAGCCTGTTCTCCTAGGCTAGGACTAAATTCAGAAGGTCAGAGTCTGCATGTGTGTCCCAATTTCACTGAGCACCCTGCCAGCACTGCTAAGTCTATATACAGCCCTGCTTATTAAGCTCCCTCCTTTTGGAAGCAAAATCTGAGTTATATCATCCCTTCTGTTGCCTTTCCATTTAATTTAACCCTGAAGGCACTTGATCAAAGACTGATTCCTAAAATGTCCCTCTGCAAGGTCTTCATACATGCTAAAAAGAGCTGTGAAAGGCCAACAGTTCTTCTTGTGCCCTCATGGCTGGTTAGAAGAGCTGTGCTAGCCACTGTGTCTGAGAATACTTCGTCTCTCCTCTTACAGTCATTTTGACTCCCACTGTACACCCATGACAGTGCCATTTCTGGTGGCACCCAGCACCCCTACAGACATCCACATTCAACGCTGGGGTCAGCAACTGGGCTCTAGCACATCCCTGTAGATCTTTTACTGCCTTCCCCTACAGAGATATTATCCAAACCCTAATTGTGTTTTGGTCCATCCTACGGCCATACCTGCCTTGCTGCTATTATTGCACAGTGATACTGCAGTGTTACTGTACTTCTCTCCTACTGACAAGGCAATACCTGTGCTCCGGTCATGACTGCTATTCCATCAATCTTTTCCAGATTTCTATTACATAGACACACAGTCCTTATGCACAGGAACAGCATGTGAGGCCTTTGCTCTGCCAAAATGCTGTCAAACAGGTGGCTTTTAAACAAAGACAAAAATGTATAAACCTCATCAGTCATCACTGCTGGCCCCAAGAAAAAGCACTGCCCTTTCAGAGGTGCCCCTGCCCCAGCCCCTAACCTCCCCCTCCAAAGCTGACCTCCATTTCAGTCTGCACCACTCCTTGTACTGCAATTGCAATTCATCAGCCAGGCTCGAATAGCCGTGTTTTCAGTCTATAAATCACCAGGCCAGACATCTGCCCGGCTTTCAAAGGAGTTTTGTTCTTCTTGTTGGCTACCGCAAACTTTAAGGTACTTGTAGGCCTGAAGCAGCCCTACCACCCCCTCCCAAGCAACTTGTGTTGATTTAAAATGCAAAAGACGGCTTCACAGAGAGAGCCCAGATGATGATAAAGCACTATTGTTTGTGCCTTTATGGGCCGAGACTCCAAACTTGATGTTTGCAACTATTCTGAGAGGTAGCTGCTGTTGGGGAGTGACAGAGACAAAGCTGCATGTCACTGCATGCTGCAGGCCACCTCCCCTGGCCCTTCTGACAGCCCTTACACAGGCTGAATAAGAAGTGTTACAAGATAGTGTCCTCCAGCATCCCACAAAGACCTGCTGGGGAAGCAGAGCCAAGGATCAGAAAGAAGCCATCAAAGGCAGCCGCGCCACCTCCCCCTCGGGTCAGGCAGGGAGTCACTGAGGTGCTGGGCACAGCTGTATCAAAGGAGCTGACACCTCCAGCATCGGTGCTGCCTCTTGATCTGCTTCTCCAGGAAAAAGGAGATCGGTCAGCAGCTCCACTGTGGGACACAAATGCCACAGACAGGCTCTGGATTGATAAGGGTGGCTTTTAACCCTGCATTCACCATTTTTACCAACCACAAGTACGGGACGACAGCTTGGAGTGTTCCCTGTGTGGCATCCGAGATGACTCCATGCTCACATTCTAACTCCTGTAAGAAATGACCAGGAGACTGAACCTCATCTCTGGATCATGAAGCTAGGGAAGGTTGTGTGCTGGACAAGAGCACATGGAGGAGGGATGCTGGGAGCCAGTCTTGTGCTTTATTCCCATGATTTAGCACAGCCTCCTGCTCTCTCAGTTTCATAAGCTCCTTACAAATATGTTTTTACTATTCTAAACAGTCACTTTCCCATCCTTAAATAATTTCTATTTCACTCTATTTAAAAATTATTCTTTTTCCTCATCGCCATTTCCATATTTCCTTCACTATGTTCCCAGTGGGTCTGACACTTCTACATTAACAGAAGACAGTGACCTGTGATAAAAATACACTTTTATGGAGTGCTTCAGCAGGAAGCATTACAGGACCTGAGCAAGAAATAAAAATACAATAAAGTATATGAAAATCCAGTTCTGATGGATTCATTGCCGTGAAAACAGAAACAAGTTACAGGCACCTTGGCAAAGACTCAAATAATTTTCTGTACAGAATTCATGGAAGCAGGCAAGGGTCAAAAATTGTTGCAAAGTTATTTGGAATAGGAAAAATAGTAACTGAATGGAGATGACACACTTGGATATTCTGCATTTTTTAAGTTAAAACAAAGAGACGGGATCAGAGCTGAAAAATAACCTGTGAGGGTTTATACAACAGCACTGGGTCTATTGGGCAGTGGTGTCCCAGTAACAGGTCAGAGAACAGCAGGTTGTCTTCATGCCACCCAGAAACCCCGCTGCTGAAGTGCAGGCCAGGGACTCTGCAGCCCCAGCCGTGATGGGGAGAAGATGACAGATGAAGGGAAAAGGTTCTGGGTGGCAGAGCTGGCATTGAGGGGCAGTTTTGCTCTGCAAGCATCGATTTTCCAGCTCACAGCCTGAAACTGAAAGCACTGCACCAGTGTGCTTCCAGCTCTCCTGTGCATACTTGGGAACAGAAAAGGGTCTTCTCTACCAGCTCTGCCTGGACATACCCTGGCCAGAGTACACTGAGATACCCAGGACAGAGGGCAAAGAAGCCATCCAGAAACAAACTGGAGAAATATACTCTCATGAGCATTCACAAGCACGGGAGAATCCCTATGTGTTTGCAGCTGTACTGTTGAACAGAGTTCCAAGACCATACACTTCCCCTTGACTAGTAATAGTGATGAAGCTCCAGAGCATCTGCCTTCTTGCAGAGCATTTTCCGCTGGGGCAGGAAATGCCTGCTCAGCCCACAGGAGCGGGAGATCCTAGAAGAGTCCGTGTAGGCAGCTGCCTTTTGTGGTAGCAAGAGCAGCACAATCTTGGACTTGAGGGCTTTTATTCCTGAGGAGAAAACAAAGGCTAAGCAAAACTATAGACTGGGGCTGCCTATTTCTCCTTTTGGAAATTCAGCTGTCAGTCCCACAGAGCAACAGGAAAAATCACATTCATTTCCACAGAGATTTTATCACCTCAGTCTTGGCACGGGAGAGGCATCTCCGCCCATCTGTGAGCAAGGGAGCGCATTTTGCTGGCTTTTTTATGTAATCAGAGCAAATTCCTTGGAGATGAGTCACAGGGCTTCAGGGGTGTCCAGAGAGATGTCAAGCAGCCTCAAGTGTAAATCAGTGACACACCTTGCTGAGAGGACTCAGCTTGCCAGCATGCCCATTTTCCCTGCAGATACCAGGCAAGGGAAGGAGCTTGTCAGATGTTACTAGACAGGCTCCCATGCGCCACACACATAATGTGTGGCACCTCCCGACCCAGGACACTGCTGGTGTTTATATTTCCTCTGTAAAGACAGTGATGGTTTCAGGGTGGAGCTGGAGTGCTTCCCTGCAGCTGCTCTCTAGGTTTAAACACTGAAGATTTTCAGACATTCATGCTGGAGGAGCCTGACAGTCAGTGAAGCAGTTTGAACTTCAGATACAGAGGTTCTGCCCCATCAAAACCTGGTCAAACTGCAGGGGTTCCTGCCTGGGATGTCTGTTATGATGGAACAGCTGCATCCCATCACCGTTGTTCCAGTGCTGTGTTAAGCAAACCTACCCTCCTCCCCTGCCCAGGATTGAGTACTCCAGTCTCCATGGGTCTGGAGGCCAGAGGACAAAGATGGTATTTGCATCATTTCAAGGCATAGTGGCTCCTTTAAATGTTGAAAGGTAGAGGAGGACCAGAAAGAACTAGGTCTGGACACAATCCCAGAGGTCCAAAGTAACACTGAGGAAAATAAGGTGGATGCTCTTGGGCCTTTGAGTGTCAGAGGAGATGGAACAAAGACCTTGGTGGAGCTTTATTCTGTGTCTGTCTAATGCCAAGGGCAAGGCTTTGGCACAAGGTACCAGTGTGGGCCAGCCTCCCAATTTGCAAACTGCATGCAGGTCTTTATTCAAGCAGGGTGTGTAGGGTGCTTCCAGTCTGGAGTGGGCCAAATCTCTACTTGTGCATTCTCTGAGGGCAACTGCAGAAGACACAACACAGCCATTATGCCCTTCACCTTTCAACTTCACCCTCAGGTGACTATTACCAGCTACCATTAATATTAAATGGGAGAGAAAGAAATGTGATCCTCTCTCTGCTCTTCACATTCCACAATATCATAAACAATTTGTCATATTGGGAGGGGCAGAGGCAGGAGGAGCATTAATTATTGATACTTGGGAACAGATGGCTTTTCTTGTACCAGGGCAGTGAAATGTAAGAGGAGCTGTGGGTGAGGATGTGAGGATTAGATGGGCAGACACATATCAGGTAACCAGCCTTCAAGTACAACAGGAACCTTCCTCCTGGAACCAGCTCCTCTGGCCTGCAGAACTCTCAAAAACAGCCCTGTCTACAGAAACAAATCCACTGACATCTGAATTAGTGAGGCTTCACAGAACCTTTCAACGCTCCCTCACCTCTGCACAGAACATCCTGGACACGATGACTGACAGCTTCCAGACAGCAGAGGCCTGGCAAATCAGGCACTAACTGCTCTCTCTAGGAGAACTTTACTGGTTGCATCTCATGAGTTCATCTAACTGCCCTGTGTCACACAGCATTTATTCCTGAGACCACATACAATGCCCCAGAATGACTTCCTCCTGCCTTTCAATGCTGTTTGGATCCCATCCAGCATGCTGGTCTCCAAAATCAGAGATCCAAGTGATCTGGACCAGTGACTTCAACCAGAGACTCTGTTATCCAACTATTTTTGCCAACTTTTCCCATTGATTCCTGTAAGGATCAAGAGCAAGAAGACTTCACTCTTGTCAGCTCCAGTGTAGGTGTCCTTGATGTCAGAGACATCTACCAGGTTACAAAACAAGCTTGGCATGGGACACCTGCTTTGGGTGTCCCCATATCCAGAAGCTGACTGACATCCTTATGAGACAGGAGCAAAAACTGGGCAAGAGTGATTCTCCACCAAAGACAGTCAATTCATGTGAGTGAAAACTTTCATTAACAGTCTCTGTACCCACTGCTGAATCCAGGCCTCTGCAGCCATTTTCACTCTGGTGTAGTCATGTCTTTGCTTGAAGACTAAGGAACCAGCTGTACTGACTCAGATCTGGGACTGGGGAGCCCACAGTCCAGTCTCTGGCAGTGGTTATAAGCATATGCCAAGGCAAGAGCCAGAACTCGGTAATCCAATGGTTATACCTCCCCTACTGCTGCAAAAATTATATTCCCCAGCTATTTTCCATTCAGGGATTTCACAAGCCAGAAATAATCTCTGTACATAGTGACTTAATTCAGTTTTCCTCTCTGGACGTACTCCTTAAATCCTGTAAACGAGCACTCACTTTCCCAGTCAAGACTGATTAAATCCATGGGTATTTCACTGAGCAAATCAGACTCTCTTGCTACTTCCACAGACTCAGAAGGTACCTCAGGACCACAATGTCCAGTCCCTTGATGTATTGGGACCTTCTCACAGTCTTTCCCAAACTCAGTTTGTTCTCTTGGGCTCTCCTGAGAACTTGTTCCAAAGCCTCATTACTCTTGATAATTAGACACACTCTTCTCATTGCTCAAGCTGACTAATCACTGATTTATAATTCCTCTCAGTCTGCCTAGGGTCACACAGCCTGCAGCCTGTGAGAGTATTAAGACATGTACAATCTTGTAATTTGGAAAAACACAACTTCCCAGCTTCCCTCCTGGTCTGGATCAATAGTAAAGTGCTTGAGGTGAACAAATGCCAAGTGCTAGGAGACAGATACTGTCCATGAACCATACAACTTTACGGAGCACAGACTAGGACAGAGCAATGTTTCCTACCAAAGAGACAGAGAAGAGGGGGAAGCAATCTTAGAAAGACCTGGGCCACATCTGTGCTGGGAAAAAATGAGCTCTACCAAAAAAGCAGCAAACTGTCCCACTCCAGAAGCTTTGACCAGTGTGCAAAGTTTGCTCTAGTTTGGTACAGGAAATGGACAGACCTGAAGGCATCTAACTGCTGCATTATACCAATATGAGAGCTTTTGTTCATAGAAAAATGCTGTTGTACAAGAAAATGTTTCTGATGTGGATCTATCTTTACAGAGCAGTCTCCACAGAGCCCTGATGTGTTTACACCAGTGAACTGCTGCTGAACAGTTCTCTGAGAGCTGCACAGGCTGATCTCACCTCCCCCATGTTTCACAGGACCTGAAGAGGGGATCATCTCACCAAAGAAGCCTATGGATTAGAGAGCAATACAGTGGATCAAAAAGCAGGAGAGAGAGGTCACATCTTTTCAGCCCCAGAGCAGAACTGCTCCCTTTCACCCTTCTTAAGTTAACATTTATGTGAATCTTTTCCCTGCTGCACAAAGAAGGAACTACATTATATACACATTCCAGAGAACCTTTCCCAGCAGTAATAACCATTTTTAACAAACATTGCACTTGGGAGAATGTCTAGAATTTTACAGGCAAATGTATGGGTGGAGCTGTGTTTTGACCCATACAGGAAAGCTGTGAGTTGACATCACCATCCCAGTCAGGCTCTGGAGTCGGGGTGGCCGGCAGGCTTGGCAGGAAGATGTGCTTGGCAGGAGCTCCCTACCTCTTTGATGGCAGACATCTTGATGGTCTCATAGTAGTGCAGGGGTGCATTGGGTGAACTCATGTCATAGCCAAACCCAGCTACCGCCACCTCATCACAGTTGTGGAGCGCCATGGTTATTGCTACGCTTCCCAAGGTGGGGATGTTCTGAGAGGAGAGAAAGCAGGAATGGAAGTCATTAGCAGGTTGCCATTTTTATAATCAAAGATTTTCTCTTACTGTCTCCGCTCACAAGGGCACTGCTGCTACTAACCAGAAAATCAGAAACACGGTATTTGACTGTATCTGCACATCAGCTGCCCAAATGCCAGCTGGGGGGGTTCAACAGCCTCTCAATTTGTTAAGAAAATCATAATTAGCCACTTTCCTGCAAATCATCTAGCCCAAAAGCAGCAGCTCTTGTTTGAGGCTCTGTGACCTGACTCTCCATGGGAGAGCACTGCAAGGCAGAGGGATTAATGCAAAATGGTCAGACTCCCCTTTCACATCTTTGCTATCCCAAGAACAGGGCAGCAGAGGAGCTGGAGGATGAATCACAGTGGATATGTTAGCTTTCTGAAATTAAAGAGATGCAGATACTGGATTACAATGCTATGCTCACTACTGGCTTCCAGCTAGGCTAAGGAGGAATACTTATCCCAAGCAGGCCACCACACAGGAGCAGAAGTGAAGAACAGCACATTTTATTGACGGCAAAAGCAGTTTAAGGTTGTTAAACAGCTCTGCGAGATGGAGAGGAGATCAGGGAGAATGTGGTCCAAGACGCCTTCCTTTGCCCAGGGCTACCCTGACAGGCAAAGGGTGCTCTGGCCTGTGCCACACCCTCCTAGCCACAGCATACTGGGAAGACAAGGAGCAGTGGGAAGCCAGTCAGAGATGGGTGCTAGCACTCTGAGCAGGGACATCCCAACTGTCCTCTCCCATCTGCTGACCTGCCATTTGCATTGAAGTCCAGCCTCAGGTCTTCCCATTTCACTTGGCTTCTGCTGAGGCCCTGTGACAGCTGTGTTGTACACCTACAACTTCTCTGTGTTCAGATAAACGTGACCGCTGGGAGAGCCAGGTGTTTCCAGTGTAAAGTTCTAGCTCCCTGACTTTTCTAACTCCTCTTTAGCCAGATGAATCCAGAGGCAGATTTGCCCTAGAGGCCAGGGAGAGGCTGAGAAATCCACCCACGTATCTTATCTTCATTTGTAGAGCATCCAGCACTGGCCGTATCAAAAGTATCATGAATTCAGAGGGCGTGCTCAGACAGTCACCAAGGGTGACAGCCTCCTAGCTGAGATGTAGAAACCAACTGCACGTTTGTATTTTTCATTGACAGTGGTTTACTCTGAACTGGTGAGCAATGCCATTGCATGTTCAAAAAGATTGGAAGCAATGTTTTGAGTTTCTTCCTCTCATTCAAAGGAACCGGTTTTTGTCAGCACACTGCCTTGCTCACTTCTGATTGCCTGACCAGTCTTAAGAACAATGTTTTCCAAGCAAAGAATGTCGCCCATACCCTAGCTGAGATGTGCAGAGCTGGAAGCACAACTTGTGTGCTATGCAGAAATTCACTACAGTGCACTGGAATTACTCCAATCTGAAGACAAAAAGACAAAAACTGCTTATGGCTAAATAAGTGAGACATTAAATTAAAACATTTGCAGCACAACTGCAACAGTGCACATCTGAAATGAAAAGACCTTCCTACATCCTCCTGTGACAGCTCTAGATGTTGGGAAAAACAGCAGAGTAATTTTGCTCTCACTGCTTTAATTTCAGTTGATATTCCCACAAACAATACTGGTTTTATTCTAGTTACTTTAGTTAATTGTTAATTCACTGGCAGCCAAAAAATATCAAGTAGGGGTTTAAAAAAAATTGGAAAAAGTTTATGAAACAAGGATACAAACATCCCCCCAAATTTCAGAATATCCGAGAACATCCTGTCTTCCTGGACATGGCAGTTCAAATTCAGATTTCTCAGCTCTGTTTTGCATAGGAGATGACATTTGGATGTCACTGGAATTGCATTAGCTGGTAAGCGGACGTGCCACAAAACCCTTTCCCTCAGTAGAGCTGTAGTTACAGTGTCCAAAACATAGTGAGTACATGGTTACGTCCTTGAGACTGTGTCGTCATTGGGAATAGGATGGTGTTAACACCACCCACACTTGCACTGGGCCCATTCCCACGGTCCAGCTCAAGGGAGACACAGGGTCTTTGCCTGGAGGGAATTTCACTGGCCAAGCTAACATTTAAGAGCTGACTTTCTAATGTGAGTCTTGCAAACCACAGAGAATTAATCACACTACCCAACCTTACGGGAGGACTGCCAAACCACCATAACTTACTTTCAGGCATATTCTTACTTCTCTTTGGAGAATAATAGTAGACAGAAATCGAAAGTGAGCTTTCCTTTGGTCACCAAATATCTGCCTGACTTTATCTACAATACCTCCACTAGTTTTTACCAAATATCTGCCTGACTTTATCTACAATACCTCCACTAGTTTTTATGGAAAAATAGGAACTAATTTTTCTCATCTATTTCTGTTCTTCAATAGTTCCCGACATGTCAGTACTTCAGTACCACCCACTCTGCTCTCAAAAATGATTAAAATATCAGAGACTGCCTACCTTCCTAACTTCTTGAACTGTAGTGGATGTACCTGGCTTGGTCCCTACAACTATCACAAGTTCACATAATGTCCTTATCAAAATAGTTTTGCATTGCTCTAGAATCCCTTTTGGAAACTGATGATCTGATGGCATTTTCTTAATTTAATTATGCCTTATTGATGTTAACACCCTCCAACACTGTGGTAGCTACAGCCTAGTGTGTGTCCCTCTTGAAGACAGAGATCTGCAGCAGTTCATACCTTCATTGGTGAGATGTAGCCTCATATCCCACTGCTGCAGTCAGAACACTGTGGGCTAGAGAGGAGCACCTTGAAAATACTGTAGAAATTATTATCCTTGCTATTCACTGAGGGCAGTAACTGTTAGGGCAGCACAGGGGTGCTTGCAGATCCCACCCACAGTTAACACTGCCCAAGAGAAGAACCTGAGTATAGAGTCTGTGTGCACTCACATGTGCCCAGATCAAATACACATAACTGGATACTTGCTCCAAACTGCTTATCTTTAAAAACAAAGCAATCATCAGAGGGACGCAGTAACTGGGGAATTAGACAGAACTTGAAGAAAAAGGATCTAGCTTGAACAGAAGTATAAAACCCACACAATTGTTGGTTAACTAAATGTTATTAGTAGGTCAATACAGTACTTTGGTCCTGATTCAGTTTAAGCTGGAGAAACCGAGCAAATGAGAGGAGCCATGTATCAGAGAGGAAATGGTTATAATTACTCTCTGGCTGCATCTACGCAGTTTCCAAGCTCTGCTGTTTGTACACAGGCATATAAATTTGCTAGCTGGTAAGTTCCAATCTAGATCTAATAGACCATGTACAACCTATGGCGCAAGTTGGGGGACAAGTCAGTCCAGAAGAAGTAAGGCATCATGGACATGGCTGTGCCAAATCTGGCTTGCCATGCCCTGCACAATGCGTCAGTGCTATCTCACCACACACACCCTTGTGCCGTGCCCCAAAGACATACCAAAGCAACCACCACACCTCCTGCGCTGCGTTACGAAAATAAAACTCTCTCAAACAACTGAGCAGGCCTCTGGTTATTCTAGGCCTTTGCTAAGAAAAAAACCCAAAATCCCAGCATCCTGCTTCAGGAATAATACTCTGGTGTTGGCCCAGCTCAGTGCCTGTTTTCACGCTCATGGCCCTCTATGTGCCTGGGTGTTCCTGTATCACCAAGCAATGCTGCTTTCAATCAAATGGTTGAAGAGCAAGAGCCCAGCAGTGGCCAGTGCCGAGGCAGGAGCCTCCTGGGATGCCTCCTAGCTGCACAGAGACTTGCCATTACAAGTTAGGCCATGGCATGGCGCTGCCTGGAGTGGCCCAACAGGACCACTGCTTCCGATGTGGCCATGATGAGTTTTGGACTCATCAATCAGCATGAGCTGGGAATGGCAAAGCCCCAGAAAGCATTGGCAGTCCTCTTCCCCTGTCAATTCCCTGCCATAAGCCTTGAACTTGGCCTTGCAAGCTCTCTGTGTGTCAATGGTTTCTGTTCCAGCTGGGACCCATGGAGGTAACAGGTTCAGCATCTCCTCTCCAGCACTGGTAAACAACTAAAAGGACAACATCACTGCATAACATGTCCAGAACTGGAAGTCCCCATTTACAAGCCTGGCCTGCTTGTCTAAGACCAAACATCTGGAAAATGTAATATCTAATATAATGCTCCCCAGGGATCAGCCCTTTGCCTAGTCCCATTTGAGAGAATTCAGCAGACTGACAGATGAGGCAGAGATGACACTAAAAGGCCAAGTGACAAACAGAAGCAGCAAACACAGCAGTGGTGACTGACACGTCACCACAGCAGTGCTGGGCAAAGGCTGCCTGAGCCTCTGGAGCCTGGCTTCTTCCAAGGATATGTGTCCTCCATGGCTGAGGTGAGTGCATGCATGGTGGATCTTGGTGAGACAAGCATAAAGACCAGAGAGCAAAGATTTCTGGTCTTGTGCTGCATCAGGGACCACTGCAAGCTCAGTGCAGTGCAAACACAGCCAGTCTGCAGCACCAGTTCAGGGAACCAGAAGTGCCTTTGGCAGTACAGACACAGGACAGGTTCTCCTAACTGCTCCTACACTCTTCTCTGCTGCAAGCAGAAAGATAAAAGGCTTCCCCTCAAGACATCGATGTTTCATCTTCTGCTGATCCCCCTGAAGAGGATTTAAAGGCTGACTTCTACTCACAGAAGTCAGTCAGCAGAAATGAACACCAGCCCTCCTCTGGACTCTGTTGGGGCTGAGCATCACCTCATGGGCCTGTGCTGGAGACCCAGTGCTGGTGACTGAACCAGGGCCAGAATTGCTCTTTTCTTGGTGTACGTGAAAAGTTCTTGCTGCTTTTCATTCCGTGCCCGGGTCATTCTTGTGTCACTGCCTGCCGCACTGGAAGGAAATGACTGCTGTAAATCTGTTTTTAGAAATATTTGACTCCCTTAATATGTTAAATGAATTCCAGTTATTTATGGGATTTTACTTGGCTCAGGGTTAAGACTTATTGGATCGTTCAGACTATTCCAAATGTTACATTTTCCAATTAAAAGGTAAGTGTTACTAAAAAATAAACTCCCTACAAAAAATAATGCACTTATATATTCAAATTGGCAAGACTACTATATTAAATTATTTGAGAGAAAACCTGAAAAATTACTTACCTGGGAAAAATTGCTACCTTAGTTTTATCAGTCACAGACCTCATGACCTAATAGAAATGAAGTTTTCAAAACAAAAGTAATACAGAACAAAACTGTAACAGTCATCGCAACATACTCAACAGTCACTATATTTTCTGTTTCTTTATGTTTGCATAGAGACAACCTCAAACCTGCCCTTTGTTTCCCTCAGCAGAAAAGTTTGGAAACACAGCATAAAAAGCAATTTATTATCATTCACTGGGAGCAGACAAGTGCCTGGCATTCTGTGGAGTGGTCCTTGTCACAGAAACTTACAAGGCACACTGCTGCTCCCACAGCTACCTCCATTCATGCACAAATCAGCTGCAATACTGAGCTTCAAAAGACAAAGCAGAGCATGTGCAATGCTTTTTCTTCAGCTCCCCTAGTTATCCCTTGCTGTGAGTGGCACAGAGCCTGCAGAACTGGTGGTCTGCAGCAATGCAAAGGGAAGGGCTAGTGGCTGGTGGCTGGAGACATGACAACCTTCTGCCAGTTGACTGCTGAGCTCCTATATACCTTAGCTCAATCCAAGTATCTTTGACCACATCTACCTGATGCACAAGCTCTGATTCACCATTTGCAATAGAGCAGATTCACATGCCACACAGGGAGCATTTCTAAAGGACTTAAGGATTTAACAGAGGGCAAGCAAGGGCATGACTTTACTACACGCTATCTGCTCTGTGATAATCACATATATGCTTACCACATGCTAAATGGGAGTTCATGGACTACTCTCTCACTGAGAAATAAAATCCATTCAGTTACTTTGCATCTATCATGTGCAGAAGCACATGGTTGAGCTTTTACCAAGCAGTGGCTAGTTTGCATTTACCTGCTCCCTTGTACTGGCTTGTCCGAGTGTCCAGTCCCCAGCAGCTCATGGACTGATCCCACTGCAGTGGTAATGGATAGAACAGTCCAGCCCACAAAGCATATGTGCTGTCTTGCAAACCCAAAGCTTCACAATGACAAGTTGTCTCTACATCTAACTGACTGCAGCTGCAGTGGCCTTTTACCTGCCCCTCTACATGGCTTAGAAGACACCACTAGGGTGCAAAAAAAAAAGCAGCATGTAACTGGAAAGGACTGAGTGGCAGACTGCTCTGCTCCTGCCATCTCCTAGCTCTCTTCTGCTCCACAGTGACCCAATGGGCCTTCATACAGCCATAGTCCAGCAAGAACATCCCAAGAAACAAAGTTTGCTGACACCAGAGCAACTCATGAAAGGAAGGGTCGTGACCAGCCAAGGGAGGTGAAAACTGCCTAAGGAGCAAAGGGTCCCCGCTGGCAAGTCCAGAAAGACTGCCTGCCCACAGGCAAAACCACCTCACAGCTAAGAGAAGCCCTGAGCTAGGATGTGCTAACACTCCAGCATCAGAGGTTAATCCCTGAGTACGAGGGCTGTCAGCACTCTGCAGAGGTGCTAATCCATGGCTGGGTGCCTGACACAGCTTGGTAACACCTCCTGCACACCGCTCCTCCTTCACCAGGTTGTTGTTGAGGCTGGGTGAAGTCCAGAGAAGGATGTTTTATCTCTTTATAGAGTCAGCCATTTTCAGTATATGAACAAAGACCTGTATGCACAGAACTTCCACCTAAACAAAAATCACATACATACACCTTTGGCTAATGAGAAAGTCAACCCTGCACACACACCTTAACAGGATCCAGAGAGAGGATCTTTACTACGTCTTTTCTTTTGTGCTAAACGATCTTCAGGCACTAGCAATTATTTTTCCCCAGACATTGCTAGGATCCTAAAGGATTTTCTTCATCATCAGCTTAACCCAAGAAAAGAGAAGTCCACATGCAGTAGGGAACAACTCTCCCTCTCTTAAGACTTCAGCAAAAGGACTGCGAAAACCCTTGAAAACCTTTACCAGTCCCAGAGAGAACTCACTGTTCATTGTGGGCGACCAGTTTTGCTTCTTGCTCAGACTTTTGGCTACTAGTGTCACAAGTGCAATCAAAATGCACATCTGAGTTGTATGTCACTACTACCCTTCAGAACCATCTGGCCCAAATTATATTATCAAAGCAGAGGATGTTACTACATTCACCCTTTATTGAATCCTGGGAAAAACGCTTTGAGATCAGCCCCAAACTATTTTACCAGCTCTCCTCAACCTTGCTGAAAAAGCCCCCAAATTACAAAGTTAATTGGCAGCACATTGTTACCATATGTGGTGTGCAAGAGAAGCACTGAAGTTTATTTAGGCATCAGAACCAAAGAAGAGTGGAATATTACTGCTCTTTATGAGGATTTTGTGTTGCCCTTGATTACGAAGGCATCCCCAGCCTTGATCCTCCTGTGTGTAGCCTGCCCAGCATACCACAGCACACTGCAGCATGGGGGCACCAGTCTGCCTCCAACCTGATTTACCTGGAGAAACTCAGGACACATACTGTTTGCTGTGCTTTTGCTTACTAGAGCTCAGCATTTTCCTTTCCACCTTCCATTTCCTTTCCATGCATCTTTCTTGAGTAAAGCTTTCCAGGCTGCCTCTTATCTCTAAAGCAGGACCCTGAACCCACAAGGGTTTGCTCTGCAGCTGCTGGGTCACACTGTCTTGTGGAGCAATTTTGCTTGCTCTAGCTGCCCCATTCATCTTGCTGGATCACTTGCAAATCTTTAATGAGAGGTGGATTCTTGGTCTATGAGTTCTGATTTCCACTCTTCCTGTTTAAACTCTGAGTGAAAAAAGGTCTGTAGCAAATTTGTATCACCAGGATCTCACTCAGACTCTTCCCTCATTATACTGGCAGAGGTAGTTCCTCCTGGACCCTTTGCACTTACAAAGCTGTAAGCTTTGCACTGATGCAGCATCGTTCACTAAAGTGTGAAGTCCCTGCAGCTCCATGACAGCAGTCCTTAGTTGATGTCTGCAGTAAAATTTGTACCCACGGGCTAGAAATACTCCCTCTGTTTTTAAACCTTGACAGAATCCCCTCTATTAGTGTCCCTGCCCAGACTACCCAGAGAATATTGACGTCCCAACCCCACACATGCACCTGCAGAGCTCTTATTGCCCTGTCTGAAGGAATAAACTACAATTCACACAGTCTAGTAGAGGTCATGGGCAAAGACTGCTTGCCTTAAAGCTCCATAAACTATTTTTAAATGCTCAAACGGACTTTTGTAAAGTGAAACATCAGGTTCCAATTAAGATGCCTTCATTTCCCCATCCAATGTGTGTTAAACAACCTATCAAAACCTCATAAACTTCAGTTCACAGCATTTTCATTTCCGGATTCTCTCTTCTCTCAGTTTAAGTAATAACTTGTGTATTAAAATAATGTGTTCAAAAATAAAAACAAATCTGGAGGGAAAAAAAAAGGTGAAAGTCTGATGATTTTTGTCCTTTACTGGGGCGGCAGTCCTGATTTTCTGGAAGACAAATCAAGACCACACCTTTCTAAGGGTAAGTTCTGGAGAATGCAGAGAGGTAAAGTAAGTTACTTCCCAGCTGACAGGAATATTCAGTGCACAGAACAAAAATCCAGTGGTCCCAGAATCCCGTGACAGATTCTGTGTGTACATACATGTACACAGCAGTGCATTTTACAAAAGGCCCATTCCATGTGGCTGAATCTGTTTGCACATCTTGCACATCGCATTTTAAGAAGGAAATGTCTTATCTCCAGGCATCCACCCATCTGACTTGCACAAAGCAAATGTCTCTAATATTTCTGAAATCTTCATGATATAATTAGAGCATGGAAAATGAGTCACTACTCTGTCTAGTCCAAATCCACGCTGTGACATGGCAATCTCCTTCACTGATAGCAATGGAAGGGGCAGAGCAAGCAGACCTTGTCCAGCAAAAGTGCTTCTCTCTGCGTTTGTCAGCTGTGCTAATGTGCCCAAAAATGTCACATGTGGTCTCTATCAACAATTATATCACATGTGTACATGAGCAATTTACCCACTCAAGTAATACTTACTCTAATGGTTGATATATTACATAGAGCAAATATAAATAGGCTCCGAGGAAGCATTGCAATGTGAGATAATCCAGAAAACCCAAGTCACCACCTACTCTACACCAACACTCCAAAAAGGTACACTGGGGATGAGAGATATGAGAATGACCATTAAGGTGTTTTGTTAATAAATATGACCTAAAACTGTGGTTTGCATTGTTTTCTTTCATGAGGTTTTACATCTAAAACTTGTTGCTGTAAGATTAGAATTTCTTACCAAAGGCATCATAAAACCATCTTTACCCTCCTCTACTATAAGCCTGGGATGCAACTCCACAGTGGCTTTGAAGGCACTGCTGAAATATTGATCTCCCCCCAAAATGCTCAGATCAGGAAGGATCTTGCCTTGGTCTAAAGGAGACTGAGTGCTGCCACCAGAACAGAGCCAAAGTGCCTTCCCTGTGATGTCCAACAACAGAGGCTCAGAGGAAAAATAAGAACAGCCTACTCTGCTGCTTGGTCTCTCACCCTTCTCTGTGGTTTTGCTTCCTTTGCTTTATACCTACCCCTCTGCCCATCAGGCCGTTGTTGAAAGGCAGTCCAATGAAGCTGAAAGCTGCTTCCTGGATGAAGTAGGGATTCAGGATACGTATCTCATGAGGTTCTCTTGGGACACGGGTTGCCACTGACTTCCAAAAGCCATCAGAGGCACTCTGGTAACAAAAAAATAGAAAAAGAAAAAAAGAAAAAAGAAAACAACAAACACAGTTAAATACAAATATACAGCAGATTTTCTATTACTTTATACGAAAAAAATTAAAATGTACTAGTGGTAGCAGTTCCCATTGTCCCTGCCACAGGGCACTAGTATAACGTTGTAGGGGATGTGTGCATCCTGGAGAGGTGACAGCAGCATGGGCTGATGCACTTGAGCTAGTCTGGATAGCAACTGTGAGGAAGACAGACAGGCTTGGACTTCAGCAGGAACGAACCCCCATGCCATCTTTTCCCTCTTACCGGCACTTCAGCCACATAGTATACCATTCAGACAGTACAGCATGGAGCACCCCAAAATAACCAGAGGTTCCACATTCACAGGACTTAGAGAACAATTGCATTTCAATGTTTCACTACTGTTTGGGTTAATACAGAGCAGGGCACAGGGGGGATGGCAGGAATTTTAATCTGCTAACCAGCAGCTCGGGCAGAGTAATCTGACTGAACGCCTCCTTCTCACAGCATTGAGCCACCTTCCCTGAGATCTCCATGACCAGCAAAAGAGACAGACACTACACTCTACATAAAAGCCACATGTTTTGGAATTCATTAATTACACCAGTTTTGGGCTGCTTGCAGCTTAGCAGTGACTTTATAACCACTTTCAGGGAACTGCTAAAAATGTTGATGATCCCCTGCAAAATCCTCAGGAGCTTCCCCTGAAATTATCAACAGGAATTCTGCTGCAGCTGATGCCTGCTGCATTTCACATGCTCCTTGTACTTGGAGTCTTGTGCTTGGCTCCTGTGAACTCACATCACGTGATGCTGAACACCTTACTGAAGGTTTTTTTATGGAACAATCCCATGGATATCTTTAGCTGCTGAATTTCATATCCTGAAACTGAAACTTGGGCAGATGGCTCGTGCTACAAAAGGCATTAACACAGTAAACTTGAGGAGGGGGCACACCGTCATCCAAACCAACAGTCTGAGAAAGCCAAATCCCATTGCTATCCTGTGTCCCCTCAAAACTGCCCAAACATAATACACTTTGGATGACCAGGGCAAGCATCCTATGAGTTTAGGCTTGCATTTCAAAAATGGCAAAGTGCTCTCAGGGCCTTAAATGGAAAAGATTCCTAATTAACACTCATGTTCTTTCATCACAGTTGAATTAGAAAGAATGCCTGGTGTCAAACTAGTCTAACACTTTCCATTATAATAAGACATTTTCAGCCACTGAATGATCCCAACATTTAAAAAAACGTTATAAATGTTAATAAAGTCCAACATCCATTTGACCAAGGGATTTAAGGGATTTGATATGTCAGCTGAGTTTTGCCTCCCTGTGAAAATTCATTAGAAATTGGATAAATATTAAACCTTTGGAATTTCCTAAAGGCACATGTGAAGTAGAGGCTTTCCAGTTCCGGGGAAGGAGGGAAAAAAATTTAAATAAAATCACAGATTCCACTTGCATTAAGCATGCTCCAAGTCTCACAGAAATGAAGATGATAAACAAAAGTCTTAAACAGCTACTCATTCAGTGAAACCATCTTATCATAGGCTTAAGCAGGCACACCCTGGAAAAATAGTGTGTGACCTTGAAACCAAAATAAATTTACAAGTTCAATTACAATTTCACATGCAACTCTAAATATGGTATTGTCTAAATTTTGCAAACAATTCAAACCAAAGGTCTGCAAGCTATTTAAAGTGGACAAAAGATGTCTTTTGTTTGGACTCACACTCCGTAAATTCTGGGATTTAAGTAGGTTTTGCATGGCTTTTACATTACACACAAAACATTAAAGAGAAAAGAAGGAAGGTTATAAACATTTGAGGCTTTTATTCCTTGCTGCTGCTGGGGCTGTTCAGAAAGATAACTACACACACCACTGTTGCCCATTTTCCCAGTGCTGTATGAATCATGACAACCACACCTGGGCTCCCCTCAGCTACTTCAATGCAATGCAAAATAAATGTAGGTGGGTCCCTACCCCTAGTTGGAAATACAGCCTGTCTGCTTTGGTCCCTTCTGTGTAGCTGTTTCTCCCCGTATTCATCACAACTATTTCCCTAACCAGTTTCCTCAGCTACCACACTGCTCTGAAATTGCTCTGGCCCTTCGGTCTCATTTCTGTTTGCTCTGTATTCTTCTCCATAACTTTTCTTGGCGGTTCCCCTGAGATTATTATTGAGGGCCACCTGGAGTAATCTTTCATTTTGGTGTGTTTTTCTGCTGTAGTTTCTAAAACAATTGCAGGGAGAAATGTGGAGTCTCAGCAGACAGGTCTCATACTTCCATCTACTCAGCAGGCAAAGCCCCGCATAGGGCTAAAGAACCAAGAACTGTTTCCCTGGCTTGTAATTACTGAAATTCGCAGCTTTGTGGTTTGGCTCCCCAATCCCTGCAGCTTTGAGCTACATCTCAGGCACTGTGGTTTTACTCTGCAGCTTGTCACTGGCAAGCTACAAAACGCAGCAGCACCACGCTGGGAGCCCCCCAGAGGCTGCTCCCCAGACGCGACCCACCCCCGGCAGCCGCGGCGTGGGGAGCGCAGCCCCTTCCGAGGCTCCGCGCTACCGCTGATGCTCGGCTGCCGCCGCGCCTGCTGTGCATGTTCAGCTTGATTGGAACCAGATGTTCAGCGAGGTTTCCAAGGCAATTGCTTCCCGTCGGGGAACGGTGTCCCTTTTTAGACCGGGAGGAGACCGGCCGCCACCCGAGGAGCATCAGGCGCTGGGAGGGAAGGCACGCTTTTCCTGCCAGATTCGGGACCTCAAACTCGCAGTTGTAAGGTTGGGGGGCATCCTCTCTCCTCTGCTACAGCGACAAAACTCGCAGTGCTTAAGGGTGGGCTTCTAAGGATGAAATAACTCCCTTCCTGATTAGCACTCAGAAAATGAGTCTGGAAATTCCTTAGGCAGTGTTCCCACAGTGCCTCATCACCTCCTGGCATCAAGGTGGGAACCAGAGGGTCCAGGCTGGAAACTGTGTTCCCCTGTGTTAAGTTCCCACTGTTATTTATTGGTATGTTGGTATCACTGTGCACCTGGAGCCTCAGCCCACATCAGTATTCACAGTACCAAAGCTGGCAAAAAAAAAGCCTATACTATAAGTGTAAAAAACCAAGCACCTCAGAGAGAGGCAGACAGGAGAACATGACTGAAGAACAAGTCTGTGAGGGCCACAGCACTTTTAAGCAATCTTGGAGTATTTTCAAAACTGTGTAATTGTAAAGGACATCACTAAAGGCTTTAGAGGAGACTACTTTAAATGTACCAAAGGATTTAGATAGACCAGAGCTATTACACCTGCCTCTTGTACGGCTCTCATACAGGGAGAGAGGCAGAAAGAGACACCATCTCTAGAGACACCATTCCAGGAATAATCCTGTAACAGACATGACAGACCAAAGCTGGCAGGTTATGAGGAAGGGATTAAAAATGGCAGGGCCCACCAAAGCCTCAAGTGACAAGACAATCCAGCTGCAATGTCTCCTTTTGTCCATTTGCAGAATACTGAAGGGTAATAGGCACAACTAATTGTAAACTACTTTTTACCTCCATTCAGTTTTCAATCTCCTGTTCTCAGATTTACCAAGGCAAATCACAACATATGCTAAAATAAAATATGGAAAATCAGAGCCTTAGCCAAGAAGCACACCTCACTGGAACATACCAACTGCTTGAAGCAGGCTGAGTCTCCCAGAATAACATTTATAATATAAGGAGTTAAATAACAAGTAATGCCACTGCAGCCCGATGACACAGATGCTGCCCCTTCTGTACCTCTGTGTTACTACTGGATTTAGGATTACAAGCAGTGTTGCTCTCAAAGACTTCTAACTCTGATGGGAAGGGGTCAGGGAGATTGCAAACGTCAGCTGTGTGTAACGCAAAGTTGAATAAAGTCTGGGTATGCAATACCTGCTGCAGAGCAAAAAGATGAAGAAACTGGAGAGGGAACCTGTGGTAAATGGAGGTTACTGCTCTTTCAAACACTGGAAAAAACAGAAATGGAGAGGAAGAAGGATACGAGGAAAAGAAAAAGTCAGGGGATGATGTACCGGTCACAAGACCTAATTGTGCCTGGGAGATCACACTTCACTGGAATCTCTGCCCCCACCAGAGCTAGAATGTGGTTTATACTCTACCTGTCATCCACAAGCACTCATTGTCACACAAATGGTACAGCAGAACTACTGCAATCCATCTGCAGAGGCTTTTGAAAGGTTTCTGCTCAGTCATAACTGGATTAGATGTGAAAGGTGTGTTTCCACTAGAAAATAACTATCTTATCAGCCAACGCTGCATTTCTCAGCGGTCAAGTAGACATGGAGGCCTGGAAAATGCTCTTCTACAAGTGGTAATATAAATGAAATTGCATCATTTGCACCAATTATCAAAGCAACAAGGAATTTTTAGCAACAAGAAAAGAGGTGCTGAGAGCCTGCACCAGTTGATGGTCAACTGCCAGACCCACTAGCCCACACTTCAAATGTATTTACCCAACTTCCCCAAAGCAATGAAGAACCCCTCACCACCATCTGCACATGGCTCTGATGGCCAGCACTCATTCAGAATGATCCTATCTTCAGTTTCTAGAGTCTAGAAACACTCTAGAGACCAGACCATTGTGTTCTACTCTTATCTGCCCCACTGAAATGCTCTTACTCTGCCTGAGGCAGGAACATTGCTCACACCTTTCCCTCATCATCTCTTTGCTCTGCTGTCAAAAAGAGATGCAGCTGTTGGACTAAGCAACAACATAATACTCTCAATTTTTTATATTTTTTGTTTCTTCTCCCCAAATATCCTTCCACTGACTAAGTTTAAAATCAAATGGCTGTAATTTCTCAGGCCATTCTCCTATCAGCATTCCCCATCTGCCAATATCCTTGCAGCACCCAAAAGAACTCCTGACATATTGTAAAGACCACAAATTTAGTTTTTACTAATGTTTCACAGGGAGAAACACAAATACACTTTACACCCAGCAAGCGAAGAGCAGCTAAGTATGATGGAGACAAAAACACCTCAACACATGGTACTACTAGAGCTTTTTTTTTTTTCTTTTGAAAGCAAAACTATTTTCTTCTTTGTCGACAGAATTGAGGTAGTACTACTTCACTACACTGACTGGAGATGTTTCTTTAGGCTTGATAACCAGGTTGAAAGTCACAAGAGAAGGGAAGCTTAATTCCAAGTAGCAGTTGCAAACTGCAACTTTGTGCCAGGCATGTTACCTACACGGCACCCTGGCTACACATGAAACTGGAAGCTGTCCCATCCACAGACACGGGCTCAGAAAGCAGCAGCTTCAACAGTAACCAAAGCCAGCTGGGACATGAGGGGGACACTGGCGTGTCACACAGGTTTGCTGTAACGCAGCAATGTGCTCATTCCCATGGCTGTCAGTAGGAAGTTTCTGCTCTGTGCAAACATATATTATGAGTAAGCAGATAAGCATATTCAAATAGACCTACTGAATTTCCAACTTCATTTGACCTATATAGCTGAGTGCTACAGCTAACCTAAATACAGACACATGCCAGCCTCCTGTGTGGCTGGTCTAATACCAACTGCTGTCTTCGATTCACAGGATTAGGCAGCACGAGGCCAAGACAAGCTCTAAGGAGTCAGGAGAGCAAAGCTATTTCTACACTATGTTGTAAATGAAAAGGAATTTCTTCTGTTTTTTTAAAATGTATTTCCATGATTTTATCCCCGTAACGGAGAGCAAAATGTGGTTCACAGTTGTAAGATAACGAAACACCGCCAAAAAAGAGATTGTCCTGTGAAGAAAACGGAACTTGGAACGTGTCAGATGAGCTGCAGAAAAACATTGAAGATTATTCTCATGAATGCTGTTTCACAAGTAAAGGCATAAATGATAGCTCACATACGGTGTGTCAGAAGATGTGTCTGTACTATGTGCAAACAGGGTGATGGATAGACTGCACTACAGACTCTTTTGTTCAAAATATAAGCTGGATTTTGAGCCAAAATTTGAAGAACTATTCCTGTTCTGAAATGTCTTAGGAAAGATGAAAGTTTTTAGTAAAAGGAATGGATTCAGATGATTTATGTTTGTGGGGTGGTTTTTTGTCTGTGAATAATAATCCTTCAATGAAAAAAATATCTAAAGTAGTGGAGTTTCGGAAAAATCCCAAAGAACAGGCCCTACATAATCATTATATACAGGGTATTTTATTCCCATAAGGGATGAGCCACTTTTTTTTGTTATTATTTTTATGACACAGTTTATGAAATATCATACTCATGTAACATCTATTAAAAGAATACCAAAGCTAAAAGGCCAAATCTGCGTGTTGGTAAGTGCTGAAGTAGGACTGTCTCTCAACTTCCTCTCAGGATTGCTGTTGTGAACACTGACTTTCTAATCTTCCCACAAGACTTTTCTTCTATCACCATATATCTAAGTACTTTACAAATCTTTACTTCCATATTTAGAGCATCTCTGCAATATTTGGCATGTATTACATCATTTTACAGGGGAGAAAGCAGGCGAGGATGAAGCCTGCAGTTTCCATTACCTCCCGATGCTCTACCTCAGACACCTTAAGCTGAATTTTCAGAACATTCATTAAGCTCACAGTACAACTCCATTGACTTTGCTGCTGAAACCCAGCAGCAGCACACTGTGCATATGCACCCCCCCTCCCATTAGACTTACATGCGTTCATGAAATTCTGATCTAACTTGCCCAGCATCACACTGGTCAGTGCTAAACCACCTCCTCAAGGTGACTTAAACCACCTCCTGAGACACTGGTTTCTCCTCTCCTTTCCTCTCCCCCTTCCACATGTCCTACAGCTTCTGCAACTACTCATAGAAAGCTGGATGTCTTACATTAGAGAAATTACTCTAAATCTCAGTCTTCCCTCTCCACTAGATAGACATCTGTGTTCTAAGTGAGCCAGGATATAATTATGTAATTAAGGATAACATCTGCACAGGAGAACTGAACTAACGTTGAAAACTCAATGTTATTTTTTTGCTTTTTTTAACTTTTGGCAGCTTGACTTTTTATAATGGTATAGCACTTTAAAAAGTCTTAAAGTGCCAGTGTTTCAGGAGTTCCCTGATGGTTGTAAACCCTTCCTTTCTCTTCTGTCCCCAGTACCCATCACTCTTCAACCTCCAGTACTCCTGCTCTTGCCATGCACCAGACCAGGCTACTGCTCCTTCACATTGTGTGGTGGCTGGCAGGAGGAGAAGGAGTTCCTCACAGTACAGGAGATATTCCCTGCTCCCTGATCTGTTGTCCTTGCTCCAATCTCCTTGTGGAGAAGTAACTGATGAGAAAATCCTATTTGGTTCCTACATCTGTGCAGATGCTGCATCCCAGCTGTGAGGAGAGGGCACCTGAGGGAAGGACAGGGAAGCGGTGGTAGGACTGGTGGTAGACTTACCAGTGTCTGACAGCCCCCATGGAACACCAGACCAAGCCATGGGATTTCACAGAACAGCAGCAGTGACATCAGGCTGAACAATTAGAGAATCTCAGCAAAACAGTGTGGGAGACATTTCTCTCTTCTTTTTTTAAAACAGGGACGCAACTGTGCATTTTCAGTAGCCTCATCCTGAGAGACAGCTGAGTTATTTCAGCTGAACTTTCCAGCTGTGCCAAACACGTGGCATGGAAAACATCAGCTCAAAGATGATGGTGTAATAAAATTATAAAGCATTTTCCCCATTGCTTATAACAGGAAACATAAGGTGATCCCAACTACAAGCTCAGCTACCCGCTCCACTTACAACAGTATGTCTGCACAGGCAAAAAAAAAGTGAAAAAAATTTTAAAAAGTTTGTCTTGCAGGCTTGGGTGACAAAGCACAAGGGCATCCCAGGGCATTTGAGGACAGCCATCAGCAAAGTTTTTTAGGGAGCTGAACTCGTTTGTGAGTTTGAATACAAACAGCAACTCATTAAACAACACATATTTAGACTAAACTCTTGGCACATTACAACTAAAAAAGCTAAAGGCTCACCACAGGAAGAATTATGGCCTAGAAACCCTCATCGCTTTCTGAAGTTATCTTAAAGTGAGACTCTAGGGAAATTTTTACATTGTTTTTACAGCAAGAGTACACAGAAAATCTGTCTTCTCCTATTTTGGCATCTTTGCTGAAATGAGAAGCCAAATAATTTGTATGTTCACTGAGTGTTCATATAGAATATATACAAATTATTCAGCATCCTCTAAGAGGAGAAAGCAGAAAGGTCAAAATAACAAGAAACTGGGACGGTGCCAGGAAGCTCCTGCCCTACTTTATTTTCTAGACTTGCATTAATAATTGGTGTTTCACAGAAGAAGAGTTTTAAAAGATTAGAATTTAAATAAACTTAATCCAAACAGAACATTTACATTTAAAGAGCTTTTTTTTCCAAATAGGCAAAGTGTTGATTGCCTGGGCCAGGCTCGGTATTTTCTGTACTTGTCAGAGGGGGAAAAATTACTGTAATTGAAAATGGCCAGAACACAAGTGA
The DNA here is from genome assembly GCA_035583155.1 of Acropternis orthonyx. Lineage (NCBI taxonomy): Eukaryota > Metazoa > Chordata > Aves > Passeriformes > Rhinocryptidae > Acropternis > Acropternis orthonyx. The sequence goes on from JAWWEU010000005.1 coordinate 10,391,644, forward strand.
TGGTCCAGCTAAGAAACACTTCCAAGTAGACCTACCAAAAGCCCTGTGCACCCAACAGCTTGGCCATTTTTCTCCAATTTTATGTCATTAAAAACAATAAATAAAAAATAAAACACCAACACTTTTACAAATCTGTCTTAACTAAGAAGAGAAGAAACACCCTCAGACACAATTCTGTAAAACCGCAGCTGTAAGAATAGAACCACTACCCCAAAAAAAAGAGGTCTTTCCAGAATCCCCCTTGCTTACCACCTTCACATGGCTTGGTCTATTTTCATGTCTGTTTTCAGGACAAGTGTTTGCAATAAGTAACTGTAAGTTTTGAGGCAGGAGTGAAGCTGAATCTAAAGGGGAAGGAGGTGAGGGATTTGCACCTTGTGCACACAGGAGCATCCTCCTGTCTTGCAGAAAGAGGCAGCCGTTCTTCTTGGGAAGAACCAGAAGCACCATATACAGCTGGAGCACAGACAAATTTAGGAAGATAAAAGCACACGGGGAGTTTAGTTACCTCAGTGTTTATTATAGCAGACTGAAGATATAGGTCAACCCCCTATCCTGGAGCCCTTGGTGCTCTGAGGCAGAGAAAACGTTACAAATTTCTCAGACAGCTCTAACTATGCAAGTAATCCATGGAGCCTGCCAAGGAACACATGTGTTTCAGGCATAAATCGTCCAATCTATTCCTTTCTGAATTAACATCTGTCATCGTGACACCATTCAAAATGACTGAAGACTGGATCATATTAACAACCACACATCTTGGATAAATATTTACTGTTAAGACCTTCTCCCCACCTCCCCAGTTTAAAGAAAAATGCAGATAGCACAATTCCTGGAGCTGTGAAAGGGGAGTGTATTTTCAGGCACTGACAGAAACCATGTGATTTTATTTACAAAGTCAAATTAGTGTTTTTCCCCTCTCCTGTGAGTCTTCACACCACACATGGGTGAACTCATAGCATCCTGTGGTGCTGCAATGCTTTCCAAGGAGCTCTTCTGGGGAATTTTATGTTGAAGGTTGCACACCTCAGAGACTCCACAAAGCCTTCTCCCTCTGGATGGAGAAACAGACATGGCTAATTGTGCCCCAAGAAGAGAAAACTTTGCCGTGACCTTTGCAGACAACTGGAGAAAGCAAATAACTTACTTTCACGACAAGCTGTCAGATGCATTACTGGCTTGCTATCCTGCTCCTCATAGTCAACAAACGGGTCATAGAGAGTGAGGACAGGGAGTCCCAGAGTCACAGAACAGGATGGTAGGAAGGCAACACAGGAGTGCAGCCCTGTCCTGAGTACTCCCAAGACACAGAATTTTCCCAGATACTGGGTTAAGTCTGTATTTCAGAAAAAATGTCAGCAGTCAGTGCTCACCTCTGCCAGTATGTCATTCGAGAATTATACAGACAGATTTCTAGGAAATTACATCTGTCCTGGCTGATTTTATCTAGTTTGAGCTTCTAGCCACCACATTTTGCTATTTCTTATCAGCACTGCTTGAGAGGCCAAGAGAGATCCTGCTAACATCTTCCTGGATGTGCCACATAGCAGGGAGCAGTGCTCCTCCATCAGCAATTTCTCCTTCCAGTCTTTTACTCTCACACTGTTTGAGTGGAACTTTACCAAGATATCCAGCCTTGACTTCAAGAGCAAATTCATCAAGCCTGCAGGGCAGATGTAGCAAAAATAATTATATTGATATAAATGTTCTGCCTTTTTTGGTCGTTTGCCTAGCTTCAGATATACTTCTTCCTACAAAATTAAAGTCTTGTGAGAAAAAATGTTCCCTCTAGGTAGAGAGAGAGACTACAAGTAAATCCCCCCAAAATCTCATGCATAAGCTAAATAAATTGAACTTCGTAACTAAATAAATTGAACCCAAATCTCTCAGATTAAGGGAGGCTTTGCAGACTTCAAGTGATTCTTGTAGTTCTTTACTGAAGTGTTAACACAGAGCATCTTTATTCTACTAACAGTTGCATGATTAGTCGATACCCTCTGGGTGACATCTCAGTTTCACTGCTGCTGATGTCCTCGGACTTCTTCCATGTGCTGGATTCACAGTATGGAGGAACATCTGCTGCTCATGTGGGCAGTGCAACACCCTCAGAGGGCACAAGCTGCACTGGTGGTAAAGCCATGTATGTCTGGGTGGAAGAGACACACACATGGCTGCCTGTGAGGCCAGGTGGAGGTGATGCCATGCAAGCACAGCACCTCCCTGTTCATTTGGGCTGCCAGGTGCCCAATCGTGTATGTAGGGGCTACTGAACATGTCTGTCTTTGGCAGCATGCAACCACCAGACAGCAGTGAGGGATAAAAGGAAGGATGGAGCACACTGGGCATTTAAGAGCTGGGGGGGAAATCTGAGAGTATTGTGGTGCAGAAAGGAGCAGGACATAAATCCACAGGCAATCGGACAATTTTGTTAGCTCTGCTGTTTATGGAGTTGTGCATGTCATTACAGTCAGCATCAGATTTGGAGTTACGTTGCCTCAGATATTCCAATCAACACAGGTAACCTGACTTTACATGTATATGACCTTAAAATGCACCTACTGGGATTTGCATAATACTGATGTCTGAATATTGACAGAGCCTGCCAAAGAGGGTGAGTGCAACATGAGAACCCTTCTGATGCTTTTTCAAGACAGCTGCAGTAGCTCTTCAGTTGGCCCTCTCAAAAGGAAAGATGGAGGAAAACTGCAGCTCTTTAAATTATCCATCTTTTTTTGACTTTGGTTGAGAAGGAAGGAATGATCAAATACCTAGGAAGGAACAGCACCTGTCAGTTGGATGGCAACAATCTCAGAAGAGATTAGATGATGACAATTTTAGGAAGAGACTGGTCTCAGGATAAAGCAGGATGGTGACGCAATCCCAGAAAGGATGTCCTACTAGGGCAATGATACAGTATTTTCAGGGGGTAAATTCTGTTCGGGTCTCTTAATTTAAGAATGATGTAAAGGAAAATAAACTAAGGAAGAAAAAAAAATCTAACTGAAGCTCTCTGGTTTTCACATTACAGCTGAGCCAGAAAAGAAGACAATGCTGTCTCAGCATATGTGGGATAAAGGTTTTTTAAGGACTACTGATGCCCAGCATGGGTAAATGCTTCTCCTTCTTTACTAGAAGTATAGGGCAAGAATGACTGGCATTAGGCAATAGCCAGCAAAGCAAGGGACAAAAAAAATAAAAAAAATAAAAAAGGACAAACCCCATGCATGCTCTGGGAATAACTGAAAGGGCAGGGACACCAACAACTTTTATTTTGATTTTAAAGAGAAACTGCCTAAAACTGGAGAAATCAATGATGTCATTCCTACAACTACAGATACTTCACAAAGTTTTGATACTTCAAATTTTTTCATCCAGACAACAGTGTGGCTGTGGCCACTTTTTGTTTTCTTCGTCTGCCTCGAGCTGAGGTGAATGTGGTTACAGCCTTGTGGATATTGACGACTATCCAATCCAGGTGGATAAGTTTTATCATCCAGCATGCATCCATCTGATACTATTAAATGCTATGAAGGCACACTGCACTGGCACCAGAGCAGCCCGTGTCACCAGCTGACACTTGACAGAAAGTCTGTACTTACAGACACACTGTGCATGCCTGGGTGGGAGCAGCTCTCAGCTATGTAGTGACCTGCCTAATCTTATTAGGCTGTTGCATGCAGGTATGTATGAAGGGCAAGCTCCAGCCTGCACTTTCCATACCAACAACTTTCCTATGGGAATCTGGCCAGGAAGTCTCCACCAAGGCCCATGTTTCAAACTGGCTCATTTGCCTACTAAGGTTCCGGTATGGTCCTCACCACAGCGCTACCTGAAAACTTGTTAAAAATCACAAAGTAGAGAACTAAGGTTTTCTCCCCCTTTTGGTCAACAGGGACAAGATTTTATATGGTATACCTACACATTTTCCAGTCTCTCTTCTAACCATGACTGGAAAAAAACTGGCTCACCTTCTCTCACAGTGTTCATACTTCTCCTTATGACTTCTGGAAATGGCTTTGATCTCCTGGCCAGTCACAAGGAAGGATTTACCTTTTTCATATGCAAGTCTTCCATGGTTCTCTTTGGCCATTTCCACCAATGCACTGCACTGGAGAAACAGCTCCTGGGCATGGAGCACAACATCTCAGGCAGTATGGACAAGCCTTCTACACAGCCAGAAACCAAAACTGAAAAAACCAAAACTCAAGAACGTCACAAGAATCATTCTAGAAAGACAAACTAACTTCTAACTACCCTCTGTCAAAGAAATATGGAATATTCTCTACAGAATGCATCACACAAAGTTTCCCACCTCATCTTCTCACTCAGAGACTTGGTAGGACCCAAGAGAGTCTGCCTCATGTTTTCATTTTATTACAAAACATTTTCTGTGCTTCAGCATTTAGTAGCAGTTCAGTTGCCTTGACTGAGGCACTGAACCATTCTGCTGATGTGGTAAGGTATTCCGTGCCAAATTCCTCATACAATCTCTCCACTCTCTGTGATTGGAAATGGCTTTTGCATCATGTGCTAGGACCACAGGACAACCACTACCAAAAAGGCTTTCTTGCCTCTTTGCCACTGCAAGCCCCATCATGTCCTTCAAGCAGGCTGGCTGCCTTACTCACCAGCCATACCTTCCTGTATTATACTTCCGAAGGGATTAGTTATAAATAGCTATTTAGGTGAAAACTCAAATTTGTGAAAGAAATGAGACAACCCTTAAGGTGACTTCTCAGCTCAAAAGCTTTTCTCATGGAAGCAGCACATCCAGCTTCTGCCCCTTTCAGCCCAGTCCAAGGAGAGCAGGCGGACACGAGGCAATGCCCACTCAGGCACACCTCGAAGCAGATGGGCTGAAGCTTTGTTTCAGGACAGGATGAGGCACCACAAATCTACAACCAAGCTTTGCATTCATAATGCATTAAGATAACTAGTGGTGGACTTATAGCTCTGACAAACCAGAATGCAGTCCAAAGAATCATCCCACATGTCTTTCTCACAGTCCTTTAAAACCTGGAAAGATCAACTGTATACAAGATATTTAGAGAAACAAGCCCCTTGGAGGAGGAAAGGGAAAGAAAATATTTGCCATCCAGAAACAAATTCTGGAGTAAATCTGCCAGTGGCAGTGGCCACTCCATTTGTCACCAAAGGCAAAGGACAGCATTGGAAAAAACAGGTTTTCCCTCCCCAGCCCAGACCCACAGAAACCACCTGCTCAAGTGCCGGTCTCAAGTTCCAAACAAACTGAAAATACATGTATGTGAATGAAGCTTTACTTGGGGTTGGACAGCAACAACAGATTCACAGCCTGTTTTCCTGAAGATGACAGGAGGAACATGATGGTTCCCAAGTTTTTTTTTTTAGGGATGTAAACCAGTCCAGAGGTAAGGCTATTTCAGAACCTGAGGAATCTACAGTGAACTACAGAGCTGTGATGTTCACAGTCTGCCCTAGCAAACATGCAGCATGACAAGGCCATTAACTAATGGAAGAAGGGAAGCTCTAAACAAAAGCTCAGCACACAGCACAGGCTCTGGCAACAGTTTGGCCTTGGCTCTAACACAGTAACACTCACTGATCACAGCAGGAAGGTATTGTAATACACATTTTAGCAGGACTAGAAGTAAGTTGCTGTGTTAATAAAAAAATGCACTTCCCAAATAAAAGGTTAAATAAAACCTCCCCTGCTGCCACATCCACAAGATCCTCAGGCAGCAGTCACATGCTGTGAAAAACGAGGAGGGGTTATGTCATGCCCACCCCTGGAGGATGACTGTTTTTTGGATGGCATCACTGTGTGCAAGTTGTCAAAGACATGCCCCTGCAAGGGACAGACAACCCAACTTGGCCACAGTCGCAGGCAGGTGCTCACTTGCTCCTGTGACTTTCACTATCAAAGAGAATTTTGAGGTGCCGCAGGCGTTTACTGCACAAGTGACTCCTCCTGGCCAAGGCTGCAGAGATTCCCGTTGGAATCATCCGCAGGCTCATTATTACATGAGAAGGAAGCTTGTGAACTGCCAATTTCTAGTGACACCTTTGCCCTCACTTGGCTGCTTTATAGCCATGTCCCAGATGTTCAGGGAAGTGAGCCCTAGCAAGCAAGAGAGTTCCCTCTGATTCACTAATGACAGGTAAGAAACCACCCTGGAACTGGCCTCAGCACCAGGCTGAGACGGCTGGTTTGCATATCTTGAGCTTGTAAATTGCTGTGTGTTTCAAGAAGTACCTACTCTCCGCAACAGAGAAACTTACAGCTTTTTACCATTATTTTAAGAGCAATATATGACCCAATCTCCCTTTCCCTGTAACTCCACTGGTACTTTGGGTATTCAGGAAGAGCTTCTGTCACTGAAAGACCCAGGATGATGCAGGAGGGTACAAGCAGCGGGAAGCAGCAGGACAGATCACAATACACATATATATAGGTTATCTCTCTTGGCAAAAAGAACAGTCCAGGAGAAAGTGTAACTGTTCTGAGTTACTGTCCATGAGTAATCCCTCTCTGGGGATGCACTGGCAGCAGTCGACTCATCAGTGAAGGGGTGCCTGGAAGTGTAAGCAGTCTCTTCCAGCAATGATTCCAAGTCAGCACTGCCAGACTAGTCACCACAGACGCACAAACGACTCACATCTGTGACCCTTCTGCAATAACCATGAGTTCATGCAACTGCAGGCTGTGGGACTCCAGCTCACTTCCTTTCCACTTGTACACTGACATATTAGGTCAGCATGGTGCAATACTCCCCTCTGCTAACCATGTCACCTTTCTCCATCCCATATTCCTTTTAAATGCAACCAGTGCAATTATTTTCTCCTTCCGTTTATTCTAATGTTTTTCAAATTACTAAAATCAGATTATCAGGGGTTTAGTTGCTCAGATTCACTCACCCTTCCCCTTCCTAAAGGCAGCTCTACACTCTGGTGATACTGTAGTGCTGTAACTTCCTACAAAACTTGCAATTTGGAGTGCCAGCTCACAAAGAACTCTGGGATGGAGACTACCTTTATTTCACTACTGACTACGAATATTTAGCCAAATCTGTCCATTTTCTAGGCTAATGTTTTCTCTCAAGTTATTACTTGCTTCCAGATATTTCTGTTTTACTGTGAAATAAAAAACAGTTGAGCTTCTTCTTTTTCTTTAGTCCATATTCCACTGTTCTGATTTCTGGATATAGTGTCTCCCAGGGCATCACAAAGATCTCAGGAAGGCCATTACACCAGACAGTGTAACACATAAAATCCCCTGCTTCACCATTCTGTTGGTGCTTCTGCATCACACTGATTCTTTTTCCTTATAACATCTCCTGAAAATCCTCTTCTCTACAAAGCACTTATCCCTTCCCCAGAACACAAGTGCTGCCAAAAGACTAACATAACACAGAGCAAATCTCTCTCAGATGCAGGGAGAATAAGCTTATCTGACCAGTGACCCAGCAATAAATAGCCACTCATCTTTCATTTACTCTTTCTCAGATAAACTCCCTTTGATTTCACTTACTCAAGAGAGGACTCAGCAAGGATCTTAGTATCTGGCCCAGAATCTCTGGTCAAGCAGGTCTAAGCAGCTCCACGTGTCTGAAGGAATTCAGGAAATCTCATAGCCACCTGTGTCTGTACCATGGACACATGCAGCCCTCATTAACAGTCACGGGCAAAGGAAACATCAGAGGACAAAAATCAGCCCATTTCTTTTAGGAATGTGTCCACTGCCACAGCAGTTGTGTTCCTTAGCAGGATGCTTCCATTTTCCTTTTCTCCATCCTGAGTCAGACTCCTGCCTGTAACCACTGATCTGCAGCAGGGATGAAGTCTTGCAGAGGGACATGTCAGATAAGGAATAAGCAACAGTGGCATATAGACCTCTCAGGTCAAGCAAATGCCTCTAGATGAATCCAGGAAAGGAAAAAAACTCCCTTTTCTCTGGAACATCAGCTGAGAGAAATTCTCCACAGAGAGTACTGTGCAGACATTTGTCGTTCTGAACTTAGCACACACTGATAGAAATACTAACACTCACTACCAGAAGACGCCTACGTACTATCCCCATAGCACTGTTCATTCTCCGTCAGGTCATTTCTAAGAGACAGCACTTTCTGCATCAGTTTCCTCTAGAAAAAGCAGCTGTGCACCCACCAGCTTGCAGCTAAAGCCTGTGACAGCAAGATCTCAGCCTCAGATAGAGAGAGATCAGACCAGAGAGCACAAGACAGATGTTTTCCAGTCACCTGGGCTATATCCTAAAGTATTCAATGAACTGGCTCAGCAGTCTCAAAAACCAGTAATGATTCCCTTTGGGAACTTGTTTAGGGCAGGTATGGTGTCAAAGGATTGAAAGATGGACAGAAGTAGTGCCTAGCCTTAAAAGGCTAAAAAGGGATGAGAGTTGATTTATGACTTCAATTCCCAGAACAGCAGGATTAATTATTTGTAAGCACCTGAGAAAAATAACGAAGACTGAGTAGAAATCCATGTGGATTGTCAAGAGCAAATTATTTTAAAAAAAGATTCTTTACACAGAAGAAAAATTACCACTGGGGAGAAGCAAGACATGAACTGGTATTCAGTAAAGCTTCCGACAGATGACTTTCATAAACATGCCAAACTGTTATTAACGACACTATTGTGATACAAGATCAGAAGTGGCCAAAAAACTACTGAGGAGTTTTCAGTGGGCTCACTGTAGAAATGGAAGGATGTTATTACTTTGGGGTCTGCCTAGGAACCAGCTTTGTTTAGTGTTTTCAGTATCATCTTGGATGATGTAGTAAAAAGTATGTTTATTAAATTGCAGAGGACATGAATCTGGAAAGAATGGCAGGTATGCTGGGAAGCTCTGCCAAAGAAACTTGGCAAACTTGGAGAAGTGTTCTGGAAGACAGAATCAGTAGGGACAAGTGCACAATGCTGCTCTTCGACAGGAAGAGCCAATGGCACAAGCACAGGGTGTGGAGCTGGGGAGGTGGCTGCTCTTCAATCCCTCCTGAGACCTGGAGTCTCAAGGAACTCAACACTCACCTTCAGTTCCATACCACTTTGGAAAAGACCATCCAAACAGTGAATGTATAAAGAATGAGAACTGTGAGGCCAGTGAAGCAGCTGTTTGCTCCTCTCATTCTGCTGTAGTCTGTACATTTTGGGGCACTGCTCTTTAAGAAAAAGATGAATTAACTGCAGGCATTCAAAAGAGCAACAGGAATTAAGAGATCTGGAAAACATCACCTAAAAGAACTGAAAAAAACGGTGAGTGTTTATTCTGAAGAAATGAAGGATAAGGAGCCAATCACAAGAGAACTGAAGTAACATGCAATGCCAGAAGCTCAAGTTTCTTTTGCTCTCTGCCAAGCTGGGCTCTGAAGCACTCACAGTTAAAATAACTGCAATCAACCTCTCCAGTCTTCCAGCAAGTTTTAAAAGACAATTTGCTGTGTCTTTCTAAGAGCAGGAGATATCACATTAGAATCTAGAGATGACCACTTGACTGCAAGCATCAGGTGGAAATTCAATTTGTTTTTTAGTAAACCAGCTCATTTTTTGAACTTTGAGCTAAACACTAGGAGGCCCTGCAACTGCATTCAGGTTGCAGGGCACTGACACTGCCAGCACTTTCTCTTCCCCTGAATGAGGAAGAAGAGCCTGACATAAAGCAAAGAAAATAATTTTTGACTCAATTATTCATGTTACGAAAGCCCACTTGTGCTTGCTCAGATGCTGACAGATAACTTCATCTGTCTGGTACCAGGAAAATAATTGCAAGTTGGTGCCAGTATGAGACGAGAGTAAAGTATGAGCCCTTAAGGCCATCTCTGTAATAACCATATACAATTATATTCCCAGACTGTTTCATTCTGTATGTGGTGAGCTGACAACCTCCTCTCTCTGTCTCTAAACACACAATATAATATGCCATCCTCTGAATGCTAATCCATTTGTTTTGTTATTTGCTGAGAAGTCATTAAGCAATATTTGAAAACAAATATATAAGATTTGTAGAACAAGAACTATACCCAAACAGAGGGCATTTATTCTGGATATCATAACAACACATAAAGACGAACTATCCACTGAGTGAGAATTCAGTGATCACAATCTGATTCCATTTAGGACGGGTGAATTACAGAGAACAACCCTGATTATTAACAGGTCCATGGTACTTCAGAAGGGCACTAATGCAACTGACAGGGGCAAAATATTTACATGGGGAAAGCGGTGTATTCATCACTTCAGTGTTTTAAAGTTAGACTCGATACTGTTTTTCTGGACAACAGTTTAACCACACATAATTCATGAATCTCAGTAACTGAGCAAAATGTAATGGCTTACGCTATTCAGGAGGTCACATTAAGTCTTCTTGTAGCCTTTTCAGCAAGTTGCAGTGCTCTTGTCTCCTCCTCTCCTCCTGTGTAATCACACCCTAAACTCCCACTTCTTCCCCTTGCCATTGCTCTTATCCTTCCTCTGCTCTTAAATCCTAAGAGTCCATAAAATCCATGCAAAAGCTGGTCCTTTTAAATACTCTTTAAAATAAATAAAAATTAAATTCATTGTTCATAGTACAGACTAACATAACCTTGAATAGAAAGCCTCATCTGGGATGCAAGGTCAGGTTGCAGAGAGATGTCTTTGTAAGACATATTTAATTAAATCTGAGGTCCATGGAGGTAAAAAGGTCTTCACTTCAGTGCAGCAAGACACACAGAGGAATTCTCCTCAGACCAAAATGTGGCAAATCTGATGGTGATATCATGTCTGCCCACTATTACTAATTAGGTGACCTTCTCTGTGTCAGCTAACAGTGTTCTTACCACTTTCTCCTTGTAAACAATGTATTTCAGCCACTTGAAATCCTGCCACTTGAATCCTGCCAGAACAAACAGGGAATCCTTCTCATACTGCTCCATTTTCTGGATTGCACCTTCAGGATATGTGATCCGTAGTGTTGTCTTGCCACCTACATCTTTTTCAAAGCCCTTCACTGGAGCCGAGTTCAGCCTGCAGGGCAACCAGAGAAGACACAGTCACGGATTCCCACTTACACTCATGTGTGTTGATGACACAGAAATCACTGCTGGGCAAAAGTTCTCTATAGCAGCTGTTAGAGCAGCAAACATTACCTCCTCCACTTCTTCATCACAAACATTTAAGAAGGTTTATACTGTGACACAGTTTAATCATATGCTATTTAAAGGATATAATTGAATACAATACAAACCATTTCTGCATATCCACTCCTGTGATTTAAATTGAATTGGATGCTTTGGAAAAGGAAACTGAAAAATATTGTCCTTGCAAATTTACAGTTACAAATTAAGCATTAATATTTCAACATCCCATTGCTCCTGTGGTGTGTTACTTGGATTCTGCAAGACTGTGTTGAAAGCTATGATGCAGCTCCCCATCAGTTTAAAAGAGCTGAATCTGGCCTCATGCTCCAACACCAGTCCAGAGCTTACACTGCTCATCTTACCTACACTGAGGCTTTTTAGGGAAATATTTCTCAAAAACCCCCAAAAGAACAATCTCTTGAGTTTAATTCCCCAAAATGGTCCATCTGGAGGGCGAGCTGCCCTGCAATAGCAGCACAAAGGAGGAGGTTGTGCTGCACAGCTGGGGCAAGGCTCAGCACCACTGTGGTCTCACTGACTCCGAGGAGTTTCTGCTGTGGAAGTGCATCCCACTCTGAAAACATCCAAGCAGACACACAGCTTTGCTCTTGGGCACACCAGTTTCTAAGGGAATGCTATGTATTTAGCTGTGTTTTTGTTAAAACATTTCTCAGGAACAAAGCTTTTCCCCCTCAAAATAACAAACTGCTTTGGCAGGAACAGCAGTGATAACTTTCATGACATTATTTAAAACTTCTATTCAAAACTAGAAACCCAAAGCTGAGGAAATTTCAAGTAACTTGGAATACAAATCTTGCTGACATCAAACAGCAGCCTCTGATGGAACAGCACTGCCTGCCTGAATTATTGCAGCATTCTTGACTTGGTGTAGTTCAATATACTGGAAAGTGCTTATGGACTGCAAATTTTGCCATGTAGGAATGTTAATGAGAATCTGGATTTGTCTTTTTCAGCCTGGGTAAGCATTTTACATTGGAAACTTTTTAGTAGAAGAAAATCTCTGTATAAAATCTGAAATTATATTCAAATTTTAGAGGAATAAAGTCCTATGCATTTTTAGTAAAAAGTACTTATTTTATCATTAGGAATAAAACACTGAAGGGAAAACAACTTAGGAATCAGTACCACCACAACTTAAACAGCAGATGAAGTCTTTTTCCATGGTTTATAAACCCTTCTTTGTACCCTGACTTTGAGGTAACTAGACCTGACTACCTGCAATAACAGTGCTCCCAGTCAGCCTGATCCCCTGCTTTTCTTCTGTTGCTGACTATGTGTTCACACATCACTCACTTTTTCTATGGGCATTATTTAAACTTTAAGGCTTTTTGTCTCTTTGGGGTAGATGACCTTACAAAAAGTAAAGGTAACACAGATAAATACTACAAAGTACTGTGCAAAGAAAGCTAGTTGCAGATATTTTTATCTGTTTTCTTAAAGTTGAGGAGGTGTGTGCACTCATTTCAAATGCCAGTGTGTAACTCTTTGGCAGGGTTTTCTCCAACCCCAGCTGCTTGGTTTGCTGTTTTGCTGCTTACCTTGTTAACACTCTCAAAACTTGGAACCCCTACTTTGTACCTAGATAGGACACAAAACAAATCATTTCCCCAAGTAAAATGAACTCAGTTCTCCAGCAAAGGGCCAGAGTGTGGGTTGCTGACGGAGTCCTGGTGATGGGAGTGCTGCAAAGAGCCAGCACTGTCAGTGCCAGGGGCAGTGCCCCAAGGGCAGTGTGGGCAATGGCGCAGAAGTTCTGGCACCACAGCCCGTGTTCATGAAGGTGCACAGCTCAAGCTCCTTCTCAGGCAAGACACACTGGTGGTTATAAACATAGCTAAATCATGACAAACCTCAGTTAGGATGTCAGGCCTCCTTGTACAGTTTCGTCACATAAGAAGTTTCAGAGTGTTTTTCCATCTATGTCCGCCAATGACGACATTGGGACCTTAGAGACACTAACTTCTAACCTTGGCACTATGAAGACCCTACCACTGAAGTATCATCATCAGGTGAATCCCTATCTTGTTCTAATCAGGGATTTCTGATACACTCTTGTTTTTGCCCTGTCTGCAAGGAGGCATTTCAGAGCACTGATGACTGGCAAGAAGCTCCTGCCAGGTAAACAGTGTGACAGCTGGGAATATCATCTGCACTGAAATCTGATAATATCTAGTTAGAGAAAAATAGTAACTAACTCACTCCAAGCTGTTTTAGAACTGACAAAACTGATTGGACTATGTTCACCACAACAACAAAATTTATTGTTGCAATTAGCAATCCTCATATGGGCATCAAAAAAAATTCATGTACTGCTGGATCACTCCTTTGTCCACGAATGTACCACATTTCTCCCTTAAAATTCACCTCCTGGGTCCCAAATATGATTCTTCAGAAGAGTTTTGCAACCCATGTAAAAAGTTGCTATAATACAAGGGACTTCCCCAGCTTCCACAGGAGTAAAGCAAGCAGTTGGATACACGTCCAAGCACCTGGCTTCATTTAACCTTTACAGTTGACTTCTCTCTCCTTTATGTGTCCTGCAAGCAGCACAGGTGCTCAGCTGCCCTCTTATCCTCCCAGCTTGCAAACTGACTTAGATTTACTGATATGGAGAGGAAAAGTTGAACTTTTCATTTTGAAATTAAATAGTGGACTTTCTGATGTAAATCTTAGTGGGTGGCTTAGTCCAGATGGATTGAAACCATTCTTTTGCCACTTTTTGAACATTCCGAACCCAAGAAAAGGCTGTAACTGCATTTTAATTCAGATCAAATAACTACAGATCACCAGAATACGATGAGTAGAAAGAGGTCTTTGCTAACAACTGATAATGGGATGAATAGGAAAAGGGCTGTAAAAATTTTGTCCTGTTCTGAACAGCCATCCCTGCGTCCAGCACACTGATGGAGAACCAGGGAACGATTCACAGGAACCAAAGACTGAAAGGGATCTTCTTGGTCTTTTTGTCCAGCATATTTATTACTCTCTGTAGGTTCTGTTCTTTCCTCATGTGCCCACTACTGGCACATGAAAGAGAATGAAAACATGCTAAATGATACCTGCCTTAAATGCTTTTACTAATCCCTTTCTTTCTTCCACCTTAGCTAAGAATTTGCTATTTGCCACCACGTCTCATAGCTGACTGAAATTCACAGAGATGATATCAGATATATTTTCTTTAATGTGACATCATTTATCTTATTAAGATAAAAAATACCAACTTAAGACTACGTTAAACCAGTTTTTATAAACTTACACTGCAGTTTATTGCACTTTTCCTATTTACCATTGTAATGTGTTGTTACTCATTATTCAAAACCTGCTGGAAAGCTCTGCATTTTTTTCAAGTCAGACTAATGGGTCTGTAGCTCCCTAGAGCACATCTACCCCTCCCTCCTACACACACTCTCTCTCTCAGTATCCATTAGTACAGGTATTATGTTTGTTAATCTCCAGTCACCCAGAACGCCTCCCTGACTTGACAGATTTATTACGAAGAGTTATGACTAGACCTGTGATTTCACATATCAGCACGTTTTTCAAGCATTCTGAGATGGCAAAGATCCAGGTCCTCAGCAAAAGCAAGAAGTCCTAACTTTGCCTGTGGTCCTTTCCCCTCCCATGCCACTCTGCTTCTATAACCTTATTTCAACATCATCATCCACAATGAACAGAGGCAAATTATTCCCAGTTTCTAGGGTACCTGTAATCACTACTGGGTCCTCACTCATAGAGGCTTCCTGCCTCCTAACATCCTATGCTGCATCATTCTTAGTCCTTCCCATCCTAACTGTGAAGTTTAGTTCCTGGGGAATGTTACACATGTATGACCAAAAATACTTCCCTGAGCTACCTAGGGAGATATATCTGGGAGTAGATCCAACAGTGTGAGTTACTGCTTCACCACCTAAGGGCATCACAAAAGCAGCAGCTTTTAGAAAGGAGCTGTGAAGAGAAGGTTCAAGGGGGATCATATGAGAGGCCACATTTGCAAACAGCTGTTGAAAATGGAATGCTTGAGGAGTGCCTTTACCCTTTGATGTGATCATCATTTATAACAAACATTTATATGCTCTTGTCTTTTCTTCCCCTCTATATAATTTAATGTTTCCATACAAATGGATATTGTCACTAGTACAGACTAAAATTTACCTGCACAGCATGTGAACTGATACAGAAACTGAATACAAGACAGAAGAACTATAATGCCAAAGACTCACCTGACAACAACATCATAGTCATCAATTTTTAACCCCAATGACTTATTTGCAAGTACTCCACCATTTCCCACAATAATACATCGCCGGCAGCTGAGACTGTGGAAGAAACAGAGGCAAGAGATGATTTTTGTAATGGGACTTCAAACGCACCAAGTCATACATATTTAGTTTGCACACACCTGAGAGCAACAGGAAACCTTTGTAAATAGTAAGAATTAAGGGGGGACAGAGATACACTTGATCCCCAGCTCACCTCATCATGCCCAGGCATTACACGTGATAAACTGCTTTCAACACCTCACACCACATGTGGCCTAATGAGATGAGCTGTCAGGACAAGCAGCTCCTCTCCCCCCACACCCGTGGTATGATGGGCTTGATTCAAACCCATCTGTTTACTTAAACCTTCTCATCATTCATTCAGCACTGAAATAACAATAAACCAAAGGCTTAGTGAGGAAGTCTTTTCTCCAAGCAATTTTATGAGTGCAGGCAGATCTTGCCAGGTTATCTGGGGTGTGCTCACCTTGGTGAGAGCAAAATTGCTGCTGTTATCATGAGACTTCAAGAGACAAAACCCCCACTAAATGGAGAGAAAAAAAGACCCCCCCCAACATACTTCTGTCCAGTCGGAAACATACATGGACACACAATAGATGAGGAAACGAAAGGAAAATAACCTTAATTAAGAAGAAAAAGAAAAGGGAAAGAGCAGGAAGAGAACAGTTTCTTGTGGAACCCCAAGTCACGAGAACTCTCTGCAGCAGATGTTAAAAAGTGACTTTGTTTTGAAGACAGAGAAAGGACTTCTTTCCAGCCATCTAATCCCAAACGCAGCTGGCTCTTCTGGCAATGTGCCTCTGTCTCTGGTAGTTCACTGAAGGAATACGTGTCTGCAGAGCCTTTTTCGGAAAGGGTCCAACAAAATCAGTTGCTTGAAGCAGATCTTTGGGTTAGGCAACTTTCCTAGTTGAAGGCACAGTCAGCTGCTCTCTTCTAGGCTGTCCTCTCTGTGATAAGTCTAAAGAGCCAGAGTGAGGAAAGCTCTACTTACGTGGGGTCCCTCTTTGCAGACCAGGGCTGGAGTGCACTTAAAGACTCAGCTAAACTACTGAGGGTCACTCTGCTGGCAACCATTAGCTGGAGACACGTGCAGAATTAACAGCACCAAGAAATGCTCAGGAACAGCTTCCCCTGCCCAGAGAAAGTTTCTCTGCGTATCTGAGCCTTTCCAAAAGGAAAATGTTTCACAAGCAGATGGACATAACAGCCTAGTGTTCCTAAGGCTGAAGAAGCATGGATGTTTGTGCTAATCAAACCCCAACAGAGAAAGAATTTTACAGATGATGGCACAGCAAAAAAAACAATACAGTTCTGGCAACAAGGGAAAAGGAGATGCAAGATCAAGTTCAGGCAATATATTGTGACAAAGAAGGAAGGGAAAAAGTCAACCTCAAGTACACCCAAACAAGTGACAAAGGTCGTTACAGCTTTATCAAAACCTTTAAGGAAAAGGTGCTGCAGAAGGGAAAAAAAGCCATTGTTAAGTTCTGGCCAAGTGACATCTCAGATGGTAACATACTCCTTTGATGGTTATGATAGGAAAATTTGACCTCCTAAACAATAGACTGCTGGGTGAAATACTGTAATTTCTCTACTCAGTTGTCTCTCAGCCATGACTTTTCTCAATTTTCTCTTTTGAAGAAGAATACTTTGCCAAAATCCAAAGGCTGCAAGCTATGGACACTCCCCTCTATCCTTTTCCCACTTATGTTAGGATGATAGCTCTTACTAATTTTGAACACAGATCTGCTTGTTCCAGGCTCAAACCACTTAATCACATTCTTTGCTTTTCTGCTAAATTAAAGCACCATCTACTGTCAGTAGTCTCTTCCACATCTGCATGTGTATAAACGTTTGCCTCTCATGGGTCAGACCGGTGAGCATGAGCTGACACACATGAGATAAAACAACCAGTTCCACGAGCCAAAGCTGTTCCAGCAGCTCCTCTTCATGGCCCTGTTCCCACCCAGTACTCATAGACTGAACAAAGCCCATTTTTAGTCTTCTACTGACCATACAAACTGGAGCGAGCTCATCACATCTCACACAGTACGGCAGCTCTCCTAGGTCTTGATTCACACTTGCAGTACCTCTCTGAAAAATTTTCAACTTCTCCCCAGATCTCCAAAATACTGATTCTGGAAGACTAGCATGTGAAGCTAATGCTGCTGAAAGTAGAGTCCCTTTTACACAGAGATTTTATGTACATCCTTCCAATCCTCTTTTTATAGTCCTTGGTTTGCAGAATATAATCCTCATCTTGTAAACATGATCCGTGCTGTCACCCCTGCGATGCCTGATTTTTGATTTGGCTCCAGTAAAGCACTCTTCAGAGAAGGATCCAACAAAAAGGCCAAAACTGACCTGTCCATCCTACTCCTTTTTTTCCACAGTCTTTTGTTCTGGCAAATTTTTCTAGTGTAATTTTGCATTTATTCCAGGTTGGTTTTAGCCCCTGAAAACACCTCCATGCAGGATTACACTAGAAGTGTCACTAACAGATTAATTCTCAACTCTGATAGTAACTTTTTAAAGCTTATGTGACATATCCCATTCCTAAAAAGGATATATCTAAAACAGTGTAGTGTAGAATCAGAATATAATGGACTGAGACTAATAACTAATATCTATCTCTAAAAGGTTACCTTTATCATTCAAGCAAACCCAAAATAACTCACATCAGTTATTCTGTCATTCTGGCTCTTTTCCAGACCTAACTTTCCAGGATTTTTCCTGCAAAATGAAGCTAATCAACTCACAGACATCTCTTTATCATCTCCCATATTTGTCCAAGAATGGCACAACAGTTGCTGTTCTAGCAAACATTCCAAGAAGAGTTACAAAGTGAACAGTAAAACAAGAATTCTTCATTTAACTCTTCAAACACTCTTCAGTTCTTACTGACTTTGAAAGACATATAATTGTCTTTTAATATCCTCACAGTTACTAATAAAAAAATACAGAAAGTATTTAATTGTTGCTGCAAAATAGGACAACACCATTTTATATTTACCCCCAAAAATGAAACAAATACTTAACTGAATGCTTCTGCCTTTACTTATCGTAACTTATAGGTTAATCACCTTTCCCCAGCTTCATGCCTGAACCACTCTCACACCACCATAATCCTGACATATTTAAATGTGTTCTTCTTTTTCCTTAAGTCTGCAGATAATATTTTTCATTAATATCTTTCTGACCCTAAGGTCTAATCTTTGATCTTCTAGCAGCTTAAATTTCATTCCAACTTACTCTGCCCACTGATAGTGCCCTGAGCATGGGAAACCTACACAGTCACTGCTGGCTCCAGGCAACTTTCTGGCTGAAGAAACACACCGTGCAAGCAGCACCAGTTACAGCTCAATTGTTTCTCCACAAAGAAGTGTGCAAACACCTTTATGTTTGTTTACATAGTACATCAAAGCTCTATTTCTTTTCCAGAACTGCTGAGGGACTGAACGCATTGGACACAGCCCAGGCTCCAGTTTGCTACCAGGGTGGTATGAAGGAGGGTCATGGACTTTCCACAACTGACAGACTTTCCCTAAAGCCCTAAGCTGGGAACTGCAGCCAGATGTATGGACTCCTGACACAGATACTCCAAGGCTGAGTTCATCTACACCAAAAGCAGGATTCACGCAGATTTTCTTGAACAATATAGCACTGCAAACACATGTTTGTATTGTAGCAATTCCTACTTCCTCTTCTTCTCTTACCAAAGTGCTTCAGGGATTTGTCAGGGGAAAAAACCCACAAAGCCTTCCTTTACCCAACTTTGAAACTAAAGGCTTTGAGGAAAGGTATAACAGAATGATTAAAAAAATACGTCTTTAGGGTAACTGGTGCTTAGGAAGGCTTAGCATATTCTGGTTTGAACTGGCTGTTGCTACTTAAATGGGTGCTATTAACCTGAGCCAGAGGGACACGCACATCTCTCCTGCTCTATCAAATTCCTTCCTGACTCACTCAGTTTATATATTGAATCAGTAAAGATTTGTGTTAGTTATAAGCTCAGATTCTCAGTTTTCCTTCATTACCACCTGGAGGCAATACAAAAAGGTCAGTCAGGTTTTCATCTTCATGTTTTTTCCATAGGAAAGTTACATGTCATCACCACAGAGATTTAACTCCCAAATCCATTGAAGTCCAGCCAGCAGAAGGGCCATGGAACTAGAAACCAAGCCCTAAGCCATTTGCAGAATCAGAGACAGGCCACTGGATTAGCCACTAAAGCAAGCAGTGAAAATGTCAACAGTATACATTGGCCTGGAAAAGTCAGTGGAGGGCAAGAGAACTATGAAGTGTCAAAGACGAGGCCCACCAACATCTGTGCTAGGGAGAAAAACATGGCAGCTCTGAAGGAAGAGGTCAGTCATTCTAGAGAAAGTCCCCTGTGTCTCCAATCTTTTCCAGAGAAACTGAGAGCTCAGTTGTAACTACCCTCCCAAACACCACTTCAGCTTTACCTAGCCCCTGCCCTGGAGCAGAAGCAGTTTACTGTTCAACACAAAGGTGCCATAGTAAGGAGTCATGAAGAAACTAAAAAAGCAGGGCACCACTTACACTGTGTTACAGGGGTGAACTATAGCCTTTGTTCACATACCCTCCAGCTGTTGCTAGTTATAACACAATGGAGGGATTAGTTGAAGTGAGCTGGCAAAGCTGCCGTGGGATGATGAAAGGTGTATGCACACCCGGAAGGATCACGTTTGCCTCATTTCAGCACCATGTCAGTACATTGTGTCAGGGAAGGTGCATCAGGATGCCCTTTGTCACAGGGATAATCAAACCAATAAATTCATTTCCAGGGCTTATGAGAGGCAAGTGAACATATCTCAAGGACCACCTTCGTGAAGGAGGACAGAAATGGAGAAGCTTGGGTAGGGACAAGACCAAAAGCTTGGTATAGATCCTCCACCACGTAACTCTAATCCTCTCTTTCCTTCCTATGCTCTCACGCACTGCTCTGACCTCACCTTTCCTGCCTCTCCCACCCTTTCCCTGGGAAAGCTGCCCTCGAGTGTATAGTTACATGAATATTTGTTTCAATGGGCTGGGCAGTGCTCACCTTCCCCACCCACCCCAGTCCTCTGCCTCTCCTGCTGCCATTTCAGCTCTGTGCCCACACAGTTCTTCAGTGGAAGGGGAGCTGTGGAAATGAGGTCACTGGAATGACCTGGGTTCAGAGAAAAAGTCGTAAACTGGAATTGTTTCACTGACCCACTTTAAAGTCCCTTTTCAAATGACAGCAGCAGCACAAGAAGGGCAATAGAAAATATGGACTGGCTTTGTCAACAGAGAAAATGTTACTTTAACTCCATCTTGAAGAGACAGTGAACCTGGAGCCTTTTCTCTCCTTCTAGAATCAGCCCACTAGACTTCTGAGAGCCTACAAGTGGAAGGGTTCATAAGATCTCACATGTCTGGGCCCTTGTACCTTATAGACTTGAGCTGTGTCTCTTACCTCACTCTTCCACAATAAGGCACTTTTTCAGCCCTTAATCATAGAACCAAGAATGGTTTGGGTTGGAAGGGACCTTTCAAGGTCCCTTAAGTCTGGCCCTCTCCAGTTGCTCCAAGGCAGTGAGCAAAGGGAAGAGGTCTGGACTTTCTCCTTGACCAGTGAGCAGTAGGTGAGTGAGCCAGCCCTCAAGGCTCTGCTCCCAGCACGTTGGAGCTTTCCTCATGGAGAGGAAATGTTGGGCTTTGCTTTCAGCTTGAGACAAAATGGGAAGTAGCTAACTTTCGTTCATCAGTCTGCTCCATCAGCTCTTCTGGAAGCCAAAATGGCAGATATCCATTGCAGCCAGCACTGGAATTCATTGACAACCACAGTGAAGAACATTTCTGGAACAAAACCAAAGTCTTCATCCATGCCCTACTCATCAAGGAGGTTTCCCAGAGCAGCACTGTGACAGCCTTAACAACTCCTGCAGTACTCAAGCTCTCTCTCCTAATAACCCCTCTGTTGCAACTCCATCCACCTGCTCTTTATCTTTATTAAGACCTGCTCATTTAGTAGGGCTTTGGGAGGTATTTGACTGTGAGGCATATGTACTACACAACCAACATCCACTGATTTGCATTTATCACAACAATTCCCAAGAAAACAGTATTTCCCCAAGATATGCGTGTTTACACACCACCAGACCTTATTACTGCAATACTACAGAAATACATGCCTAGCCTGTTCCCTAGCTCTCTACTTGGTGTCTCAGGGACTTTGCATACATTTCATGAGGCTTGAGTGTTAGGTCTTTCCTATCTCTGCACCAAAACCATCATAAAGAACATAAAACCAAAGTGAGGAGCTCATGATAGAGTGGTTATGTTTCACAACCTCCTGAGGGATTACTTTCAGAAAATCTGAAACATTCTACTGCCCAAAAAACAGGCGAGCTGAAAAGGTCACAATTACATTAACCTTCACTGCAAGAATCTTCCACCTGTCCTCTGTCATTAACACTAATTTCCCATGAGTAATCTTCTGAAAGAGTCGATATGTGGATTTTTCAACAGATTAAAATCTTAACCCTCCAACCAGAACTGAGATAAACCCTAGATGGATGAGACTCAGTTGTGTGAAAAATCTCTAAGAAGGTCATTTGTAAAATGATTTTAACTTCTGGAGATAATTTCTCAAATTAATCCAAAGTCTGAAGGCTAACCCTATCCGGCACTGCTGCGAGGCACGGCAAACTTCAAAGAAACCCAAATTAGCACATAGACTGTGAAAGACTAAGATTAAACTTTCACATAGAGACTAACTCCCAACTCTAACTACAGCAGGCAAGCTCTACAATCAACATGAGAGATGTGGTTACCTATGGAAAGGCTGGAAAAGCTTAGGAACTTTGTCATGGAAAAGTGGGCAAAAAGGGATCTGGGCCAGGAAATAAACCCAATGTGTTTAGAAACCAGGAACTGTGTTGCTAGCCTGGGTTCAACCACTGGAAAGAAATAAAGAAGAGAGCTCTCAGTAAAAACCTCTGACAGTTTCTGAAAAAGCTACCCCTAATGGGGGAGGTAGCACTAAACCAAAACTGCAGGACAAAGCGAAGGAATGACAGAAAAGCAAGGACAGGAAAGACTAAAGGACTATCACTGGGAAGTTGATTGTAAAAATGCCATTGAGTTTCAGAAGTCAACTCTACAGTTTGAAGAATCAAAGGAGCTTCTTCTAAAGGGATCAGTTCAAGTACCACAGGGCCCAGGAGACTTCTGTCCTGTGCATTGTGGCAGCCTTGGCCAACACAACCACACATTCCTGTTTTATGAGTGAGGTATTAGTGAAAAGCTTTGAAATAAGCCAGTCCCTTCTTCCCCTCTAAGAGTTTCTTGAGATCCTGTTGCTTTGTTAGAAAGGCTGGAAAAGAATAATGTGTTTATTGAAAACCTGCTATTTACTTACTTGAAAAAGGGGCAAGAGAATGTCTTGTAACAACATAAGAAACAAAAGATTAGGAAATAGTCAAAAGGCAAATGCGTTTTGCAACTTATGTTTGACTTAACAGAGGTCTCAAACATTTACAGATTTATTGGTAAGAGGACTCAGTTTCCAGCTCCTGTTCTACCTACAAAACACAGCCAAATTTATTGGCAAAAATATCTGACAAAAATGTCTACCAAAATTTATTTAGGACATATGGAAAAGAATCACTTCTGGTCCTTCTATTCTAAAACGTCTCATCTTACCTGTCAAGAGCTGGAGTTAGACGGTAATCTTTGGTTGCTGACAGGATGGCTTTGATCAGATTATCTGGGGAGAAAGGAAGAAGACATCAGGAACAAGTTCTCACTTCTAATGGAAACAAAAAACAAAGTGATGCAAAGCACCTGAAGCAGTTACTTAAGAGGAACTAAGGTTCTCATTAGGAATAAACACTTTAACTTGCATATTCCTATTTTCCCTGGACAATGACCTTCACACATGGGCTGCAAAGATGTGATATGTGCCAAATTCTGAGGCAGTGTGCAATTGCCTTGTACGGAGAGTGTGACAGGGAACAAGCACAGTACAGTTTATAGCAGTGATTTCACACCCACTGCCCTGAGAATGGCAGTTTCACAAACACTTCAGACATGAAAAGGCCGGTATCACTGTCAGTGCCTGCCTTCAGACAAGCTTTTATGCAGCTGAGTGGTGAATTGGATGCAGGAACAGAACCAGGTTAAAACTGATGCATTTTATTCTCCTGGGTTACTTTTGGTTTAAGTTCACTTTCTTGGTCTGATTTTCTTTAATTAAACCACCATAATTTTTTAAAGAAATGCCCGTGGAGCCACAGCCTACAGATACCCAGTGAATGCTGCAGCAACCAGATCATGTAAGTCATGCAAGCATAGACACACACACACACACACAAAAATGAAATGCATTAAATTGCAGAAGCACAGTGATTACACATAAAAATTACTATCAGCTATGGAAATTTTTGAGCCTGCTTCCCTCCAGATTTTGTAATTTGTCCCTAATTTTTCCACCTTTCTCCTCCATAAAGGTCCAAACTCCTTTACCATGACCCATCCAGCACCGGGAAGCAGCAATGCTCTGGCTAGTCTGGATTTACAAATGCACTGGTAACTTCAGAATGTCTGTACTGGGTCCACCAAAAAGTCCATCTGCTTCCAAATCTTGACTCTAACTGTGGTCTTAAGCAGATGCCTAAAAGAAGCATAAAACCAGAGCAAACAGACATAGTATTTCCCTGAAATTCTCTTCTACCATTTAACTGTTTTCAAGTCAGGGTTTTCATATGTCAGGTATGGCTTCTTTGTGTCTGGCAACCTCACTGATTTCTCTTCCATGAGCTGAGAATTCTCCTTGATCCATATGGAGCTTTAATCACTTCCCTTTCCCAATTTTGAATATGGCTTCTCTGAGCTTCATTTACACTGGAAAAGATTGTGAAGAATTAATCACCTTCCACTTTGCTTGAGAGATTGTAAATATCTATCATACCCTTCCCTTAAATGTATCAGTCAACTAGTCTAAAAATTCTTAGGAGACAACCAATCAAAATGAATAAATAAGTCTCATTTCTTTACAAAAGATTAAAAATGACACAGGAACATTAAGAAGACTGACATCAAGTGCTTTTTTTACACTGAAAATAAATAGCTTTCCTGACAGACACTACTTAACACAATCTGCACAGTTTGGGGACACCCTTCCAAATAAAAAGTTCTGCTCTTGTTTACTGCATCCCTCTGCAGAAACTACAGGATAAATGTGTGGGACCAACACACGAGCTCAAGCCTCGTGGGCCAAACAGCTTTGAACCTGACAACAAGCTGGTGAGACACACACGGCAGACAAACAAAGGTGATAAACAGAAAACTCTGACAGTTACTTTGAGATTTGGAGAAGTTTTTGACATAGTATCACTGACAGCCCCTGCTGACCATTACAAGCTGGGAAGTGTGATTACTTTCAGAAGATGGTATTTTGGAGTAGAATAAGGGAAGAGGCAAATTATAAGGGTAAGAGCAACTGATTTTCATAACAAAATACTGGTGTTGTTGAATTTTCCTACATGTTTAGAATTTCTTTGGACACACAGACAGCAGGCTCCCCCTCCAACA
Organism: Acropternis orthonyx; assembly: GCA_035583155.1. NCBI lineage: Eukaryota > Metazoa > Chordata > Aves > Passeriformes > Rhinocryptidae > Acropternis > Acropternis orthonyx. The sequence continues at coordinate 10,416,647 of JAWWEU010000005.1, forward strand.
CGAATGCTACTTCCTTAAATCTGCCGTAACAGCAGTAGGTTGCTGTGACCTCTAATGGCACCATGCCACAGTCCTCTCCTTGGCCTGTCTCATACATTGACTTTTACTGGACAGTGTAAGGCACCAAGTCATCGTTTTCCCACACTCTCAGAAAAGAGATCAAAAGATTGCATGTCAAGGGCTGCAACCTCCCATCTACCAAGCCTTTGTTAAGCCAGGTTTGCTCTACCACCCACAGGTTACACCCTGCACTACTTGGAGACCAACTGATAGACTATTTTAAAAAGCACATTAAAATAATACAGTTGAGTAATGCACTCAAAGAATTTGGGTTTACTCATATTGTAAGATAATTAGTAATGCCTTCATAGTGAATGCTCAGGAATGAAATACAACTACTTTAGGAGTGGATATGGCAGTATTTGGAATGGAGATGCTCCCCATTCCCATCATCCAGAGAGAAAACACAAACAAAACAAACAACAATATAGAACATTCAGTACAGACTATGAATGGTCAAACAGGAGATATCTCTTCAGCAGCCCTCACAGTCCAACAACACATGGCATCTGAAAGGTTTGGAAGTTGCACAGTCACAGTGTTATAACTCAAAACTGCTGAATGAAGCTCAATAAAAGACAAAGTACTGCACTGCCAAGTGTCCACTTGCCGGGGGAATGAAGGTGGCACCAAGTTCACCTAGTCTAGCCCACTCATCAGAAACCAGGAGCAGGAGCTACAAGCACTAACAGGAGAAGCCAATGTCCAGGGCAGGGGAGAGGCACTACATCTTTCTCGTTGAGCTGGAACTTAACTAAAAAACGTTCACTGCACTGCTGCTGAGGTGGGCACTTGCACTTGCCACCTTGTCTCTGGCACCAGGATGGACAGAGAAGACCTCCTCCAGAAGGAGCTCCTGTATCTTCTTGGGGAAAGGTCTGAAGGATCAGCAGATGATGCTGTGGCTAATCTGCAACCTTGCACAAGGCCATGAAGGAATAAGGAACAATAAGAAACCGCTAGCAGGATCTTTTACTACAGCTGGGGCAAAGAGGAGGGGTAACTTGATATCCCCGCTCTAAAGACTACAATCACAGATAGCAACCTGCAGGACACAAAGCAGTGTTCATCTCCAGACTATGACTAAAGAAAATTGGGCAGCAGGAAAGCATTATGTAAAGTTAATTGATGAGACAAGCTTTCTCCAGGGTAAGTGATGGGGTGATGAGCAGTCTCCCTTATACATCTATGCAATGATAATAACAGGTGCAAGTACATGTAACACATGCTACAAAGAAAAATTCCTTCCTGGTTCAAGTAACAGGATTTGTGCACAGTCACTGGCTGAATACAGGTTTGTCAAGGACTGAAAGAAACTCTGCAAGGATAAAAGAAAGGCCAAGTCTTCTAGACCTGAGCCACAGCCTGCAGCAGTGAATGCACAACATGGTCGGTATTCCCCTGATCTAGGCAGTAACTGATGTATCTTCTTGCAGTGGCTTCTGGACAGATTCAAAAATACCCTCTTCTACAGTACAGTGGCAGAAAGGGTACCAAACCAGTTTTAGAGTTGTACACATTCATCCTAAACTTTTATACAATGCAGACTAAAACCTTATCTAATTTAGTAGCAAATCTGATCAGCAGCAGACCTGGTATGCTGCAGTTCAGCCCTTGAACCCTCCTGTAGGGGTGGGACAGCAGTGGGAAACAGCTGGCACCCAAGGCAGCAAGTTTTTCTGGGGTAGATATATTCTTAAGGGAGAGAGATAGAACTTGGGATTGGGACCTACTTCCATGGAACACAGCAAAGAACAAAGAACAGAGCAACCCCTGGGAGGGGCAGCTCACTGGCAGCCCATTTTTTATTTGTGTTAGCTCCAAAGGTTCACATCAGAAAGAGCAAATTATAATGCAGTGGTTCTGCTTTACCTGAAACCATCCATACAGCAGGCGTAAGAACACACTGTACATATATATATATAGATATATATATATATAGGGAAGAGCATTTGTGCTGTTTAATTCTAGTTGAAGTATTAGACAAGTGAACTTACTCCAACAGCAAAAATACATGGCTTTTATACGGCTCCTTCACATCAAAGGCTATAAGGTGATACAGATACATGTGAACATGTGAACACACATGCCTACTCCTGAATTCACATTTTCAAGTCCTCCACCTGTTCTCGTTTTTGAAATCAGTAAAAGTCTTTACACTCTGAGGGAATCAAACTTGTTGAAGGTCATGAAGCAAGTAAGTGACACAAGTAGGAACAGAATAAGGCCTGGATTGGCTCCTGTACAAGAAGGGTCTCATCTGTGGACAGTCCTCTGACTTATGTGTTCTTCACATGGGTCTGCTACCCTTTAATGACAAATTAATGAACACCAATATCCTGCATTTTCATTTCCACTTTCTCTCACTGTTAAATAATGAACACATCACCAGGGCAAGCAATCTACTGACGTTTTCTGCAGCCATAGCTTGTTTATTGTATTTTTTTCTTGTCATGGAGAATTTAGATCACTAGGGAGAGTGGGAGATTATTTAACCAGTTCATCTATCAACCACTATGCATACACTATTACTATAAAAACAAAGAAGCCTCTGCACATTTTCCCTCCAATATAGAGGAGTTTACTACATTTATCTAAGAATCCTGGGTTATCTTGACATATTCTATCAAATTTGCCTTATATCATCAGAAGATTCAAAAGCCAGCTCAGGACTGCAGGATTTCTCTGACCCCAAGTACATCTTGACTCCAGGTTGACCCTGAAATTTTCAGATATTTGGAAAAACTAAAAGTAAATAGTTAGAAATTAGGCAGGCAGTGACCACACAGTGAGAATCTGCCTAAGTCTCAATTGTAGCCTTTTAGTCTGTTATGTATGTGAAGGAGTAGAAGAGACCTTCACTGTAAATGTCAACAACACTTAAAATTGTTGTTTCTAATGTACAAGCTTCTTGCTTGTATCATTAAAAAAAAGATGTGAGACCTTTCCACTCACAGGATTACTGCAGGCATCTTGCAGGGTCTTGCCTTGAAAGTAGGCACACTGGGATGCTCATGCACTTTCAAGTGGCCAAGAGAAGAGGCTGTAATTTTCCAAGTTGTCTATACCAGCCATTTTCCTCAAAAGCGGGCAAGTCTGCGTGCCCTTGTTGCCAGCAGTAAGTATCTGTATACCGTGCATTCAGATCAGGGAACAGTGTGCTGCTGCAATTCTGAGTGTTTGCCCTGTGAGCCATGGTCAGTGCCCATCTCCACAGGTGGTCACCCAGCTGCCACCCCTCCAGCCAGCACTTCTGCAACTTTATTCATATTTTAGTGAAGCTGGTAACCCAGTGATTACACCAGGTATCACAACGTGTCTGAAATTCCCTGCACCACTTTTTATTATTGATCAGCTAACTTTAGTTACAAGCAGCTACAAGGGCTTCTAGAACTTAGCAGTAAACTGCAAACACGTGAACTGGCTCTCAAGAGAGCCAAAGTTAGCTGCAAACTGAGTAATCTGTCCTCAAACCAAAACTTGTGTGTAAATACAAGAGGGTGGTTTTCTTAAGGTCATTAGCTGTACCAGACTTAGGTGGTTTACTTGAGACACACTTTACTAACAACAGGACTTAAAACTACCACTCCTCTAAATATCTCAGTGATTCCATTGATGATTTTTAATGGCATTAAGACAAGAGGCATATAGGATTGCATAGGCACAAAACACAAGGCAAAAAAAAAAAAAGACTGAACATGCATGCACACTCTCTAACAATTTTAGAAGAACCTGGCATGTGTTAAATGTAAGCTTCAGAAAGCCCTTCAGGCTTTTTTTTATAATAAGATATAAATAAAATGCATAACATTTGGACTCTTCATTTACATCGTCATTTTGGAGCCTTCAGGGATTTTTTTTTCCCAAGCTTTTCTTCACAACCAAGGGTTTGTTTTTTCAGAATACAAGCTTAGTTCCCAACATAATCCTAGGGCTTGGAAAGTTGGAACATTAATTTAAAAAACAATTATGCCAAAAAATGGGCAACATTTTGCAATAACCATGCATTAACCATTTTGATCCAAACTCAAGTTCAATGCACAGGAAGCAATAAAGCCTGCAGAAACAGGCAAATTCACGCCAAATAAAAACGGTCCTTGAAAGATTCACAACATGCTGGTCAAAGACAAGCAGGAAAATAAATACAGTTATTAGAGAGGGCAGTTCTTCCCTTCATTGCTGCAGTTTTGCTGACCCTTCACACGTGGTCAAGCAATGTCTTCAAGGCCAAAAAACTCAATAACTACTACCGTGATTTGTAATTCTTCTGACCTTTGCAGATGCATTAAGAAATGGCGCTTCAAAATACAACAGCTTTTTCCATCTAGGAGGTAAAAGAGAGGAATAACATCCATGTCTCAACTGCACTTCAAGACTTCTGTGAAGAACTCCAATATGAAGTCACCCAATTAACTGCAGGTTTCAGTCTACCTGGGGCACCTTTCCTTTACCAGTGAGCTGGGGAAAAGTCTACTCTTTAGGCACATTCAGCAGCAAAGCACCAGTTTTGATTGAAATAAGGGACCACACTGGAGGGTTGTACTTTCGTCAGGAGAGCTCAAGAATGGAAGTTGATTTAATTTCAAAATTCACCATATAACTTCCTTTTAGAAGCTTTTTTCAGTAATGAAAAGCTGATCCTCTACCTCTTCTGAAACTTTCATTTTTTTCCCTTCAAACCTCTCATTTAATTTCTTGAGGCTATAAAATCAGCTAAATTCCCTGGGGAAACAGCAACATTTTTATATCTATACTCCCACGTGATGATGACAACTATTACCAATTTTGGTCAAATACAAAATTCTAGTGGAAACTAGTTCAGAAATGTGCCTCAAACTCGGGAAGAAACAACAATCCTGTGTTAATACTTACTCTGAATAGAACTAAAGGCTATACATGCTTGTGCTTCTTGCTTATTTGTTAGAGGAAGAATACACAAAGAACAAAAAAAGGTTCATAATCGGAAAATCATCTGTACAACAGAGCATTACTAACAAAATAAAGACAAGACTGGAGAGCTAAAACAGAAGAGAAACACCTCATTCGGACACACTAAACTGTAGGGAATGTGTCTGTATGTGGTACTTCAGCCTCTGTAAAGAGCTAGAAGACTAGGTTGGAAAACACCTACTTTTCTGATAGTTTTTCTTTGAGTCAGCTGTAAATTTCAATTGTCATGTCCAACTGAATATGCTTTCTCAGAGATAAGGCACTACTCGTGCCAAGAAAGTCGATGTAAAAGAAAAAGCTATGCAAGAAAAGAACACGTATAAAAAGAGAGCAGATTTTCTCCCGATAATATTGTGATATGCCAATTTTGCACGCCTGAAAACTCAACATTTTCCCTGGAGATGAATGACCTCTGCCCCATGAGACTAGTGAAACCTCTCATAAGCAGCACTGAACCATGCTTCTTCCCAGAAGTGCTAACACAGAAGAAAACATCCAAATAAAACCAAGTATAAATACAGTTAATCATTGCACAATACATCCATTACCATTGGTGGCCTGGACAAAGACTTAATTCCTTTGTCACCAAACGTGTCACCAATTCCAGATGTCCCTCCTGTGCCATACAAAATCTCCTGGCCAGTAGTTCATACTACATTTGCTAAAACTGCAGCACTTCAAACATGTTCTTAATATTCTCTTATCACCATGGGGAAGAAATTGCTTCCTTGATTCCTGGTGGGAGGGAAATTCTGCAGATAGTGACAAGAGAATCACTCCCTAAGAAATAACTATCACCTTCAAAGACAAACTGATTCAGGGCCAACAAAGCAGTCCCTCTGCTTAAAACAAGGGAGCAGGAACAAAGGTAGAAGGGAAGACCTACAGTTACTGCTAAGCAGTGACACAACTACTGACTAAATGCATGGAAGAGATATTGCATGGATCATGTCTGTTTAGTTTTTCAGTGTATGCTGTGCCATATGTTTTCACTTAAGTTAAAAAAACCTAAAAAACTGCAGCAACTCTCCCGTCCTCATTACACAGAGAGGATGCCAGATACTAGCTACTCTTTCTTAGGAAAGCCTTTTATATTCTTCAAACCACATGTACTGAGAAATTCTATTAATAGTCAGGTATTTCTCCAGTCCTGTTTGTTGCCCTTCTCCAAATAACTCTTTCCTTCTGCTTTAGCTACAGAGGTAAATTTGGGGCGGAGGCCCTCTGGGATTAATAATCTCACTAGCACTACAAACAATTTTTCCACTGCTTATTCATTGACAAATTTAACCCTGAAAGCAGTGTACATACTAGAGGGTCTCTGTAACTATGTGGACAGCATGTGCATATTCATACTTCCGTAATTACACTGGTAGAAGCAGTGCTAAAAAAGAAATTTCGATTTAAATTTAAAAAAAAAAATCTCCATGTCACTTGTTTAAGAGCTGGAGATTGCTACACTCTCCTTGCTTTTCGCTGAAAAAAGTTGCAATAGCAGGCTTGGTGGGTGCTGGGAAAGAAGAATTCCTACAAGAAAATTAGATCCTCACAAATTGTGAAACATGGGAGGCACTCCAACGTCCCAGTTAATGCCAAAACAATAGCCTGGGACACAGGAGGGTGCCCAACAGCCTGAGCTGTCCCCCACAGGACATTCTGACATTTATAGCTTATAGACTTCCAGCAGTTCGATCATCTTGACAACTCAGAGTTGACGAATTTCATCCTGTTTCTCACTTTGGCTATATATACACTAATAAACAAACTGGCAGCAGGGCATGGCCCCACACTGTCCTACACGAGTCCACACTACTAAAGTGTTAGCACAGTCCCAGATGTGTTCACCAGGGCCAACAAATATCCTTCTCTAAAATTCTCACGCATTCACAGGCTAATAGAGGCCAGTGACCTTTCTTGATAGGAAGCCTGGACATAACCACTGTATTTGGGGGGGCAGGGAGTTAATCTGTTTGAACAATGAGCTCAACAGCCTTCAGGACCAGAAGACAACTGTTTTATTTATTAATAGAGATGCAGTCATCATTTCCAAGCACTTAGAGTGGCCCATCCTGTTTCCACACTCTCTTAAGTCACATAGTAGGAGACAACAAGCTTGACGTGGCAAAACCATCTCATTTTTTAAAAGTAATTGCAGTCAGACGTGACATTCGTCTGTTTGTCAACATGGTCATTCTTCATTTAGAAAATCTTGATCCAGATTCTGAAAGACAACCTCACAGGTTCACAGTCAGCTGCAGAAGTCACTGGGTAAAATCTAGAGCCACTGTTGCATGAAAGGCCAAACTAGATTCTGGTAGTGACCCTTTATGGTGTCAAATCTATTACTTCCCCTATTCTCTGTACACAGAGAAAGCCAGAGTTTCCACAAGGGCTACAGACAACTCTGATGAATGCAATGACACCTTCAGTCTGCTGGATCAACCCCAACATTCCTGACAGCTCTCAGCTTTTGTTCCAGGTTGCTGGGTATTGGGATCAAGTAATTAGGATCACTCCTTGGTCCAATCTTGGGTGAACAGAGGCAGAGTCAACAAGCACAACATTTACTAAAACTCTGCCCATTTAAGACAGGTTGAGAAAAAGGTATGACTGCTGCTCTTAAATTCCTTTTCATCAGTTTCTAATATCCTGTAGAGGACTCTCAGAACCACTGTTCAGAGTTTGCACTGGACTGCATACCACATGCCACATCTCAGAAAGCCCTGCTCATTAAACAGCAGGGTTGCCACCTGCCTATTTTCTGTGCCTCGTTCATTTAGCAGACAAGTAATCCCTAAGGTTGTTAACTGAAGATAGCAGTAGTTTCCAATCTGACATGAGATGTGCAGTATTCCTACGGCAACAGTCCTTTTCAGAACTAGCAGCATTTGAGGGAAAGTCTAAACACTTTCATATTCACCCTTGAGAGCTTCTACACACAAATGCTTTTTCAGAGAGAGAATGGAGCACTCTGGCCATAAAACCCTCTTGCCTGCCCTAATCGACAAATCAGAAAATGACCACTGGAGTAAAGGAGCAAGCAACTTTTCACAAAGAAACGCTGTTAAACTTTTTGTGTTGTACTGAGTACATGTTAGCATCTGCAGATGGAAAAACTGTCTTTACAATCACATTCTTACTGAAGAAAATGAAGATCTCTGATGAACTGTGTCAAAAAGATCAGCATACTGCCTTCTCCTTGATATGATAACCTTTAAAGAGCAGTAGTCCTGCCCTGAAAATTTATGAGCCATTTCTACTCTTTTACATGCAATTTATTCAGACGTGTTATTCCAAATTAGTGCAGCCCAGTAGACATTGCTCCTCAAAAGCTGCTTTCCCCTGATTTGAAATTGTTCTTTCTTGGACCAGCAAACACCAAGTGATGGATGAAAAAGGATTTTGTTCAGCTTTTTTTTAGATACAAAGCAAAGTAAAACACAGGTAAGAGCCTGAAGAATAGAGAGAAACTTTAAAAATAGAAAGCAGAAATCATGGATTCACTTTCAAGCTGTTAAGGATCCTTCAAACTATAGTTTCTAGAAGATTCTTGAAACATCAAGCACTACTTTAAATGAGCTCATCCTGTAGCTGTATTTCACACACACACACACACACACACACACACACACACACACACACACACACACACACACAGAGAAAAAAACCCATTTCACACTTGGAATACATCACAGCGACTAAAAAACACCAGGTGATATTCACCAGTTCTCAGCAAGATCTTCCCATTACCATTTCAGCTACAGCCATTGTCTACAGAGACCAACCACCTTTCCCAATGTGATGCGTGTTGGAAATCCCAGCTGACAGCATTATAGGGCTGCCTAATGCACAGAGCAGAACTCCTGCCCAGTCTGTTTCAACACAGCCACATCTCTCTACACTTTCTCAGCCACCCTGACTACGCATTTTCCCATGCACATCGCAGCTCTGAGAGTCTTCATCTCACACCACTATGTGACGGAACTCCACACTGCCTGCCTGGGTCAGTTGTTTGGATATCATTAGATTACCCTGACTGAAAGCCCTAATGAGGTGCTGATCCCATCATCCAATCACTCGACTGAGCTCGAATGCGTCCCATGGGACAGCCAGAAAAGACTGATGCAAGAATTCCAAGTGATGTGTAACATGAAAGGGCGCCATTCGCATCGCTAGGACTCACAGCCTGTCAGCACGGCCATTAGAAATCCTGGGCTACACAGATTTATAATTCAACCCTCCCACACACAGAACTTGCTCCAGACTGAAACTTGGCACAAAATTCAGTCCCAGGAGAGTGTTAAAAAAATAACCTATTCAACGGTTTCCATCCCATGGCTTCAGCTCACAGCCATTTAAATAATGGCAATTTCTCATTTCTCTTTTTAACTGAGGAAATCCAATATAAAACACCAGATTTACATAACATTGCAGTGGTGATACAAGCTGGCAACAAACCCAGGCAGAAGGCTGCCAGAGCCGTTCCGTCATTCTCTTTTGGTGAATTTCTGCATTGGGATTCAGTTGAATGATTTTTGTTAGGTCTAGCTGACATCATGTGTAATCTGCTAATCCCACCTCCACGACGGTCAGTCATCTTGCCCTAGTTTTGTACACCTTGTGTGCTGTTTAGCAGGGGACAAGCCCTCCTGTGGTCACCACAGCCTCTCCCTTGTGCTTCCACTGTTAGTTTTTTGCTGCAAACTCTGCTGGCTAAATTAAGAGGACAGCAATTAGTTTCCTATTGAGCTGCAAAAGACTGAATGGACAAGGAATGGACAAAACAAAGAAGGGAACTGATGCAAGCCAAAAGCAATTTGTCAGTAGAGCCTTTGATTTGATCAGATTGTTCTGACAACTACCACACCTGCTTCCAGGGAGAGAGAGAGAGACCCAAGCCTTCTGTGGCTGCAGCCCTTTCTCCACTTGATATTTCAATTCCTGGGAGGGCTATCTGTAACTGTGAGCTTGTCAACGGAGCAAAAATCTTGCAAGTTGAATGCAAAGCAACAAACACTTCTTAATAAATATACTGGACTTCAGAAAGTCTGCAGCAAATCACTGCAGTGAGCATATGCCTCCTGCTCACCACCAAACACCCACAGAGGCCTTTGATAGCACACAGGAGCTTGTCACCCACAAAATAGGTATCTGCTGGGTGGACTACTGGCTCACATCTCATCACCACCAGCATCATCTCTGCTTTCCCACAGCATACCTGAGACACAGCCCCTGCTGCAACACTCCAGATGGAGGACAGAACATATTACAAATCATCATCAAAGCATCTGAACAGACTTTTCCTCTTTGTTATATAAGTCAATAAGTAGCCCAATTATAAAATGTTATGAGAAGAAAATGAAAATTTGTATCGGGGTCAACCCCAAGGCACCTTTCCTGTTCTTCAGAGAATTACTGACTTAAAGGTACTTCGAGTCAGTTTGAACTCTCTGCAGCTGTCAGCAAAGCTGCTACAAGTATCTCTGGCAGTCAGTGTCAACATGCTTCTTCCAGAACAAGGAACTGTCATTGTTGCACTGACTCTCTACATGCTTAAGACCAGCCTCTGGAGTCCACGTTCCAGCTGTGAAAACCCTTTTGGGTTTCTGAGAGCTACATGCATAGCATTTCTCTGTACAAACAGGGGGAAAAAACACTGAATCCAAGGGACCACCTAAGCTTTCAAAACAAAAACCAAAACGGGGCAAACATCTGCAGAACCAACTTCTTCTCCAACAGTTGCACAGTTTTCTCATACCTTGTCCTTTAATTCCGAAGGGGGGTACAAAGTCCCTGATACGTGCCCATTTCCTGAAGGAATCATCCAAGAACATTGGTGCCGGCTTTGAGAACCTGAGAAAATCAAAATGAGAAAGAAATTAACTCCTGAACTAGGAAGGATAAACTTCTGAAAGGAAGGTTGACAGAATCCATACCTAAGTGCTGATTCTACATTCTCACTGGCAATACAGTAAAGTGGAAGATATTACTTTTACCCAAAGGTGACTGCAGTGAAACAAACCTGTCAGAGTTTGGGTCGTGAGGACACTCAAACCACTCAAGCCATGACCTGGCAATCACTTCCACTCAATAATTTAGAACTTCCCCACTATTGTTAGACTATTGTTAGACTATTGATTCAGCTACAATAAGTTGTAAATTGCCACCAGAGTTTAGGCAGCTTTATTCCAACTTTGTAAGCACAAGCCAATTTATGTGCTGCTTACACAAGTGTGTGAGGAAGGGCTGAGGAGCTGCTTTTATTTTGTTCATGACACGTACATGTTCTGCTGCTCTGTGCAGGTGTGAATGCACTGGGCAAACACCTGTGGAGAGCAAGGCTGGGGTTACCTGCTCTCATGGCTGCTCTGGTCTCACTCATATACACATATACAGTACTTCTCTCTACACAGGAAAGAAGGAAAACAGCTCAGGGCATCATGAAGCAGCTCTTAATTTAGAGACAATGGAAATTCAGTGCAGACTTAGGTGTTTCTCTGCATTCATTAACATATAAAACAAAACATTCAAGAGAGGTCCGTGCCAAACCAAACAGTTGTGATCTATCCAGAATCCCTTACAAAAGAGAAATCTAGTCCTTCTTAGCCATGTCATTATGGAAACACATTATCCTAATTATACCCTCAACACACAAATACAGCAGCTACTAAAAGTTTGTCTCTTCTAGAAACAATTAGTACAGTGGTCAGAGAGAAGGAAACAATTAGCAAATAGAGAAATACTAACTTTCACATGGGATGATTTCTGAATGTATCAAGATCACTGCTAGAAAGTATATTAATACTACTAGAAACCTTGTTCATTCAATCATATCAAAACAGTAGCAGGGATACATCCTGGATCAAAATCAATCTCACCACGCTATATAGAAACAAAGAAAGGAATGTACTACATGTTCAGAGTCAGAGACTACACCTCCACTACAGTGCAAGGTACATGTTTTTGAAATAGATCCAGCCTGGCTAACCTAGGCATGAAAGCGGGACAGATGTAACCCACAGGTTTAACTTTCCCTTCAGGCTGTTTCTGTACTCAGCTTGCAACTCCGTGCTACTGCAATCAGATAAACTTTGGACTTGAACTACCTGCATTAAGATACATTCATCTACACTATGCCACAGCCAGTACAGAGCAAGAATTTCAGACAGCAGCATAGTGAGGAAAGGATGGAATTAAATCTGAATTATAAATTGCTCCAAGTTAAGTCCTATCGCAGATGCCCAGTAAATCACAGGTTGCAGAAATGTCTGGAAAGGCAAAAGAGAAGAGTATTTAACAAAACAAGAAGACTCAAATGCATCCATGCATACTGCTTCACATCCACTCATGCAATCTTTAATAAGATCATCCATAACCATAATAGCAAGATGTATAGATGACTTGGCTGATCTAGAAGGAAAAGAATGTTTTTCCAGAGCTGGGAATATGAAAGAATACATACAACTTTATCTGGGAAAAGATGGGGAAGATGTGTTAAAGAGAGCTTCTGAAACTCTTAAGTAAAAAAACCCCACAGGCTTATTTAAAAATAAGTAAATAAAAAAGAAAAATACAGTATTAAATGTAACACATTTACTCTGAAAATATCCTAAAAACTTCAACAACTTGACAAATTACGTCAGTGTTTTCTCAGACGCCTCAGTGCACCAAAATATAATTATTATGGTAAACTGGTGGGTCTCCAGGGAGTTATCTCCACATCCTTCCAGCATCAACAGGAGGCATCTTTGCAGGACCCTCATATAATGCAAGAGCTCTTATAACCTGAAGGGCTACAGCAGAGACGTTTACAGCTCCTCCTTTACAGTCACCATTTGAACATACAGCAGAAGCCAAGTCCCACCGAGTGGTCCCTGTTCTCCCTGTGCAGCAGCTGCAGGGAGGGACGACAGCATTGCCAGGGGGCCCCCAGCACCTTGGGGCTGGTTTGTTATGCCGTCAATATACTCTGTGCTGTATGTGACATGCAATCTCCAGGAAAAACTTGGATGCCTCAAAAAACGTATACATGAGCAGGTTTTATTCTCTTCTCAAGCATCAAGAGGATTCCCTACAACAATGTTACAAAGTAGTGCAGTGTAAATAAAAACAGCCAGCTCAGTTCACGTGTTCAAGAGCGCTACATGAGAAAGAAGGTACGGGCTGTAAAGTCAGGCCTAACTCAGAAGTTGGTGTTATTTATAGATGCAATTAACTGGCCTATTTGTAAGTCATACACCTGGAAAAGACAGTTTACAGTAGTCTGACGTGGAGTAAGGAGTGCCTCTCCCTAGTGCAGATTCCCCCTTACAAGGCACCTGGTAAAACCAGGAGGGAAGTGAGATCCTCCTGGGACTCCCTGGACCTCAGGGGAGTTCCCAAAGTCAGCTGAAGCTCAAACATGACTGATCTGATGCTTATGATGTCCCTTCTCCATGTGACAACCAGGGCACCAAAGTGATGCCAGAGGGTGAAATAACCATTAGCCTTCTAATTGTACTTGCTACAAGTCAATTTAGGGATTATTCTAGCAAAGAACACAATAGCCTTAGACGGGCTATTACTTGGCAATATTTAACACTACTGTGTACAGAGCCAGAGAAACTGACTTTTAATTCATACTTTTGCTTCAAGTAGGAGGAGGAACAGTTTGGGTGAAATACAATATACATATGGGGGAAAAAGGAGCAAATTAGAGGATATTTAGCTGTCATAAATCTTGAAAGAAATTCCATTTTGGAAATATTAAGAAATCATACATGCTGTAAGTGCATGCACTTTGCCACCTCAGTAAATCAGAGTGGGCCAGAACCGATGTCCAGCAGCGACAGGGAAACGCTGTCTGCCAAACCCCTCCAGGAGCATGGCTGTTCTGTCTCGGCTCTGAACCATGTCTGGTGTATTCCAGGACCCTTCAGGAAACATCAGGATATGCCTTAAACAGGCCATGGGAATGCTCTCTGCAGAGCACCTAAAATACATTCCAAGGAATGCATGGGAGTTCGTCAAACAGAAAAAGCAAATGTTTCTGAATGATGTTAAACTCTGTATCTACTGAGCAGCTCGGCACAGGATCCTGCATTTTGCCTGACTTGTCCGTCAGGACCACCTAAAGGCAGGTTGGCTTCACCAGCAACCACTACCCAGAACCGGAAAAGGCTTGTGTTCCTTCAGAAAACTACATGGAAAGGGCAAGTTTTGATTTTTCAAATTTAAATTCTAAGCACTTCCTTTCTACCCCACCCCAATTCCAGAACAGGCATAATGCAACCTCATTGCACGTGACACCTCAAAAAAGATGAAGAGTTGGGGTGCTTGTAGCACACAATTATGATCTGTGTAATTTAATTGAGAAATGCCAAGGATCTAAAACCTCTAGTTTGAGTGGCATACCCTGATAAAACACAAATGACATCTGAATGGACCAAATGCTGAATATGGTAATTGTGAGGTATGCACCAAATCCTACCCAGCTCCCAAGTCTGAATTCGTCATACGAAGACATTAATACAATCTCAAACACAATTTGTTACCATGTACAGCAAAAGGCAGTGTACGGCCGGAAACTGTTCTTAAACAGGAATCTATATACACAAGAAAACGTGATATATATTTGTGCCTTGGGGATTTTGGCTTACGTGACAAAACACTCTATTTCCAATTGTTTCCCCCCAACAAGTAAACGAGTTGTGACCCCAAACCATTTCTACAAAGAAGGTTTAAATAGCTTGCCAGAAGCTCCCCATCCAAGTTTTCTGACAATTCTTTCTATCCCTGATACACAGATCCATTCACAGCTACTCCTCTTTGATGTGCATGGTGTGCATGAGCAGAACAAACTTCCCAAAACACCACACAAATCCTAGACTAGCACTGCTGCTATTCAAGGCAGCTGTTGAACAACTTCAGACACTGAATCTTGACTAGAATCTGCTCCCTATCTGCTGCTTTCAAGGCAATTAATACATAAATGTGTAAAAGAGAATAAGCTACATCTGACAGAAAGTAAAATAAATAAACAGATTGGTGTGTCCTTGGCTTTAATAAAGAGAGAGGAAGACAAGGTCAAGTCTCTGAAAAAGTAAAGGAGAAGATGACATCACATTTCTAGAAATCATGACACTAAGGAAAGGCAGATTAGGAGCCACTAAGCTCCACTGTGGGCTTATTTCTCAGATATTTACGTCCAGCCCTCCCTCCCCTCCTCCTTTAAGCAAACATACCCTTTTGTTTTTTCTTTAATTAGGAAGAATCAGCAGTGACAGAAAAGTGGAAGCTAAAGGAAAAAAAAACAAATGGTGCTAGAACCTAATGTCGTACAGACCCTGCACTTGCAAAGGGAATGGAACAACTTTTTTTTTGCCATACAAATAAATGACTTATTTGTTCTGGCATGACTTCTACCTTCTGTTTGTTGATGCTCAAAAGGATCCATGGTTAGGCAGAAGGCACAAAATCTACCAATTTTATTAATAAAATGGATGAAACACAAACCAAAGCATTCAAGCATTGAAATGTTAGCTCTGACAGAGGCATTTATTGAAGTACAGAGAGAAAATCTAAACTAACCGTTTTCTTTTTCCCTAGTGAGATCTACATGAATGCTCTTTCCCTTGCCTCCCCTTCTCTGGGGAGCAGCATGGTATGATAGCACAGGAACGAGGAGGTTTGTGATGTCCTAATTTCACATTCCTTATTGACACTAATCCTCTGTCAAAAATCCAAGCAGCTCAAAGATTCCTCAAGTAGTTGACAAATTTAAGACACTGCATTAAAAAGGATTAACCCCATCCTACAATCAACATAGTACTTTTCCTACATTAGCAAACAAGCCCAAAAAAATAAAAAAATCCCAAACAAACAAACAAAAACAACAAAAAAAACCCCCCACAAAACCAAACCAAAACAAAAAAACCCCAAAACCCAAAAGGCTGGCTGCAACAAGAATATCTTCAACAGTAGAGATCAGGCCAAAAATTCAGTTGATCTTAGCAAACTGCAGAAATAATCTAAAATAAAGTAATATGGTAAACACAATTTACCACTGAAGAATGGTTGGTCAGTACACCCTGCCACTGCCATCTGAGACCTCCTAATTCTTATCCAGGAGACAGTGAGCTACAGACCTCCCCCACGTTCTCCCGTGCTCTTCATGCCTACAGAACCTGAGTGTACCTATAGCTGTCTCTTTCAGGCTGCAAAAGCCTCAACCAGTTGGCCATTCTCGATTCAGATGCCACTGAATTATGCAGTGGTACAACACTGCTCTGCTTTGTTCTCTGCCCTGCCCTAGTAACTCTGCCATTTGGGTTTTGTCCTTTACTGAGCTGGTGTAATCACTTGATCTTTTGCATCTTTGCGAGAAGGACCACGAAGTGTAAACATGATCCTTCTCTCTGACAGTAAATGTCATAACCACTCCAGAAAAACGCCCTTGAACAGGTTTTATTTCATAAGCAAAGAAAAGGAAGGAGCAGGTAAAGTCAACTGAGCAAAAAACCCACAGACCATGTAGCAGCTATCCCAGTTATCCCAAACTACTTCCCTGGGAATGATTGCTCTGTACCTTTGAGGCACTCTGGAGCATCACTAGCTTTTTTGCCCTCTGGTCTCCATCACCTAGTAGGTTGTTTAAACTCATCAGTGCAGCCTTTCCCCACTGCCTGCTCACTGCTCTATTTAGAGCAGGACCAGCTGCTTCAACGTGTATTTTAAAGGGCCTCCATCCTCTGCGCTGTAGTTCATACACGGAACACTGTCACACTATTGCAGAAAATATAAACATCCTATCATGACTGAAAATGTAACTATCACAGCTGTAAAACCCGTTAAATGCTCCACTTTATTCAGGATCAGAAAGCATCAGCTCGAGGACCATATCCAGTTCTGGACCACAGGCAAAATACACGAACAAACTGAAAAAAAGGCCATAGGAGAGCTCTGAGAAAGATCTAAGGTCTAGAAAACAGTCTCTGAGGAAAGCTAGGAAAAAAAAAAGACTTTGTTTAGTCTAGAGAAAACTGAAAGGACATGATAAGCCATTAAATATTAAAAAGCTGCTGCAAAAGAGAAAGGCAGCACCTCCACATCCCTGGTAAAAAGAAGTAGTAACCCTAGACCTAAAATGCAACAAAGGAAACTTAAATTAAACATTCAAAACAGCTTCTTATGCTTGGGGTTATTACACGCTGAAATCTATTGTCTGGGCATGAGTTACAGAACTCACATGAACTACACTGGTTTCTGATTTGATTGTATTATTTTTAAGAATAAGTTCATATCTATTAAACATAGGTTAGTCATAGCTGTGCCTACTTTTAAGAGGGGAAAATCAAATAGATGATATTTTGAAATTCTACACAGGATTATTTATTTAAAACCACTGTCACACTGGGACAACATTGCCACGAGGTGACCAGTACCCAAGGTACAGTCTGCCATAGCTGGGAATCAAGAGCCCTTCAGACTCCTTGTGCTTAAGTACTTCTCTTCATACATGGTAATCAAATTTCAGTACAAACACCACCACAGATAAGCAGCACATGGATTTAGAGCCTGTTGCCTGCCAAGACTGCTTTCTGTTTGTACCCCGCACCTTTGTGATAAACAGGAAGACACGCAAAGCTTAACCTTTCTGCAGTCATTAATATCTTGAGCTTATGGCACCACCAAGGAACAAAATCAAAGAATGATTTAATATCAGTTCAGTCCTTCCTGCTGACTGACTGTGTATTGACATGCATGAAGTCCAACAAAGTGTCCTGAGCTGCTTACCTACGTAATGCAAATAGTCATCATGGGGACTAGTAAGTTTTGAGATAAACTAAGTATTAAAGACAAAAAGAAATCAGTTCCCCTGCTCTAATGAAATCCTCAGACTTTCCTACTGATTCTCCAAACATTTCAGACAAAAAACACACATGCACACACAAAAATAACAAGAAGCTAGGTTTAAAGGTTGGCTTCCTTTAGCAAAAAAAAAAAAAAAAAAGCTGTAAAATTCAGACAAGGCAGAAATTTTGTCCTGACCTGCCTCATAGTGCAGCTTATGAGACAACATGCAAAATTTGTCACTGTTCACAGAACTCCCTAATACCAAAACACAATTATGCAAGGGTGAAAAGCTAACTTCTCAACAGCACAGAATTATGTTAGTTTAAGAAGCAGTCTCCTAACATCATTTCAATGTCATAGCTTGTTTTTTTTGTGTGCTATTGTCAATGATGCAAGATTGAATTACAGTTCATTTTTCCTAGGAGAAGCCAGGTGGGGGGTTCAAGAACTCTGATGGAGCACTGAGCCAAATAGATTATGTGGTATTTGGAAACATGATGAAGGTGAGCGAAAGCAGACTGTAATTACTGCTCGAGTTTCCAAAGCCTTCTGTGCAAATAAAAAACAAGATGAGGTGGGAAGGTGAAAGGGTCCAATCCTTCTCCCAAGATGAAGCAGTTCCCTTGGAAGATGCCAGCCAACAACTCTGCCAGTTGGCCAAAGCTTAGTACAATTCTGTTCCTGTTCATATTCCACTGGGACAGGAGGGAGAGTGTGCTTTCTAAAGAAAATGAACTGGAGAGTAGTCATGTAGGCTAACTGCTGCCATGCAACACTGCACTGCCAAAGGGCAGGGTATCTGGAGTATTTGATTTTTCTGGTGAAGTTCTAAAACATTCCTGTAGAGTGCAGATGATGGGCACAGTTCCCAACATGGACCTGTTGTCTTTTGTCATAGATACTAATAAACCAGGCTTGTTAAATGCAATGATTACACACTACTTCTACACTGCCAACTTAATGTTCTCTTTATCCTACTTGCAGAAACAAGTTAAGAAGTAAAATTTTGAATGGCCTTTGTAATGAGTAATTATGTCACTGCAGAAGAAGCTTGGAATGCTCAAAGCTGAAAAGAAATTGGTATCTATAGAGGGAACAGGACACTGATGAAGAAGAGCGTTCCGCCATCAGCAAAAGCAAAAATGCACGGGTTGTTCAGTACAGCCAAGCACAAGCACAGAGCAGATGGGACTCCTCTGTTGATGCACAGCACAGGCGATGCAGCACGGAAGGGAATGCGCTATAGAAGGCAATGAACAAATAAGCACAAAATGAGTGTGACTTGATCATGATACAGCCAGCTGAAGATGAAAATAGTCACTAATGTTTAAAAAGACCCAATACAGCACCTTGATGGAAGCTGATGAAGACAGGACAGCTCAAAACAAATGACCTGAGGTGAAGCCTGGTCTTTTTATGAAAGGAGTTGTATGATTTGGTGTCTGCACAAAAAATTTGGTGTCCAGACAGGGGACTGGACTTCATAATCTGTTCAGCTTCTGAATGCCTGATGTTCCTTCACCTCTGTCCTGTTGCTCTTACCCAGGTCAAAAATCCACTTGAGGCAAAAGTTTCCTGCATAAGTCTTACTGGAGTGAGGATGCTGGCAGAAGAAATGTCTGTGTTTCAAGTATTGTAACTGAAACAAATGGGTTGGTTTGAGAGAAAATAGCCTTAATTTTTTCAAGGCTCATACACTTCTGGAATGATCAATGCCATTTCAGAACCTAGACAAAAAATTCCTATTAGCATGATATGGAAAATATTAACCTGCTGTGAAATACACATCATGTTATTAACAGAGGTCTTGTCAGCTCTTCCGGTTTTCTTACACGTAGAGCAATATTTTGAAAAGTTCTACAGGACACTGTTCCTCATATCACACTCCTGGGAGACTCTCAGCTTTCATGTTAAAAGAAAACCCCACAGCAAATTAAAAAATATTTTCCTAGCCTTATGGTTGGAAATGAGATCTCAATAACTAATAAATGCTCAGAAACCTGAGGAAGACGGAAAAGAAACCATTATTTTCCAACTGCATTCATTTTTTGTCCTGATTCATTATTACTGAAGGTTGCAGGTTGTAATTCTCATCAGTGCAACTCCCTACAGTGACTTTAAAGTGATCCAGAGAGAGTTTCCCCAATGAAAATGCAGGCAAAGGACAAGCCTGCTTTCAAACACAAACAGGAAATGAGAGAAAAACACTAAAAGTGAGAGCAAAAAAATCTGCAGAAGCTATTGTTCCAATAGCTGCCTACGGCACACGAGGCAAGCAGATAATTAAATGCAAAGAAACAAAGACAAGAAGTAAATCATTCAGCTTCTTTGTACATCATATAAATTGACGCTCAAAGACAATTATACACATAGTCCACTGTGATGTTTCTTACAATTCTTGTCAGTTTTTTTCAAAAGGTTGTTTTTGGTTTTTTTTTAATCATCACAATATGGGTTTCATGTGAAAAAACTGGCATAGCAACGACAATATCAAATCAAGTCTGCAGTTTTTTTTGAGAAAACAGGAAGTACAAACTAGAGAACGAAATCTGCAGGGAACACAAGAAGGGACTGAAAGCACAGGAGGTGCTGGGTGAGCATGGGAGATGCTGGGCAAGCACAGTTCTCCCTGAACACTTTGAAGCTGGACAATGCTTTCGGGTTGGAATCCACACCGTAACTTGCACCATTCAGCAGATGGACATTCTAACTTAAAAACCAGTAAGAGTGGAAATGTTCTCCATTGCGCAAATTCCTAATACCTAAACAGTTTAACTTGGCATGCTCCTTCCTGTAGGAAGTTGTTCAAGAAACAGTTGTGTGATTTTCAAGCTTGCCTAGAAGTTAAAACAGTATCATCAATCCAACCAGAGAATAAACTTTTTTCCTTCTATTAAGTTAAACAGGATAATACAGCTTTAAGTGCCACCTCTCAGGTACAGCCACTTGATGTGCATTTGTACAATGTATACAAAAAAATTCCATTACTATCAGAATGATGTCACTTACTGAAAACCAGTTACAGATACATCACAAAGCTGCTATTAACAAGATCCATATCAATCCCGACGGGAAAAATTCCAGATGCGTTTTTGTTACTCTGCTGCACAATAGACTTCACATTGTAGCGCAGGACAAACTGGGGGCAGCCAGTTGTTACTATTTAAGAATCAGACAGAGGCTTTTTTCTTCCTTTAACCAGATGCAAAAACCTCCAAGGACTTCACTGGAAACCTAAACAAAAAAAAAAAGGCCAAAACCCCAAGTGGCAAGTGTTTTCAGAGGGATCTTTTCCCCTCAAGTGCCAGTAAGTACTTCTGTAACTGGAAATAATGTTTGATAGGGTAGACATGGAACTTGTGCTCAGTTTCATGTAAGTCTCTGGCTCCTCGGTCACCTTATTAATTCCAGCACTTAGTCTAAGAGTGATCTGTAAAGCAACACGCATTAAAACCTTCCAGATAATATCAGCACTGTTTAATGTACGCCTCTCTCCTTTGGTCCCACAGTTTTAAAAATAAACAAGTATTTTAACAAAAGAAGGGTAAGACACTGAGCTTGTAAAACCTCTTTCTGGGGACTGTTTCCAGAGATAGGACACAGAGACTGGACACTGAAGAGTTTCCATGTAAGAGGCCACCTGACAAAACCAAGAGGATTTACTGACTCATGGAGCAAGTGGGTTCTGTGGAGAAAATTGCAAACTGTGCCAGCACGGACAGCTACATCCTTTCTTCATCATTCCGCACAGAAAGTGTCTGGCTTGAGTTAGAGAACAGGCAGGGAAGAAGAGACCGGAGGTGCGACTTGACTACTCTCATGAAGAAAAGAGCCACAAACCATGTGGACCTCTCCTGTCCTACTTGCAAAACAGGTGCAAAACGTAAGACCTGTCCTTCCAGCCAGCACACCTACTGGCCTCATCCAACCACTCAGTTATGTCCCCACATCCAAATTCAACACGCATCTGGCAAGAGACCATGAAGCAACAACAGTACCCATGGAAGTACCTTCAAAGGACTTTGCTACAAGGCTTGATGGATACCTGAAGCACAAGGTATGCTTTAAAAGCCTGTCCCCAAAAATGCTATAAATCTCTTGGAGTAACAGATGTCCTCCCCGATTCACTAATCAAAGAAGAGAGGCACTCCCAATTTTTATTGCACCACTTGAAGAATGGTACAACAGTCCTCCTCATTCCAGGAATGGAGTTTTTCAATGAGATAGTTCATTTCAACAAGTTCCCACAAGAAAAAGCTGCAGAAAAAAAGGATGCTGCTGGTTTATGCATTTGAGATTTATGTAAGTCACTGAAATAAATACTAAATATTATTAGCTACTAAAGGAAATGGCTATGGTGAAGATGAGGGGATAAAAAACCCACACAAATATGCCTTCTTTTTCAGTATCCTTGATAAAGAAAGCACTTTTCCTACAGCTGTGGGAAAGAAAACAAGACATAACAGCTAAAGTTAAAATTACATGTCTTTGGCTATTATCAAAGGGAGCGATAGCACATGGACAAAGTGCAGTCTGAGTGATTCCAAGTTCCAAACCAAAGAAATGCTGCAGGCATATTCATCATCAGCATTTGTATTTGCTCCTGAATATTATAAAGAGCAGTGAACATTGCTGATCCACTACTTTTGTCCCAGTAGCAACGTTTAATTGGGTGAACTGCGTTCAGCCTTTGTAGAAAGCATCAATAAGGTTCACTCCTACAATTGATACTCTCCCAGTGAGGCCCTCAGGCAACCCAACATGAAGCAGCCCCAGTGTGCAGAACTGCCAGCTGACACAGAAATCCTGCCACACCCGGGAGCTTTCCATACCCTCAGTGAGGGGGTGGAACACCGCACAGAGACTGACCTTGCAACCCAGCGTCTCCATGAATCCATCAGGAATTCATTCACAAAAGAATCATAGAATCGTTTAGGTTGGAAAAGACCTCTAAGATCACAGAGTCCAACCATTAATCCAGCGCTCCCAAGGCCACAAATAAACCCTGTCCCCAACTGCCACCCAAAATGTCTTTCAACTACCTTCAGGGATTGTAACTCCACTATTTCCCTGGGCAGTCTGTCCCAGTGCTTGACAACCATTTTCATGGAGAAAGTTTTCCTAATAGCCAACCTAAACCTCCCTCGGCACATCTTGAGGCCATTTCCTCTTATCCTGATGCTTTTTACTTAGGAGAAGGACACCCACTGTGCTGGAACATCCTGTCAGGTAGCTGTAGAGAGTGATGAGGTCCCCTCGAGCCTCCCTTTCTCCAAGCTAAACACCTCCAGCTCCCTCAGCCACTCCTCATGGAACTTACTCTCCAAAGCCTCCACCAGCATACTCTCTGCCTCAGTCTGGAATTCACTCTATTCACTGTATTTTCTTAACATCAATCCAATTTTGGTTTCTTTTCTCATTCTTTTATTTGCCCACCTCTGTTTGTCTAACCACTTAGATGGCGCTCCACAAACAATTACTTGCAATTTACATCTGTCGTGGAGAGGGTGTTCTGTGTTTTCCTTCCACTTCTTGAAAGTTTTAAAACTAATTCCATGAAGGTATGAAACTTTTCACTACAGACATTTTGGGAGCAGACATGTTTGGTGTGACAGGGCAAAAAAATCTTTCCATTAAAATGACAAATTGCAGTCACTTTGCACTCATTTAATCTCGCTTCTAACAAAACAATCACCTTGGTAAGAAAAACTGAAAAAAGGCACTGAAAGCTCACAGTCTCTAAAGTGAAAGTTTTGAAATGCCCTAAGCAAAAGAAAATGAAGACCACACTATAAATGATTGAGTGATCTTAATCACCAGCTATTTCTAGTATTTACAATCTTTGGTGCGTCTACTCTCCAATACATCAACAAATACTTAGTCACTTCTTAGAACTTACTGAGGTACAGTAGAATAAATAACAAGAAAGCTATGATTCAAGCCACCAAATAAATAAATATTATCTTTTTTTAAAGCTGCAATAAAATCCTATAAAACATTGTGACTACATTCCAAGTTTTTCCCAAATAGTTATTTTTCTAAAAACAATTTCCTCATACTAACTTAGAGTAGTTTAAAAATAATTAAAGCTCACAAGACTATCCAGTTCAGGATACTCTTAAATTTCCCTGTGCAAACAAAACAGTTGAAGGACTACATTAGTCGAGTAACCATTGATCTCAATGACAAGAGAAACAGCAGATTTGCATTAGCCAGAAAAATAGCAACGTTGTTGGCCAAAAAGAAAACTTCCTACATGTATTTATGGATGTTCCTAGGGGAAGTGTTCAAACAGACAACCGTGGAGTGACAAAACAGTACAGTATCATCCCACATTACTCTCTCTGTCTCTATAATGTTCATGCTCAGCCCTCCTGGATTATACCTTTCCACTGGACATTTTGCCTTTCCTGAGCTGCTAAGTGCACTTGGCAGTGATGTTCACAAGTAACCCAGTTATAAAACCTGCAGATTCTCGTATCAATGCTATGTGAATATCACTGCCTAAACCACAGCCTACAAGTCACTGAAGAAAGATTTTTAGAGATAATCACTTCGCTGAATCTAACAGAAACTGCATAGTAAATGGTCTTCTCAACAGGTCACTCATGTTACCATACTTGTCTTGTAGCAATTACTTCTGAGTATTCCCAGTGCATGTTTTTCCACCATGACAGCCTGATACATGCTCTGCAGCAATGGTTTTCATTTTAGTATCTTGGCCAGGCATGGAGTGAATCAAATTGACAGCCCCTCTGGTGATACCAAGCGTTAAAGCCAGCAAAATAGGTCCGCTCCTGTCAATTTTTATCAGCGAACCTTTGAAAAATGGCACCCCTAGTTATAGGGATTATTATTTTCCTGAAAACAGGCATTAGGAGTAAAATGTAAGAGTGGCTCTAGTAGAAATAAGAACAGGCTGATGTGCAGCAGTATCAACCAATTGGTCCCAAACCTGCCTGCGGCCAGTACAGCTTTAGGGAAACTGTAAGTTAGAGGGAGCTTTTATTCCATGCCTACTTATTTCTTTTGATACCAAGAGCATGCTTAATGCTGCGAAGCACAAATCCAAGCAAACTTTGCCTGCTCTGCTCACTGTTGTCTCCCACTGAAAGCTGTCATGGGCACGTCTGGAAACACATGTGAAGATCCTGGACTGATGGCAGGGACCTGGAGGCAACAATGTGCTGGCGTTAACCACCAACACTAACCCCAGGACAGGCACGGAGATCAGAGCTGTGCGCTTTCTTGATAATTACAGTCACTGCACCAGAACTGGTTGTCTCTGAGGGAGGGGGAGGCGGGGGGGAAGTGTTGCTTGATTTTTCGGTTGGGATTATTTTTGTAAGCATTAATCAGTTTGCTTGACCAGCAGTAAGGAAAATCCTACCTATGGATGCGAGTGAGACTGTGATGGGGCAGATCAGAGTTCAAAATCTCTTTTCCAAAAATGGCAATAAATGAATGTCCAAGGTAAAGAAAGAGCAGGGCAAAGAGATAAAATATTTCCTCCCTAACACTGAAGCAGCTTTCAAACATTTTCAGCTGAGTGGATTTCCTGAGCTTGATGTGGTTTGTCTAATCAGCAACCCCCCTTTCCCTCCCAGCAATGGATCCCTCCTCCAAATGTTTGTCCAGACTCCCCTGGAATTCATACAGACATTTTGCAGCTGTCACATGCTTTGGCAAGGAATTGCCCAGGTATATGACCTGATGCACAAAGAACTAAATCTTTCTTGTTCTAATGCATGTAAGTAGAAACACATTATGCACAAAGACCGTATCTGATTTTTGCCTTCTACCTTTCCTCCCTCTACTAAAAATTCAGCACAGCTCAACCAGAAGATCCCCCAGAGAAGATGCGATCTCCCTCCAGCTGTCTCAGCAATCACAAAGCCTCCTACTTCTCAATGCCTCTTTGCTCTCAAGGTCTTCCCTTATTCTGCCCTTTGGGATTTGATGTTACCAAGCTTGAAGAAGTTTTGTTTCACACAGCTCTCATCTGTACAACAGAAGCCTTTAAATCAATTATGTTCCTTACATGTTCTCAGACTGTATCTCAAAGCTTTCAGCTGGCTTCCCTGGTGTCTACCTCAAGCTGCTTGCTCTCATCCACTAGGTGAGCAACTACTCCTTTTTGGCTTGGCAAACCACTTGGCAACTTTTAAATTGGTAAGTACTGCAGGCAGTAATGCCTCTCCCACCTCATAAGGAATGCAGCCTCCTCCTGTGATCACACAGGACAGTTTTCCCAAAGACATTTTGTGGCTGTCAAGATGGCTGAGAATTTTCAGAATTATTGCCTATGACTGAAAAGCTCTCTCTGCATACTGTAGTTCCTGGCAGGACAACTACAAATGCCAGGGAAGGACATGGACCTGATGGAATGAGTCTAGATGAAGGCCACAAAGATGACAGAGGGCTGGAGCACCATTCCTTCAAGTGTTCAAGGGTAGGTTGGATGTGGCTTTGATCAACCTGTTCTAGTGGAAGGTGTCCCTGTCCATGGTGGGGGGAAGGAGGGGTGGAACCAGATGATTAAGGTTCCTTCCAAGCCAAACCATTGTATGATTCTGTTATCTGTAAAGGACTGAAGGGCCATGCACATACAATAAGCCCCAGCTGCTTTCTGGGAAACAGGGCACAGGCACAGAAACCATAGCACACCCAGGAAGTGGTCTGGGCTTCCAGCTGGTGAGACCATGAAGTCACTACTACATCCACAGAATGCACTGAACAAGAAACAGCAATTATGGCATCTACCAACTGCTACAAGGAGATCCTCTCCTGCTCTTTTGAGCTAGCAATGTTCTTCAGCAGCTGCACACAAGGAGTAAAACACGAGCTTTCAAAAAGATGTATTTCATAAGGAGATGAGGTCTGTCCAGACACAAATGACAAACAGCCACATCACTCCTTTACCCACTAGCTAGCGTGGGAATTAAGCTCAGACACAGGAAAACTGCCTCTGTAGCAATGTCCTGCAGCTGGCATGTGAACAAGTCAGCCACGGGAAGAAGAGAAGTGCTACTGGAACCCTGGCCAACCAAGCAATGTCAGTGTCTCAATATGACAGGAGAAAAGCAGGTGACCATAGAGACACTCTCCCATCCCACTTTCTGTACTGCTTTCCCTTGGACGTTCATACATTGTCCCTACGGAGCTGCAGGAAGGACCTGCCTTGATCCAGCAATACTGACTTAAAACCCAGTGTTGTGTGGGAAGTGTTGACAAATTACCTCTACTAGACACTGAAATCACTCAAACAATTAACTGAGATTAGATTAGCTGGTAGGTTTGGAAAAATGCTATGAATAAGATGTGTGCAGCCACACATGTTTTTACTCAGTGAGATGACAGTGGGACATGTATTACTTCAAGCATCAAGGGTACACCAAATCAGATAAGCAATCCCACCTAAAACAAAAACCAGCAACATACTTCTCAGAAATGTAAAACAACTTTATGCTGTGCCACAGTGGAATAAACTGACCAGAGATACAGTTTTTTCACAACTCCAATCAGCTTCATAATCCTTGTTTTAAAGAGCAGTAATTCAAATTTCTCTTTTTTTTTTTCTTTTTTAAATCTACTGCTACTATAGCAGTTTTATTACTTGTATTAGTTTATGATGTTACATCTCTTTCAGATCTTGTCTTGGAGCACTGAATCCTGAGATTTGAGCCACAACATACAGCTCAATATGAGCAAAATTCATACAGGTTCACACTGCATGATGGTCAGTTACAGGAGTTATGCTAGTCTGTGTTATACCATGGTCATCTACATGTTTAGAATTCTATTTTTAATATCTGTTTTAAAGAGTTTTCCTGGTAAGCAAGTTTACTGTGTTGTGGTTTCTTAAGCCCCTTTACAAGTTTAGGTAATATATTTGTTCCTTCTGTTCCTGCAGCTGAAAGACTGATTTTAATGAGAGATTGCCCATTTTGGTTAGCAGCTCAATCATTACATTCTTAAGACTCTTTAAAATTCCTAGATGTACACAGCCCAGGCTGAGTGATTTAGTGCTGATTAGTGGTGAGAGAGACCAGAGATGTAGCTCAGAGATGTTTTACTGTTCTGAAGTTGGTTCCTAAGCATACGAGACTTGAAAAGAGAAAGATAGGAGGGCAGATTTACAAACCTGCAACACGGAGGACAGCTAAGGCTTAAATCAGATACACTCTATCTTCCACCTTCTTCCTGTCTGTAGAAATGAAAACAAAATACCTCTAACTTACAAAAAAATACTTGCTGCCACTACGAGCAGAAGCGTGACGAAGAATCCACCCTCCAACGAGTTTTACTGATAGTTTCCGTGGTAGTCTACCTCTTGATCAATGGGATTCTTTTTAAATGATTAGCAAGGGTGAAATTAAGGAAACTGAAGGACAAAAGGTAACTCAAAGATGAATGAAGCCTTTATTCAAGGTATCACGGAGATGGGACACAGACAAGCAAAGATGAGGGTCCAGGTGGGCAAGTTGAACATGAGCCAGCATTGCATCCATGCAGCAAAGGCAGCCAACAGCACCCTGGGCTGCATGAGGAGGGGGCTGGGGGGGCCCTTCCCTCTGCTCAGCACTGGGGGGGCACTGCTGGAGGGCTGGGGCCACTGCTGGGCTCCACACACGTTGGAGTGAGTCCAATGAGATAAGATGATTAAAGGATTGAAGCATCTGCCATGAGGGGAGGCTGAGAGAACTGGGATTGTCCAGCCTTGAGCAGAGAAGGCTCAGGGGGCTCTTATCAATGTGCATAAACACTTCACAGGGGCAGTCAAGAGAGGAGAGAGACTCTTTTCATCATGCACAACATACAGGGCAATGGGAAAAAAATTGAAATACAGGAAATTCCATAGGGTGGTCAATCACAGGAACATGTTGCCCAGAGAGGGTGTTGAAACACAACTCAACATAGTCCTGAGCAACCTGTTCTAGGCCGAGCAGGGGGGTTTGGACTAGACCGTCCCCAAAAGTCCCTTCCTACCACCCCACCTAGTCAGTGGGGTGATTCTATGACCCTTCTCCCCACAAAGCAAGGAAAAATAAAGCTGCGAGAGCTCAATTCCTATCCAGGTCAAATCTCAGAAAGAAGGATCTGCCAAAATCCCCTTTTATACAAGTATATTCTGTAATTCTTGCTGACCTCAATCAGCCTAATCAAGTGATAAGATTACAAAATGCAAAAAAAAAAAAAGGCTTTAATTTGATCATTACTGGTAGCTATTCTGTTGAAGTGATGCTTGGCCAGGGAGGCCTTGTGAAAACTGAATTAATGTATAAAAATAGAGGATTTCATCCTCTGGAAATCACAGTTTAAATCTGACATTCAACAAAACTGGAAATCTGTAGCTTTAATGTCATCCCATCGCTAATGAGCATATTTACCTGGCATAAAACACACAAGGATAATTAACCAATCAAGGCATGTGTTTATGTGTAAATCTCCAGACTCCTCCCCTACACCAAAGCTGTCCCTACAAATTTGATGCCTACTGCAGAACAGATACAAGGAAGGCAATGACTACTCCTTTCAGCAGGAGCTGAAGAAATTCATGAACCTAACCAGGGAAGCACCAGTCTAGGCATCTGCCATTTAGTCAAAGGTCTCCTATGTATGCAAACACCCAGTAACTACCCACACCATTCAACACCTTCACAGTTTAGTGGAGGGGTACGACTGATAAATAAGTTCACACCAGAGCTCTGTGAGAAAACAGGGAACTGTGTCAGAAGACACAGGACTATTGAACAGCCAGCAGTGCTGCTGTAGGCAAGGACAAAAAGACAGTGACAGAGCAGAGATTAAAAGAATATGAAAGCCCAGTACGTCCAGCGAGTGTGCACATTATGGTATTGCTGCAAAATGTTAACTTGCGTTGTAAAGAAAACAGACAAAGTAACAACTACTTCTCCCTAATGTTTTAAGTTTTTTTCTAAGCTACTCTTCAGCATAGTCATCTGACAAATTACAGAACTGCGCAACTAATATAAATGTATACAAATAATAAGTATAGATAGGAAAGATGCTTCACTTCTGTGCTTCAGTCAAATTCAACAATTCCCCAATTCTTCCATTAGTCAAAGCTTCCCAATAACCTCACAAAACATGTAGCAATTGGCAGAGAGGTCAGAAATTTTTAAGTGACGTACTCAGACAAGTGATCTGAGTTCATAATTTATACCCACGAACCATCTTGGCCAGCACAAAGCAGAACACTTCCTGAATCTGAACACACCATGGGAGCAATAGTGACTTCTGTTTATCTGATCTGAGGTTTCATTTCTACATCATTTCAGCATTGAGCCAGTTGATCTGACAAAAGGTATTAAGCAAGAGGCTGGAGAATAGAAAGACCAGCCTGCACTTGGATTATGCTGGCAGCTAGATGGCAGGTTTTATTCTCCAGAAGTATTATCAAAGCCTGAGTCCAAAAAGCACTTAGAGGCCAGAACCCCCCAGACATGAAAGAGCCTGCGAACATCCAGTGAGCAGGTAGCTCATTTAGGACTGTAACAATCCCCAGCTGAGTCCTTCTGATGAGGTCAAGGTTCCTGATAACACAAACACCACATTTCAGTGATTCAGCAAAGGCTGTCAAACCCATGAACCATTCCTGCTTCTGTAGTCCACAGGGCCCTTCCTGAATTGCTCTTCCTTCAGAAATTTGTCCCTCCTGCTTCCCAGCAGCCATCCTAAAGTGGGTCCTGTTATCTTCTTCTGGAAGTACCTTAGACTCTTTAGCCCTCACTTCATTATCTTTTTGTGTCCAAGCAAAGGAGGAAGAAAGCTGAAGTTAATCCTTTGCCTGCTTGCAAAGTAGGCACCAAGTCTGGTACATTTACCCCTAAGCCATCTATAACTTTCTTGCACTATTTTCTCATGAATAGTCCTATGCCAAGCCTGACTCAGAAATTATTTTGTGGTAAGTTTTATCGTAACAGTTCAACCATTACCTCATTACGTCATTTGAAGGGATGGACAGCGTGAAGAATGCCTTTCCATCACTGCGTGAAATTTTGTGCTTTAGTAATTTTCAGAGATTGAGTTCAACATTTTCAAAATAGGCTACCCAGAGTTCAGTTTTCAAAGTCAATTTAAGTAAAGTAAGTCTAAAAAACTTTGGCCTGGATTTCAGAAGTATTGAATGCATATGGGCTACAGCCCTGTAGCACATATAGTTTAAAAAAAAAAATCAGACTTTAAGGTACATAAAACCATGGATATAGACTAAACTTTGGAAATGTTGGTTTAAAGTCAAAGATCTGAAACCAATCACAAAAGAAACCAGAGTCAGCTTATGAAAATATTTTCTATGCATTTTTTTCTTAGTACATTTATGCCACAGCAGTATAAAGCATCATGCACACAGCAAAGATTTATTAAGTTATACCTTCATTGGGCACATTCTTCTCTCTCTTTTTAAATAAATTTTAAAAACTAACATTAATATTACACTGCAGTGGGGGATTCATGCCCACAAATGCCTCCTTTCTGAAGCATAATCCATAATGGATGTGCTTTTAATAATCACCTTAGACATTGCGGAAATGTCACCAGAAGTACTAATGGACTATTAAATGTCTGCTATGAAATATAGTGACTGCTTCCAGAGAGCTGTGCTAATGCTTACTTTCCTACATAATTCCTAGTGCTTGCAAAGTCTGACACACACACTCTGACTATTGCTCTGGTACCTCAGCTGGCTTCCTTCCTCCTGTAAGTACATTTTACAGCACTAGCAGGAGATGTGCTCCTTTAGGACAAAATGAAATCTATCCCCTTCTGTGGCACATGTCCCAGCAGGCAGAGCTTTTGCACTTGTAGTTGAATTATTCTAGCTTCCCCTTCACTCTTCCAGATACCAATGTATAGACATAACTACCAGGTATTTTTGAGCTTTTTTTATTACTCACTCACTGTAGGCAAACCAAGACATTAAATTCAGAGTTGCATCCATTAAACTCAGAGGGTACAAGAACTGCCAAAAACACTGATAAACCACACTAAATTAGCACCTTACAAGAATTCCCATTGTTAGTATTTTCATTTTTTGACTAGTTCCAAACTAGCAGACTGAAACACTACACTGAACCAACACAGGCAAGGAGAAAACCTCTTCTCTTTCCCTCTAGCCAAAATGCTTTGCCAGTTGTCTGCAAATTGAAAGGCAACAAAGGTAAGAACTTCTCTCTCCATCAAAGTAATTCAGAGCATCTGGAAATGAAAATTTCAAAAAGAAATAGCAAATGCAGCAAAGGATTCAACCTTTACAAATTTCCCATGAGGCTGACCTGTAAACTTTATAGCCTCTATTATATTAGTACCATGGTCACTTTACAATTGATTTCCCATTGTTGT
The DNA here is from genome assembly GCA_035583155.1 of Acropternis orthonyx. NCBI lineage: Eukaryota > Metazoa > Chordata > Aves > Passeriformes > Rhinocryptidae > Acropternis > Acropternis orthonyx. Next base: position 10,448,855 of record JAWWEU010000005.1, read on the forward strand.
GCATGTCTGTTATTTGCTAATAAAATGTGGGTTTACTCTTCTGCAATGCCCAGGCTTGTCCTTCAGGATGCTCACAACGCATTAGACTCCACCTCCCTCCGATTAATGAACACAGCTGAGAAATGCAACATAAACCCCAATAGATACCCCAACCTACCTTGTAGTCAGAGACCATACAGCACATCCACATTATGGAACACAGCGTTGTGCAAGGACCTCAAGCTGCTGCCAATACAACCTGGCACACACACAGCCAGACCAAGGTAGAAGCCCAGTCCCAAAAGCAGAAGAACCATGTCAGAGAGAATAAAGCCACCCATGGGACTTACGAGCTCTGAGCTTCTCCCCTTTCCAAAGCCAGGTTCATGCTCACCATTTCATGCCTAGTGTATGCACTAAACAACATGCTGCTCAAACTTACCACATTGAAACTTGTATGGTAGTTTGTGGCAACATCTGGCACACAAAGAGTATGTAATTCAAGTCAAGTTTCCTTTTCTTCAGTCAGACAGATGACCTCTCTTCTGCCTCATCTTGTTTTTCTCCCTAGTCTCAGGTACCCGGATAAAAGGGTTAAATAATTCTGAACGTTTTACAGTAAAGTATCGTCAAATAATTTATCTTTGCAATTAAATCCGCTACAGGCTTGCAAACAGCTTGTGTGAGCTGTCAGAATGTGCCCAAGTTTCCTTGGAAAGACAAAAAGGTTTTACGTTCAACTCAGCTAACAGTTAAGTGGTTGGCAGTAACTGTCTGCAGAGTCCTGCAGAGGCCCATAAGCCTGAATTTAATAGAGTGGAAAAGAGGGAGTTAGTGAAAGGGGGCAGATCTTGTCACCGAAAGTACGACAAATGAGGAGGATGAACTTAATAGCAGTTTTACAAGGGACTAAAGGGAGCAATACAAGTGTAAACAAGAGAAAAAAGAAGCACATTACTGTACTAATACTAAAAAGAGAAAGTCCCAGTTCATGCTTCAGCTATGTGAAGAGAAGGCAGCTTGATGTTTTTTTGTAGACCAGTTTTGGAGCAGAATCCCATGGGTTATGTCTCTACATGGCTATACTATTTGGGTTACATTTAGCAATCTGCTCTTGTTATTTAGCAACGCAGACTTGCTGATTCATACAAGCCACCCCAGAACACAAAGTGTTTGGGTTCTCTTTTCCTGTTAAAGTCCTTGTTATTTACTGCCTGCAAGATTGCACTGATGTTCCAGCCAAAACTAATTTCTGCCCTTTCCAACCTACATTCCAAACACAAAAAACATGGCATCACATCAAATGTTAAAGTAAGATCATTATCATCCAGCTGCCAAACAGTTCCTACAGGTTCAGAGGCAGAGAGTTACAGAAATCATGAACAGTGGCTCAGCAGAATGAGCTGACAAGTGTTTTCATACTTGTAGTATCACACTGTAGTATCACAGCATACCAGGAGACATGGTGGTCTAGAGAACAGATAGAAGATTTTACCATGGAAGGACAAGCATAGATAAGGCAGTGATCATAATCCCAGGACTACCCAAAGAGCAGTGTGCAAAACTGCAGAACAGGCAGAAAGACTCAGCACAGGAAGGGCAGAACAATCTTTTTCCAGCAAAATAATCCAGTAGCCTCCAGGAATGTTACTCACAACGTTAATCACTGCAGAGCCTGAGGAGGAAAGCTGAGGTCCCATTGTGCTGTGCAGCATAAAACCACTGACCAGCCCACGCAAAAGCATCTGTCATTCATTTAGACAGATAAGGGAAAGGCAACACAAATCTCACAGGGAGAGGGAACTACACAATGGTAGTAGTTATTTTAGCTCCGGATTTGAGAAACAGGTTTAGGTCAGAATGACATGACACAGTATGAAGGAAATAAGGCAATACTGCAAGGATAATTTTAATGAAACAGTGTAATTGAAGAAAACCTGGAAAGTTCTAAGGCAGCTGTAGGAAATAAAGCCAGGAAGGCCTTAGAATACAGATGTAAATGAGTCAGTTCAGTAATTTAGCAAATTTAAGGAAGTTCAGACTGAAAAGCTGAAAAGAATTCCACAATCCAACCACCTTCAGGATTTGTTTGAATTTCTTTAGCTGTTGCAGTTCTTTAAACTTTTCTAAACCCAAGGTGACCTTTAAAAAAAAACCCCAGCACAACCTGAAAAATTTGCCAGCACATACAAACATATTCTAAAACATGCTGTCCGGAACACACAGTCTTCAGAACAGGGCACCAAACAGTCTCTATAATAAGCCATGAGCAATTAGTCTGCTGGGAAACAAATTAGCTCACTTCGTTTCAGCAGAGTAAAGGTAGCTGTCATGCTCCAGGGGTAATGTGAACTGCGGGGTCTTTCCTGAGCGGCGCTTACTGGAAACCCATCAGTTTGTACCTGCCAGTGGGAACTCAGAGAATTTCCAGGGCCAAGGAGGCAAAGCTTTGCACTGGCTCACTACAAACCAAAGGACTGCTTGTGCTCCCTTAAAATGCCCCAGAGAGCCAGAACCCTCTGGTCCACTAGTACATGCTCTACTATTCTTCTCTGCTGCCTCTGGGTCTTCCCATTCCGTTAAAAATGCCCCTAAAAACCTGAGAAAAGAGACCTGTCTCAGGTTCTCATCTGTACCATTACTGTGCTCTGGGAAGTCTATAGACAGCTAAGCTCAGCTGGGGAGCAGTATGACTAGGACACACGCACACTGAATATGCTTCCTGACACAGGATTTCTGAACTGGTGTAGAAGACTTAAAAATGCTGTGAACAACAAAGGTTACTATCTTATTTACATAAAAAAGTAAACAGAAACCTAGCCCAAGAATGGTAAAGGAGGGATGCAATCTGCATGACACAATCTCCATTCACATGGAAAGGCAGATGCAGCCAAGAGGAGGGCTCAGGACAAAAATGGGAGAGGGAGGAAAGTGATTGCCTTGCATGTGAGAGAAAACAGTACAGGGCTGTGGCATGGAACAAGCCCTGGGACGCAGAGACAGAGAACAAGTGTCTTTTTCCCTAGGACTGCTGTGAAAAGCAACATTATGGAGTCAGAGCATTGCAGAGTTGACACTTGGCTTCCACAGTCAAGACAAGCCTCTAAAATCTTCTAGCAGCTGATGAAATGAAGATATTGATGCCAGGTATATTCAGAATTTTGCATTTGGCTAATTTTAGGTTTTTGTTTTGTAGCTATTCCAAGCTACTGGTCAAGAACTTTAGCTGTGATTTGCTGGAGAAATTGGGTTGTTTTTTAAAAATTTTGTTTAGTGGTCTGACAAGATGCTGCATTGTAATCTACCAAAAAAACCCAAACCAAACAAACAAAAAAAAAAAAAACAAAACAAAAAAAAAAACAAAAAAAAACCAAAAAAACAAAAAAAAAACCAAAAAAACAACAACAAAAAAAAAACCCAAAAAAACAAAAAAAACCAAAAAAACACAAACAAAAAAACAAACAAAAAAACAAAAAAACCAAGAAACAAAAAAAAAACCCCAAAAAAACAAACAAAAAAACCCCAAAC
>JAWWEU010000005.1:10452461-10528346 GCA_035583155.1 Acropternis orthonyx
TTTTTGTTTTTTACCCCCCCCCCCCCCCCCCCCCCCCGCCGCCCCAGCACCAGCTATAAGTCAGTGTCATGCTAAAAATTTACTTGTAGAAGTGAGAGATTCCCACAACTCTAGAAAAACCTTGAGTGCTTAACACTGATTTTTCCCCACTTAATTTTTTACTCCTTAGCAGCCACAGAGTGGTCACTGTGAACAAGCTGCTGAGGGCTCTTCCTAGGCCAGATGTCTGGGGTACTTCCAGTTCCTCTCCCCTACTCTGGCAGAAGGGCTGTCACTGAAGGATGCTCCACACTCTCCAGATACAGGCAACTCAAATCATTACTTGGTTTACCACATGCAGACAACAATGCCTATGCACTTCTAGACAGGCCAGGCAACTTTGTTAAATAAAGTCAGATCTGTCTGTGGGAACCTTTTCCTCTTCCCTCACGCACCTCTCCTCTGCCTTTTATTGGGGTTCCTGCATCTTCAGAGAGCACAATTTCTTCAGAAAAGCTAAAGACAGGATTATCTTAGAATAAACTGCCCTGCTGGTATCACTTTATTTGAATTACTGGATCTTCTGCTAAACATAAAACAACATTAAAGTCTTTTGATATCTTAACTGAATAAAGACAGTTCTGTCAGTGAAAATATTTACAGTAGCCTCACTAATTGAGACTGATTCCAGCTTCCTGAATCTCATTACGGTAAACTGGGCACTGCTGCGAAAGGGAAACAAATGGGAGATGAATTAAAACAAACATGTAAAAACACAAACAACTGCTTGGAGTGGCATTAATCATTACAAAAAATCTGTCAAAAACATCCCTCTGACTGGCATCTGTCAAAACATCTCAGCAGTTCATCATCACACAGCCACTGTTCAGATGGAGACAGCATGTCAGTCAGCACTGCAGATCTCACACAGCTCTGAATTTCTACATGAAATATTCTGTATCTTAGAGCATTCCAAACATCATTTGTTTCACAGGATTTCTCTCCTCTTTCTCCTGGATGGCCTGGAACCATCACTGTTCCCTCCTTCTCAGAGGGTGCCGTGTTTAGCACCTAATTATGCATAATGAAATGCTGCTTCCCCTCTGTGTTTTCTGTCCAACAATCCACAAGAGATAATAAAACACTGGAAATCAAGTTCCATTAATATAAAGTGAAAAAAATCCCAAATTCTTAGCCCTGTTTCCTCTCATTTCCTGTCTGGACATGGTTTAGGAGTCTCTCATCTACAGCAAATCCTACTAAGACAGTACCAAAGAATGAAGAATCTGCTTCCCAGAGAAGAGACAGAGGAGATCAGCATTTCAAACCCACACCCTCCATTAGCAGCAGGTGCCAGATCTCAGAGCAGGAAGCAGAACAGTTCCTCCTTTCCTCTTAGAAAATACAAGATGACTACTTTCCTGCTAAAATACCTTCCTTACTGAACACAGGTGGAAAGTTTTATTGGCTGGGCAGGGCAGATCTTCTGCGAGGACACTATGGCAGAGCAAGACCAATAAGTCCTTTACAGATGTGTCTACTCTGAGAAGTTTCTTTGCCCTTGACAGATGAGGAAACCCCTATGTGAAATGAGCAGTCGCAGAGCAGAAGTAAACAAGTCTAGTGTTTTATAAACTGTTCGGTATCCTGTTGTTCCATAAATAGTTATTACCCAGGAGATCAGATCTGTCTCAAGGAGAAGAAATGCCTGGTACATGTGCTGACAAAAATCCCCAACAAGGAAAAAACCAGAGAAATTTTGTGGTTTTCTTATTTTAGTCTTCTTTGCTTAAACCAAGACCTGTAAGCATACTTTGCCTCCTTCAAATTCTGGACATCCTTTCTCAACTGTTCCAAGAACAGCAGGAACAAGTCAGTGACAGGAGACTGTGTTGGCCTGTTTAAGCAGAGCCTTGGGACCAGCATCTTCCTCTGCAGATGCCTAAACTCCACAGACACTGTTTAAGAAATAAATCAAAAGCAAAAAGAGCTGACCGCCACTGGCTCGAAGGAGCTGCTTTTTTTGCCACAGGTTACACTAAGATTGCCTGTAGCTGTATACCGTACCCATCCATCAGGTTACACATTTACAAACAAACTCTTAAAACATAAACAAAACTCCCAGAACAGATATATGCTGTGCTACTTATCCCTAATTCACTGCCTGGTGAAGCAGCTGGTGTGACTTTGAACATCTCTGAGACAATTCCAAAGTTGATGTTGTCTTTCCAAAATGTAGGCAGAGACTCTCCCATCACAACAGCAGCTGTCCTATGGACTTGCTTGTGCTGCAGGCCAGCCCAGGACTGCTCATCACAAAGCCCAGTCCTGCTGCAGGGACAGGGAAAGCCATCATGTCACAAACATCTTCCCCTTGCTTGTCGTTTTAAGGTGACTTAAAACTATTCCACCTTTCCAGGAAGCATTCGTGGGAACTGTTTGTATTTAGAACAGCTCATCCATGGGCCCAGTCTTCACTGTCAAGTGTAAACTGCTTGTAACCAAAAAAAAAACCAAAGTAAAGAAAAAAGATCCAAGTCCAGAAAAAAACATTTCTAGTGCCTAATAGAGCACCACCTTCCATTACAGGCAGCAGAGATTGATAACAAGAGGCAGGCCCAAACTAAAATCAGATGCACACACCTTTTTATTTAGGGCAATAGACAAACCATTATGGTTTTGTGCACTGACATATTTATATATTCTTGTTTCGTGACCACAGAAGGTCACACATATTTTAATGTTTCATTCTTAGATAAATTAACTCATATCTCAGGAATCTATCACACTGACATCACTTTCAGCACTGCAATTCTACAGTGCAATTTATTCCTAGGTTTGCCCTGGTATAAACATGAACCCAGGCTGGCACAACTGATAACCAGATCAGAAACATGCTAGAATTGGTGTGATACAAATATCAATTTAGAAAGGGGAAACCATATAAACCTCAAATCTTTTTTTTTCCAAGAACAGCACATGCTATTTGAAACATACATAATCCTGAAGCTTATATATCAGTTGTTTAAGCCTCAAAGAACAGCAAATTAGCATGGCATATGCCCTTGATTTTCAGGAAAATCATGATTAAACACTTCTCAAGAAGGTTGGACAGTTTTTCTGGTTTAAAAGCTGGACACTGGAGTAAAGCTACAGCCTTGACTAGCACACGAAATTTCTGTGCAAGTAAATCGATGACTCAAAGCTTCAGGAGAAAAAGGATGTGATCACTCTTAAAGGTATGGCAGATTACACAAAAAAGAAACAACTCTTCCTCAATGCAAAGATCTTCAGAATTTAGCAAAATAGAAGCAGAATAAAATACCAATGGTGAGCAATTCTAGTGCAATCTGCCATCCCATTGCAGGCAGCTGCACTGCAGTGTGTGGCACTGCTCTTGCCCTGGTTTTCAGCATTATATGTATTTTGGGTTGGCTTGAACCAGTGAGCAGGAGTCCTTGGGAAACTACAGGAACTTTACCAACCTACTGTGATGCCTGATACTACTACAGCAGTTACAGCATTGCCTCTGTAGTATTTAGTAATCCATTTATGGATTGTATTTTGCTGCACAGTTAGCTCAGAATTACAGTAAACTTACCAAGAAAATAATTGCCAAAGGAGCTTATGCTGTTCTTGCTACAGTGGAGTCAGAGTTTCTACAATGTTATCTGAACAATGTTCTCAAGTGACTTTTTCATGGTGCTACAAAGAGAATTTTTAATCTTTTCAGTTTTTACCTTCATTTGCCTAATGTAGAGTTGGAGGGTTCCCCAGACTGTTTCTAATTTGGTCTAATAATCTTGCATAAATTATCAGGCTTGCTTTTCATCTGTATTCTTAGTCAATGTACACTGGCTCGGTGACAGCATTTGCAAGCACTGACACTCCTGAAATATTTCAATAATAGAACAAAGTGAGCACTAATAGAGGAGAGGAAAAGGTACAAGAGGAAATAATTTCACTTGAAATCTACCCAAAGATAGACTGATGAAAAGCACCATGAGGGAATTCAGAAGGAACAATTATCCACTCTTGAATACAATTCAGAAAACTTTGAGGGAAGCTGCACGCTTTTCTACACCAAGAGGAAACCACTGGTGACACACAGAGCCTCAGAGATACCAGGGAACTTGTTGGGGCTCTGGGGAGATGACAGGCTGGACCAATAAAGATGAACCTTCAGAAAGTCAAAGTCAGAGTTTTAATCAAAACAGAGATACCCAAAAACATTTTCTTATGGGAATGTGAGAAAAAGAAGGTAAGACTTGTATATCAAAACCATAATGATATTACAGCTTAACCTTCACGCTCACCGATATTTTTCATTTCTTGCATTCCATGCTCACTGATATTTTCAGTCACTCAAATACATTTAGATCCTCAATCAATCTTTGCTACAAGATTTTTCCTGAAAGTCAAACATTCCCACTGGTATAGCTTTAAGCGCAGATAGGCCACAGCAATAGAACCCAAACACAATAAAATATGCTTATTTGATTTAATGAATTAAGTTTATTGTTTCTATTACAATCATACATGCTCACGCAAATCTGGTTACCTATTTGTACACTTGCAAAGCTGTCCCTTTTTTTTTTTGTTACAGTTCACAATGTAGAAATAACTTTAGCCTTCTGAAAAACAACCAAAAAAAAAAGGCAGAAAAAAAATCCCAAACAAACCAAACCTGTCCAGTTGCTGCTCTGGCATGTGATGCCATGTGCTCATACTAAAATGAGAGCACATATGCTCTGCACCTTTTTCAAAGCCAGAAAGGCACATGCTCAGTGAAGTTCATGTGTCCATATTCCAGCCTTCATTTTACAGTCTCACTTAATTCAGAACTCACGAAGAAGAATCTGAAGACAAACTTTTCAGGCACAAAGCCTGCACATCACATGGATTCACATACTTTATTTTAAGAGAGGTTAAACGTCAAAGATTTCAGCTCCAAAAATGGCTCTGAAAGAGAATCTACTGTCACGCCCAGCACATGGGAATTGCATGTATTACTTTGCACATTTTTTTAAAGGTTAAAAAGTCACAGAGAGAACAATCTACAAGAACTGGAGGTGAAACCATATCCCTACCGTCTGAGCAGCAGCTCTCCATACCTCTGTCCTTGTGCCCAGGATGTCTTACAGAGTTTTTGCAGTGCTACCACCTTAGCTCTTCATTCTCAAGCTGCACCCCAGCAGGTTTTGTATAATGATATGGTATTTTCATAAACTGAATCAGTGCACTGGTCTGGATTAAAAATAATCTTCCATAAAACAAGTAAATGGATGGGGGAGGGAAAACTCATGTTCAGGCATAAGGATTATTTTACTTACCCAGTTTATTGCACTGTGCGCAGGCAGCTCAGGCAATGGAGCAGCACAAAGGGCAGCACGAACTCCTGAAGCAAAGGGGATGGAGACACAGAAACAGAGCCTTTCCTTTTTTTTTCACATCTAATCTTACATTACGCCACATCTACTTCAACCTGACTACAGCAGCATGCACATCTTCAGAGGCTGCCAGAAGTGAAGAAATGAACTGCTGCCATTGAATTTTGTTTTGAAGAACAAGCTCCAGCTGGCTAATCAGTGCCACGAATTTCAGAGCTAGCAGTGAAGTTCTGTGTACAAATTTCATCTGCTCATCTCTGGAAATGCGTTACCAAACACTGTTCTCTAAGGAAAAAAAAAAAAATGAATGCAGGGAATCTGTCATAGAGAAATTAGTTATTTGACCATACTCTGGATGAAGCTTTGGTCACCACCACCTCAGTACAAGAGGTTTGCAACACTCTGAACATGAGTTACCAAATGCTGCCTCTTTATCCCAACCTTCTCCTGCAAACAAGGCAGGTGGAAGGGACTGAAGCAGTCAGGGTACTGTGAAGAGCAATCAAATTGCACCTGTAATAAATACCAACAAGAGCTCATAAAACAACCATAGCTTGAATTTTGAAAAGAAAACGACTCAGACTGTGCTGTATGTTCACTAAAGCCAGCTGTGGCGAAAATACTTTGTGAGGTAACATACTTGCCATCTTCAGGCAAAAGTGTGAGAGATTTAAAGCTCTCAAATGAGCCCATGACAATAAAACAAACACAGGAATTATACCTATTGTATACTCTGACCCAATTCTGTGACTCAAAACCTACATTAATATATATATATATTTTAAAATATCATCCTCTTTTTAAGTACCTCCAAATTATACATATATTACCCAACACACGAACTGCAGAGGTGAAAAACTGGGACAATTTTCACTCCAGAGCCAACATATAAGGGAGAAAAAAGGCACCACTTCATAAAATTCACAAGGAAAGAAAGGTAGAGAAGTGCAAAATACTCCCTTTGCCAGCAGCAACAGTTATTGGAAAAGCCATAGAGCCCTGTGCAGGGAGGTGCTACCCTGACACCAGGAATGATTTGAGAGGGTTTGTGTTTCAGCTTGCATGGCTTTTTTAGCCTGGGATTTACAAAACACAGAGTCAGGAGGTGACAGAAGGTAAGGGTGAGCAGTGGCATGCTCCAAAGCCCCTGGCACAAGCCAGGCATTTAACAGCCTGGAGCTTGGAGAAATGGGAAACCTTGACAGCTTAACTGACCAGGGCACCATCCATTCCCCTTTCATCCCTCCTTTCCCCTCCTGTGAGTCTTGAACTCCTTAGCCAGAGACAACCAAGGAACTGAGGGAAGCTGATGATGTTCAGCACTACCCAGGAGAAAATACACCAGCGCTGTACAATACATCTCAATAATGCAACAATGATATTTCCTTAGTGTTTACCATGAGGACAGGCAGAATAAGCAAGATACAGAATCAGAGGGGAGGTGTGATGAAGGCTCCAGGTCAGTACTCCGGCTTCCCCAAACACCCTTTTGAACACTGGCACGTACAAATTTCCTTCCAGAGCTGCAATTACAGCAGTTACTGGGACACCAAATGTAACTGTGAGCTCTTACACAATCTCTGCCGTCATTGCACACTATTCCTGAATGCACAAGCACAGAACAAGACTTGATGAAGGGACAGGGATCTGAGTACTCCCCATTCCCAAGGAGTAGCAATCTCATTTTGGAGGAAAGCAGAAATACTTTCTCACAGCAATGTCTGGGACAGGGACCCTGATTCAGTGCAGGTCTCAAGATGTGTCCACTCTTCACTGGACACAAGCTGCTTTCACAGCTCAAATTAACAAAAAGAACCACTTCAGTGTGTTTCAAAATAAGATGTACATTATACATATATTTAGAAGACAAAAAAACCCTTGCTATTAATAACTAATTCAGTATATATATATATACACACACAATTTTATAAATATTAAAAAATTAAGAGATACGACCCACTGCACCTGAACAGACCCCAAGCTATGCAGCAGGTAGGCGACACTACAGTCAGACAATAGTTTTGAATCCCCATAGCAATCCTCAGTAGCACATTAATTATCCAGCCTATATCCAGCTCTCAAAAACCATGTGAAGCTGCCATCTTTTGCCTTCCTCTGCTCTCCTTAAGTAGTTAATCACAAAGGAAGCAGCCATCCCCTGCACTGACAGCCTCTGAGCACTGAGCTTCTGCCCTGTCACTTCAGTAAAAGCCCCTGCTGGGCATGGCAGTAACTCATGAAGTACCAAGACACTCAAACATGAATAAAGTCAGTTCTAAGCAGAGGGCTAAAATTTTTCTTTTTAAAATATTATTTTCCCGACTGTCTAAGTAACAAAGCAGAAATGTGTGGAATGGAAAGATGCTCTTGTGTGCTTATTATAAGAGGCACAGCTTCCTGGAAGGAGATATGGAAATGAATGTGGAAGTATTTGGGATCAGGGGCCCACAATTTTAAATTATCCTAACGCCTATTAAAGCTCCAGTTCTACCCAAAGTCACTATTCCCCATTTGCATGTAAGAATGTTGGGCTTTTTCCTAATGTATAAAAGCTGCATAAACTACACCTGCAAGACATCAATGGCAAAGAAATTTTTGCTGAGTTCTGGCATGAAGGAGACAAAGAGTCCACTCCCTGCACACTCTGGATAAAGGCCTTCTGGTGCTGTCCCAGCTATACCCGTCTGGCCTGTGGAAGTGCAGAAAGGCACAGGAGTCTGTGACCTACAAAATCAAGGGGAAACTAAACATCAGGGAAAAAAACCAAGAAAAGAATGACTTGAGAGAAAGCCACTGAAAATTCTGCGGCTGGCATAAATCTGCTTCATGCATTCTCTGCTGATATGAAAGCTTAAAATTTTTTTAACTTTAGGTACAAAGAAGCAATTCAGCATGAAAATATAAACCCAGAAGACTTTACAGGAGAGCTGTTTATCCTCAGAGTGAAGAGCAGGCTGTGGTATTGAAAAATAAGAGGAAAAAAAAAAAAAAAAAAGACTGAAGAAAATACTAATTGCTAATTGATAGAAAGTTTGCACCAGAATAATCAAACCAAACAGATTTTGGTTCCTCCTTAAAGAGGTTTGTGATTCATATAAGACTTTCTTAGCACCAATTGACTAGAAAGATGCTTACAATCATATCCTTGGTGCAAAAATAGTCTTATATAATCAAAAATGTTAAAATCACTATTTTGGTCACAACACTAATAGATCTGTTGTATCTTGAACTTCCCATTTCTCCCTTAATCTGAAATACTCTTAGATACTACTTCTTTAAATACTATTTTGCCATGTTCTCCTACCAAACACAGACACACAAGTCTGCAGACTGCAGACATTCCCTCTCTAATTACCGCCTCCTCTAATTTTTAGTATCAGCTGCCAGCTTACAAGAACTTGTGGTTGGAAAATTGTGAGTAGCCGAACTGTCCGCGGCTGGCATGTCAGCCACAAACCGTGGGCAGAGGTCTCCTTTCTCATTTGATAAAGAATAGGGCATAGAAAGAACTGTACACAGACAGCATCATTTCCACAGCAAGGCCAGACATGCAGGAGACTGCAGCATTACCACGGCAAACACAAGTTAGGCCTTCTACCAAAAGGTCAAAGCACAAGCTCCAGACTTGTAGGTGACCTCAGAACTACTAAAATAGTGTAATTCACTGAACATAGTAGTCTAATTGACTGACCTACTGATGCCATTTTACCAAAGATGTTTATAATTTTCTTTGCATCATTCCAAACCCAGTAACCTTACTTCAGGCACTTTGAATCATTATCTGCTCTTGGGAGATTTGCAAGAGGCAGAATTGTATTGCCCTGGAAAGTGAAACACAAGATAACTCCTTCACTTCCAGTGAGCAGCAGAGGCTGCCCAGCTGTCCAGCCCCTACACTGAGGTGCAGTACTGAGATCATGCAACCATTTCTCTTGGTGGGCAGCCACTGTGGTGACTCAGATTACATCATGCTTTTCTGAAGATATGTCACTCTGCCCTTATGGCATAATTATTAAAAAACACAGAAAGTGCACGCAAGGGAACAACAGATTAGACCAGACAGCCATTTAACCCAATACTCCATGTCTGTGTCCATTGGTCAATATTTCAGTAAAAAGCTTAAGAAATGGGGAATATATAAAGCTACATGCTGCCCTCAACATCTATTTAAGGTTCCAGCCTCCTGTAACTTAAGAGAGTTCTATGCCTGTTGCTGAATACTTACAGTCTATAGAAAACTTGTCAATCTTTTCTTTTTTTTCCCAAATTATTTTGTCCACTGTGGAACCCATTCTCAGAAGAATGTAACTGGAAATATCACGAAATAGCACTTGCCTTTATTTATTTTAAACCAGGTGCGCTATATTTGCATTTAATACTTCCAAATCTATGTTACACAGCCTTGTGAATACCTTCTGCTTGCTCTACCTCAAACTGGAAAGTAAGTCTACTCAATCTTTCTGAGCTTGGAAATAGCTCCATGATTTTGTTTCATCTTTATTACCACTATATATTCCTAATTCTTCTAAATCTGTTTCAAAATCAGCTGAAGAGAATTACATGTGTTATTGAAGATGAAGGTATCCATACAGTGTCATAACATATTCCGGAGTTTTCTGCATTTATCTCCTAATACATCCACAGTCTTTTAACCACTGCTGCTTGATAAGTCCCAGAACAATCCATGGTAATTCCAAGATCTCTTGCCCAGTTTGCAAGCCATAACTAAATCCATCATTAGGTCTACACTATCAGATCAATCTTCTCAACAAACACTATCATATATCTATCAGAACTGAATTTGGCCTGCCAATTTTCTTGCCCCATCAATCACTGCTGTGAGATTCCTCTGATATTCCTCACAGTAAGCTTTTGATCTTGCCACCTGGAGAAATGTATCAGTGCTTTATTACTCATCCTTCATTCCAGATAGTTTATGAGCACTTGGAACAGCAGAGATCCCAGCACACTTTCTCCAGAAGGCTCCAGGAACATCCCTGTACTGCCCAATTTTATTTTTTTCCATATACTATATATCTGATTTTTCCCATATAGTTTCTAATCTTTACATAGTTGCTACATAATCACTACAATGCTACACCAATTTAATTTTTCAAAAGTCTTTGAAATACCAAATATTTGGTTGGTTTTTGGTGATTTTTTTTTTTAACGTGTTTAGGGGTTTTTTTTGGTCATTTTTTTAAGAAGTCCAGACATACTGCATTAGTCAAATCCTCTTTATCAAATGCTCATCCAGTCATTCAAACAACACGTGCAGATTTACAAGGCAGGAATTCCTGCTGCAGAAGAAAACTTGTCTCCTCTCTGTCACCACCTTTATTCCTGTGTAGGGCACTAATCCTATTCTTTCTCTATAGGTTCTAAGAGGAGCCTAGTACAGAAACCAGGCTTGCTAGTAGTTTCCAGTTTCCCAGACACTCCACAGGCCCTTCTTGAAAAGCCCAGCACGTTTACTGCTTTTCAGTCTTCCATTCTACGGCCAATTTAAGCAATGATTATACACAACCGTGTGTAACTCGGCAACGTCAACACTGAGCTCCACAAAAAGTGAGAACTTTTCCTAGCAATTCTTTGTGCTGATTTGCTCCCAAATGTCAAGCTTCTGTCAGTTTCTTCCAGCCTGTCCCCTGGAAATGAAGGCTCCACATGGGAACTGTTCTGTAGTGAATAGTAATGCAAATAACTTCTCTGCTATGGCTTTACCTTCCCTTAGCTCACACGTAATATTATTAATATCTATCAGCTCACTGGGGTCTCTGACAAGCTTTCTGCTTTTGCCAGTTAGACAAAAAGCTTTATTATTTTTTTTAATGTCTTTATAAAGTTGTTGTTCCTCAACATTTTTTTTACTCTACCTCATTATGGTTTATATTTAACTTGCCAAAGTTAATGCTCTTTCCTATTCTCTGCATTTGGATACAACTCCGGCTTCAAAAAGATGACATATTTCGAGGAGTCTTGTTTACTTTACTGCTTAAGCAAGTCCTTGTTCATTTTTGTGGCTTTCCTTCCATCTCTTATTTCCCCTCCCTTCTCACATTTCACCATCAAAATTGGACACAGTACTCTAGAAATCTTGGATTTCGGGGTTTTGTATTTTAATTTTAAGCCAGTACTTCACACAAAATTTCGCAACTTACTTGTGTACATGTGAACTTGGAATAGCACTTAAGCTATGATATTTTGTTGAGATTACATGAAGATTTCTCTGTGTCTATTTCCGAGACAGAGATGTTTCTATCTTGAAGGTATGATCTGCACTTGTACCTCCCAGATGTCTTATTTCATATTGGATATATTAACATACATTTTGTTGGACTGTGGCCATTTAAATCAGGCAATCCAGATTGTTCTCTAGAAGTAACCAACCCTTTATTTAGTGCTCTCCAACCTAGGATTTTTTCCAGGTCGTGTTATTGATGAAGGCATCAAGCATTGCCAGACTGCGAACTGATTGACTGAGGACCTCATTAAACAAACAAACAAATAAATAAACAAACACACTCATTCCTTACCATCAACCACATTTTGGGATTCCTCTTTAATCCTTCTACCACTTGCTTATGCTTGTTAAAGTCTGAACTCACATTTTTAGCAGTAAAGAAGCACTTACGAAGAAGAGTTACGTCCTCTGAAAAATATTTATTCTATTTCAACTATTTCCATCATATTTTGCTTATTTACATTTAAAATTGCACTAAAAAGTCAGGAACCTTGAAAAGGGAAAACATTTATTCGTTTTATTCATGCTTGAAAATGGCCAAGCCAACTTTATCCAAATAATAAAAACACCCAACAAAAACACACATTTTACAGCAAAGACCAAGCCTAAAAAATGTCAGCTGCAGAGATTATGGTTTCCTAATGAAACAAGCAACTTAAAATAAAAGCTAGAATAAAGCAAATTATGCAGCTCAAATTTTTAAATGAACAGGCAAGATAATCTGGCTTTAAGAGTCTCTAATATATTGAATTATAATACCTGGCTTGGTAATATGAACACTGCATAGTTGAGTACAAAAGACATTGCAGAAGAGAAAGTTTCAAGTGTAGCATGGAATTTTTTGCAGAACTACTGATCAGCCATCCTTACCCCAGTACTAGGTAAAATAATGAAATGTCCAACACTGAATTCAAGTAATAAAAAATTCAAAGATGTCACATAAAAAAATGTCAACATTAGTAAGTTTTAGGGTCCACGTTAGAGAAGCAACTGAACATAAATACCCAGTGAGATGCTGTCTTTAGAAATATGAATAAGATTTTTCAATGTATGAACAAGGCAACAACCACTTGCTTCAACTAGAGACAAGTTACTACCCCTTTCCAGGGTATTAGTTCACTGCAGTGAGATACTGGGAGAAGGGGATTAACAGCAATCTCTAAGTAGCTGCTGAGGGAGAGAATAAATAACACTTCAGATTCTAGGAGGCAAAAAAACCTTCTTAAAGCTGAAGTCTTTTTAAAATTGAAGTAAGATTAATATTTTTGCAAGAATGAGTTAATCCTGTTCTATTTACATTTAATAAGTACACAAACAGAGATTTAAAAGTACTCACCCCTAGTTCTAGTATTTATTTATATTCTAACCAGAGTTCTAAAACTCACACAGAAGATAATTCTAATAATTGTTTGTTTTACTGATAATTGTTGATGGAGAACCTTAGTGCTTTAAGACCTGGTTGTAGTATCTATTGGTTACAAGGCTATGTCAGTTTTATTTTTTTACTTTAAAAAAGTTCACAGATACCATGTTTGCCAGCAAAGACAGAAGATACCATCAGTTTCAGGCTTGGCTTCAAGGCTGTAGTCACTCAATCTAATTTCCATATGTGCAAATCATGGAAGGTCACTCCTCAAAAGAAATAGAACATATTTTTTGGCAAAATGCCATCTATGTTAAAAAGTCCACAACCTCTTTTGCCGAAGAGATCATTGCACCAGAATATCTTTTTCACATATATTAGAAGCTTGTGCAAAAGTCAAATAACCATTTGATCATATTTTCCATTTGATGCACCAAACTGAAATCCTTGAGCCTTAACATAATAATGTTCCTGCCAATCTATCTTCTAAACTGTCTTTCAGCCATTCTGCAAACTCCAGGCACCTGAAGGATGCTTTACCCTGTTCTCCCAAGAATAAAAAAAAACAACCAAACCAACAACAAAACACCATACTTTACTACTCCAGACAACTTAATCTGTCACTTCATGACCAAAGCTTCCTAAGCATTGCATCATCAGGTAGTAGTAGTAAGCTTGACCACACATCTGAATCACACACTGACAATTTGTTCTATTACTCAACACCCGGAGCTCTCGACTCCTTGGGCAAACTCCTAGTCAGACTGAAGTCAATTAAACCATTGCCACTGAACACTCAAATAGCCCAGAATTTCAACACTGGTCTCCCTTTGAACCAATCAAGCGACAGAGTAATGACACTTTTCAAGACAAACTCCACGGATCACCCACCTTGAAGGATGAGAGGTCAACAGGGAAAACCCATAGTATTTACTTACTTTGGGAAGATGACAGTCATGAGCGCTGATGCATAGCCTGGCTTGCACACTCCCTCAGAGAAATTTGCATACTTTGATGCCAATTCTGGAGGCCTGTGGAAAAACAAGTAGAGAATTAGGACTTTCCTGGCTACAAACTGGCTTTTGCAATCATCCAAGTTATTTTCCTCCTTATAGCTCTGGTGAAAAACAGCTGCAGGGAATAATAGCCAATATTTACCTGTTGCACTATAGCATCACAGGAGAACAACAAACAAAGGACAGGGGTAAAGATATCTGCAATACCACTAAATCACTAGTTGAAAGATTTTCATATCTAGCAAGATAAAGCTCATAAAAGAAAAGTATCAATATATCATTCTAGACTTCAACCTTTCAAAAGGAAAAAAAATAAACTGCACTTTGCTTCAGCTATTTTTCTATGTTATGATCAAAGCTAAAATTACAGAAAAGTATTATTTAGAAAACTATTTAGAAGATACCTTTCAAGCATTTGAAACAAAGCTCCAAACAGTTCTGACAGGCTATCATCAAGTGATGAGTGCTTTCAGCGTTTGGAAGAGATGACATTGGTGCTGCTTTGTTATGTCTTAATTCAGCTTGACCAGTGATTTTTGGGCCAAATTTAGAAGATTGGGGTTTTTTTCATTCAGCTTTTGTACAGAAACAAGATTACCAACTCAATAAAAGATATTTCAGTCCAGCACATACTTTTACCATACGCCTCCTGAGTGATCTGGAAAAAACACTTTATTTTGTCCCTATTCACCACCTGCAACATTTTTACATTCATCCATTTTGTGAAAAGATTACTAGGGTTAATTCACTTGTATTTTCCAACTAATAGAGACCTAAATGCCAGCCACAATACAAGAATCGTTGATATTCCCTCTAAGAAAAAAAAGTATTTACAGTACCATGGCATTCAGTGGAAGCTGCAAGTGTTAAGTACCATAAAGACTCCATCAATAAGACTGTCTTTGCTACACCATTCTGTTAGCAGTAGGCAAATAATGAAAGGTTTTCTCCTACAGCTCAACAGCAGGAGTCAAATGAAGATAACAGGACAGATCTGCAGAGTAGATCTACAAAAATAATTTTGAAGACCTTGTTATTATCACAACCCTGTTCTTTTCCAGGCATCACCAATATCACTTAACTAGCAAACTATTACTAAATGCATTGAGCATGGATTCAGAGAATTTCAAAACTACATAGTGGAACAATAGTAACTTCATGCTGAATTGGTAGCAACTATTCTTCTTGTACTAGTCCTGCATCACCCTCCAGGAGGTCAGCAGCCAGTTCCAAATGGACAAACAACAGATGGACAGTTAATTTTACCACTAGCTACATAGAGTACAAAACTTCCTGTAGTTCTTAAACTATAGAATTCTCTGTATATACAGAACCCCTTTACTTCTGTACATATACATATATACAGAACCCCTATAGTTCTTACATAATGGAATCTATTTCTGCTGAATAAAAATCTAAACCTTCAACATCTGGTGGAAGAGAAAATCAACTGGAAAAAATAGTCACTGTAAGTATTTACTTTCTTAAGATCTTTTCAGATAAAAAGTACCAGAAAAAGCTTAAGAACATGGATTCAATTCTAATTCTGCCACAAATATGCTGCCTAGTTATAGTTTAAACACATAATATTTTACTATCAAAATTCCTCACGTGTAGGATACAATTGGCCACTTACACTGTCAATTATTTACAACAAAGTTTAGCTATCTCTACTATATAGACATCGAGAAATAGATATAGGTGTAACATTATCTAGCACAACCCAAATCCATGAGTTTGGTTTCCACAGGTGATATTATAATACATTTCTCTAAACAAGGGATGAGAAAGCATCTGAGATGTGAGCATCTACAAGTTTGAATCCCAAAAACTTGCACTGAATGATTTGTGTTCTGACTCCAGTCAGGACCTCTTTAGGATTAGGCACACAAAGGCCTGCTCCTGGCAAACCCAAAGTTTTAATGGTGCTAAAATATATCCCCTTCTCCTATAGTCAAAAAGGACAGCAGGATGCAGCTTGTTGCAGCTCTTCAGATATGAAGAAATGTGAGAAATCTTAATCTTTATCAAGCAAACCTAAGTGTTGCTGGAATTTTATTGTTTAGGCAACATACAGAAACGCCTAACACCAAAACCTTCAAAAACAAGTAGAAAGCAACTGGAATTTATCTGCAACCATCACGCTAGTGAGTCATTGCTGGCAAACTTGTATAACTATTTCAACAGCAGGCCTGTCTCAAATGACCTCAGTGGCCACACAAAATATCTTGTGCCACAAACACAGGCATTTTTCTCTTTTCTGATTTAATGGCGCTTTCATGATCAAATTAAAATGTCACTCAAACGCCCATCATGGTGTTCCTGCAGAAGAATAGCAGGCTGAAACCGTCCTTCATGTGAGCTGCCCAGAATGCCAATTGCCGCATACTGATGGGGGAGCTGTCAGTACAAACCCCACAAAGATACTCAGAGCTGCTAAAGCCCCAGGGCCGAGCTGTTAACGTCTCTTGGATGTGCTGAAGTTCATGATCCAAAGTGCCAGAGGCAGAACAGTTCTCTCAGCCAACTGTAGCTGCCATCTCGTATCATTCAATGCTTGCTCATCTTTCTTGTAGCTGCATTTTGAGTCAGCAGGCTACAGAAAAGTAGAAAGGGGCACTACATTTTAACTTTATTTGTTCAATTTCTTCGAAATACACACTGCACACTGTCATTGCCAGCATGATCATAAGGGTAAGTCCCTATTAGCCATAACTCAGAGCCAATTTAGAGTAAGGATGGATACAGCATTGCCATTTACCATTCTGCTACCACATGAAGCTATCCAAACTTACATCATTTTAGATACATACATTTGCTTTGTGGGTATTTTTTCTGCAAGATTCACAGATCTTGAAGAGATTAGTCGCCCATAAATTGGGATGCAAAACATCCTGCATGAAGCATCCCGTAGAGAACTATACATCTTACAAACAAACCCTACTTTGCAAAATCACACTGTGTTAGTAGGTACATGGTCCTGTAATAAAAGAAATGTACAGAACAGGACAAATAAGCATCACCTCTGCATTTGATGATAACTACACTGCTGTATCCATTGCTGCTTCTTTGATGATGTTCCTTATTTCCAGATGAGATGCAGTGTAACTGAAAGCACATTCCGCAAAGGCCACCTGATGTGGTGCACAGCATTAAAAGAGCTTATATTTGATTCTTGTTCTTAAGCTGCTTACAGCAGATGAGTCAAGAACTATGCACCAAACCAAATATTATTTTCTTAGGGTTTTAGAAGCTAATAAATAGCTTCTTCTCACTTGCCCCATTACTGTGCCTGGACTCCAAGCTGATTTTGATCACACAAGATGCTAAGGCAGCCAGGACTATCATGACTAGTATGGCAGAAAGGTGCAAGTCTCCCCCTACATCTTCTGAGTCCAGGCACATTATTCCAGGTCCTGATTCTCATGCTCATGGCTGGGATGAGGTAGTTAAAGAGCTAGTGGAGACAGCAGAGAGAATGTAATCAGATGGTACTGTGGACCCCTTAAATTTTGCTCAGATTTTGTGCAGGAAAAACTCAGTAAGATAAGAAATGTATCCAGAAAAACAAATCATAGTCAGTAACTGTAAACATCTAAAGTTTTCAAACAAGCGCCTGCATAAGGGTGAAGTTAAAGGGAAGTAATTGGCTTATTCCACTACAGAGAAAATGCACCCTTGCTTTATTTTCTTTTCTCCTATGAGACTAGCACACATCCTAAATTCTTCAGATTTTCTGTGCTTCTCTACACTGTTATGTGGACATCAATCTTAACAAAATTTAACAATTTGGATAAGTTAAAAATCCATCTGCTTTCAGAGGATTTAGAAAAAGTAACAAGATTTTTCCTTCTGCTTGCATTTGGCAGATGTGTGTCTTCTTTTAATCTCAAATATGAAAACATCACCATGGTTAATTCCTTCATCATGTCTTGATCAGGGACAGCATGTCATCCTCATAAGACTGGAATCTATATCCATTTAAAAAAAGAAATTAGTAATACAACTCGCTGTTTAGACTATTAAAAAAATGGCTGCAGCTAAGCTCATGTAATTGAATATTACAAAATCTGCTTTAAGAGACAGATTTTGCTGCTTTGCCTTTCACATGGAATTTTATTTGTGGATTGTAAAAACTGAAAAACTTCATCTACTTGAGATCACCCTATTTAAGAACTGATGCCTCTTGCTGTTACTCTTGCACACAAAATGCAGGTACTGATACATTTCTGAAACAAGGAAAAGGAGTTGTTTGACAATGTGTTCTCTAGGTTGATCCATCTTTGTGTTTCTTTCTTTTTGGTTCAGAATAACTTGAGTCTTATGCCTACACAGCAACTCTACACAATGTATGTCGATATGTGAAGAATGACTAGGAGATATGATGAGAACATGCAATGAAAAGCACGTAAAATACAGTGAGGTACTGTGGAGCAATAATGAAATAATATTATCAAGTAATTTTGCACATCACTAAATCAAAGCAGTTAATGCAGAGACCCCATATCTTCATCATATGAGATTCAGGGCATTTTATTTTATGTAGGACTCCCTGGGTCAGATGTATCCACCACAAGCATTCATGGTTCAATGCTGGCCAAAAGACAATTTTGTAGATTTCTGGAATAAAACCTTCAGATATGTTTCCCCCCCCCAGCCTGATAAGCCCAAGGCTACATTTCAGTCAGCATATGGTAAGCAACAGTTATGGCATTTGCTTCAAAACTGCAGGACTGCTCCAAAAAAGACACTAATGAAAACACAACCAGAGGGGCTATGGTGTGCATTTGTGCAGATCTTTCAACAGTATTTGTTTTATACCTCACTTATAGCATAATAGACAGTTTCCAGTCCTTGATATCTTTTTTCATAATACTGTATAAGCTTGTAATGCAACAAATTCCATTTGATGGGGTAAAAACCCATCACAACCCTGTAACAAAAATCATAACCCAGCCCTCCCTTCCCACCCAAACTGCAAGGACTTCTATTAAACAGACAGGTGAGAAAGGAAGTGCCACATCAACCCTCCCCTTCATTACAGACTGTCAGCCTCACAGCAAACATGACCAGCTCACTGAAGGGCACAGGAGGACACCTTCAGCAGGTTGGGTGATGCAGCTCCTCAGTTACTGCTATTCAGTCTAAGGAAGAGAAGTCATTTGCACCAGCAGCAGCCTTCACCTATGGGGGTCAACCCTACACACAACAGTAACAGCACGGGACTGAAAAAAATGTATTTGCACATCTGACTTTTAAGTAGAGTCATGATCACCACATCACTCAGGTGGAATCTCCTAGAGTGGAAGACACCATAACCAGAAGATGAGCTGATGAACCCTCCCCTTGATACATGGCTGGAGCCCCACGTTCAACAGGAGCACAGTGTGGGTTACGAAAGACTGAAACAGAAGTGGAAGTAACTCCAATTACACCTCTCAGAAGTTTACAGACTTGGGTTCAAAGAATTACACAGCTTGACCATTTTGTATTTGCTGTTTTTCTCATTCCAGCTGAGGAAAAACTAAACAGAAGAAAGGAAGGAGAAGATAGAAAGAAGAGGAAAAGCAAAATGCTTCCACTGAAAGACACAGGAAATGCATCTATCACACTATAGCGAGCAAAATAGATGTAAATATTTTCAAATGTTACTCCAGTGTGTAAGCAAATTCCCCAAGGAGGTTGTATGACCAAATACAAGGAAAGATGATCCAAATCCCTGTCTCTAAAATGACATCATGAATGTTAAATATGCTCAGTTCTGCTTTTCTACCAAGAGATTGTGGCTCCTCATGAAATTAATTTCTTAACAGCAAAGATAATTGACATGTAGTTTTACTTATTTATTTGGACTACTCAAGAACAGCAGCTGAAGAAGATCAGGTTACATTAAACTGGCCCAGGAAAAAAAAGTTTTAAAGACATTCCACCAAAATCCATGACCCACCTCCACAGTCCTGAACAAAGATATGACCAATGGCCAGCTCTGCCCTTGGGAAGTGTGGGGTGGGCAGGGGGGCACAGACTAACACTGCAAAGCCATTCACCCTCTGAAATGTCACCTTTGCACAAGCACACTGGAAAGGCTTCCATCCACAAAAGTCACGAGGATCCTACCTCCTCACTAAGGTCCATTTCTGGTCTTTGCAATACTAGTGATTAGATCACTAGGCAAAAGAAGGAATTTCAGATTAGCCTCAGCAGTGCTAAATGCATAAACATCTTAAGAAATACAGCTATAAGTGATTTCTCTGTCAGAAAGGACTCTCTCTTATGGTTCACAGGGACCAACAACCCTGCCTGGAGCTTCTCAATTAATAGCCCTTTATCAGCTTCAAAAAGTGTTGGAATCCTCCTGGACAAAAGAATCAGAAGTTTACAAGGCAGACACTTTGTGATGGTTTCTTTTAAGTAAGTAAATAAACAAAATGTTGAGTTTATAAAACCAGATTCAAGGGACGAAGATAAAAAAATCCAGCAAAAGTCCATGGCACATTTTGTATGTGACTTCATGCTGCATACTCCTCCAAGATTGAGTAATATCCTTGATCTCCTGATCTCCTTTGGATTTTATAAACTTTCCCCTTTTTTAAGAAAAAAGTTCTGTTTCAATTACATATTTCTTTTAAGACTAGTAGCACAGAGAAAAATCAGAATTGTGTTCAAATAGACACAGATGAGGAGCAAAAGGAACAGTTCATTTGAGAGTTTGCTTGCGTTTTTAAAGAAACATGGAATGCTAAAAAAAACTGGCTAAAATACCAACTGTAAGACTAAGCAAAAAGCATGAAATACACAAATTTTACTTTCACAGAAAGCAGCTGTTTACCGAAGGAAGAAAAAAAATTATGAAGATGATTGCTCCTTGAGTTTTTGATAATTCACTAATCTTTGGACAAAAAAATCGTAACTTAATCATTAAGTAACTTGCTGGCAGTCAACACAATTCCTTTATGTATATTGCTGGACTTCTATATATTCTAGTTTCCACAGGTCCAAAATTACTGGTTTCCATCCTCAGTAATAAGTATCAGAATTCTGGTTTTACAAATAGGAGACAAGGATAACCTAAAAGAGAATAATAACATTTTTCGGAGATGGGATGTGTTAGGACTCACACAGCAGTCAATAAAAATTCTCTCAGCATTCAACTGGGATTCCTAGCTGAACATCTTTCTGAAAACTTTCTAAAGAATATCTAAACAAACTCCTTCTCCAAAGTCAGAAATTATACTGCTCCCTAATATCAGGACGTGCAATTCTCAAAACTTGCAAAAATGAAATGCTGCAATACTCTATTTAAATGCCTCTTCAAAAATCACTGTTAGTGCAATGGCCATAAAAAGTGAGGCAATTAAAAGTCTGATAGGAAATAAAACACTCGCCTATCACATCCATTTTTGGTCAAATGAAGGAATGCAGGAAGATAAATTGCAATGTCATAATTTTGTTGCTGTAACCCTTAAGGCTTCATCACTAACCCTCATCTGTTACATCTACAAACGGGCAGTGCTTTCTTTGGATAGGGAACAGGGTTTTTCTATTTGTAGTGTAATGAATCCAGCAGTGCAGGTCCAGGAGAGACCAACAAGTGATAAAGAGATGAGAATAAATAATTCAGCCAATTCAACTCCAGGAATCCTCTGCTCAGACTAATAGGAATCAGTACATCTGAAAACAAAGATAGTCCCCCAAAGCTTAGAGCTGCAGGGGAAAAAAGATCAGCTAAGAATTCCTGGAGCACCATAGCTGAAATTACAGTTTTATGTCTGTGGATAATACAGTTTAGTAGATTTGAACGTCAAAATCCAGTGCTTAGCTGCTTAGTTAAAATGCCAAATGAGAAAATCAGTTACACTAAGGTTTTGATCACCAAACCCTCCTTCTGAAAAATGTAGTTAATTCTATTGCAGAATGCACCAGGCTAGGGAACGCTTCATCTCAGGGAGACTCGCAGTGTTTAGCTGGGTGTGAGAGCACACCAGCACAGCAAAATATATGGAAAATATCAGCAGTGATTTATTATTTACTATTTCCTGTATCACTGGAGCATGGGGCAAAATCATCCTGAAGATACTAAAGCAGACAAAAGGAAGTGCTTCTTTCATATGACATGCAGATTTCTTAACACCAGATGTACAGACGGGATCAAAAGTTATTAAGAGGTCTAACAGCATCTCCAACTTGGAAACACCAAAGCTTCCTCCCTTTGGAACCTGGAGAGTGACAATGGAGCAAGGACTGCTTCAAAGTCATGTATTTTTCTCCTTCCTAAACAATTCTAGGGAGTATTTTGAGACAAATCATTGGTGCAGGGGAATCTTTAGTCCAGCCATTTTTATTTTCTGACAAAGGAAGTTCAACCCTTTCTGTTGCAGTAGCAGATGCATTGCACAGGTAACTGGAACACCAAACCTTAGGGGAATAAATCCCACTGGGAAAGATCAGCTACCTGAAAGAAAAGCAAATCTTTAACATGAAGAGTTCACAACACCCTCCCTTTTTAGTTTCTTCGGTAACTTTCCAGGGGGAAGGGTGATAAAGGCTGCCCTTTAAACTTTTCTTTGGAAGGTCTAAACAGCCTGGGTAAAAAATAACAACTTAACTCCTTTAAAAGAAAGAAAAAGACAACTTGATATGGCAAGGATGCTTTCCCCCCCCTCCCCCCCGGACTGAAATTGAGAGGAAAAAACCACTGGTCAGTGAATAAACTGCTTTAGATGGTATGCAGATGTGACCTCAAAATTGGGGAATGCGGTTTAACAGTAGTTTTACAAAATGCTGTATATAGTCATGACGCTTTGATTTTTTTCTCACTCTTCTTTCAGTAGTAGTAGTCCAAAAAAAGCTGTCTTCCCTGACCTCTATTAGATACAAATGTCATGAATTCAAGCAGACATCAATTAATCTAGTAAGTACCACACTGAAGCCTTAAGAAGAGGAAGGCTACATATTGGGAGGAAAAATGTTTCCTCCAGAAGCCTTCCTGTAAATACAGAACATAACTCTGACGTGGAGGAACCCTTGCAGATACTGTGACTAAAAGTGCCCTCACAAAACTAACAAATATCCAAACTGCTTTAGGGAAAGACACAGAATAGCCAGAAACTTTAACAGCAAGGAAAGCTGCAGAACCACTGAGATCAAAACCCCCTCCTGTTTACTCCGTACATTGTTCCAGTGAATGCTCTTCTGCTAACTGCCTTTTTTTTTTTTTTCCTTTCTTCTTCACCTCAAAGAGAAGCTGCTTGTTTGAAAAGGCCATCCAACCAACATCTAAACTGCCACAGGTAACCACCATGAGTCAGGGAATTGAATAAAGTTTGTCTCAAAGAACTGTGAACAGCCCAATTAATCAGACCTCCCTTCATCTTGTATCACCATAACTTCATTGAACATCAGCCCGACATCAGAAGCAGCTTATTTGTGGCTTTCCAAAAAAAAGAAAGGGAGAGAGAAGAAAGGAGAGGGAGAGAGTGATCTTTTCAAGATGTTTGGTGAACACACTAAAGGAGAGTTCCATGGATGAGCAATGAAATAGGTTTCCCTTTTCAACAGGACAAATCCTCCTTGTTAATTCATCAAAATAGCAACACTTCACAAAATCACCTCAGCCAAAGTTCCATGATGATAAAATATATCTTTAACTCCTGTACAGATCAGAGTCCCTGACTCAAACAGTCCAATGACACAACCACTTTGGGGATTTCTGCCTTCAGTGATATAAAAACGTAACCCTAAAAGAGAATGAAAAGGGGCAAGAGGAAGACACCCAACATTTTGCAGCTGTACAGGACACTGCTCGCAGTTTTCAGGTTTTCAAGATTAATCCTTTAAAAGAGCCAGGGGGAAGGTATTTCTAAGAAGGAATTAAAAGGTCTGAAATCAACCAGAAGTACCCAAACACATTCAATATGCAAATCAAAAATGCTGTTTGTTGGCTTTTCAGTTTATCCTTCTTTAACAAGTTGGAACAGATTGCATAGCAGACAAGGCAGAAATAGCATATACATGTTCTGTCAGCTTTCTGTCCCTCCCTTTGTGGTCCTGATTCTCACTTCTGAGAGCAGGACTGGGGCTGCAGCTAGTGTCAGGAGTGGCATTTCTGCCTGTTTTCATTTCTGCTGGGAACTGAGAAAGAATCACGTGGGCTTCTGTATAATGTTAGAGTAAAAAGGATTTCATTAAAGTTAATTTAATTGCTTGGTTTTCTCAAGAGCAACTAGAAAAAACCTCATCTCAGCCTCATAATCTAATTCAAACATTCACAACCTCAAAAACATCTTTCAGCAACAACTGCTACATGACTCCTTCCCCAACAGGGCACATCAGACGTAGCTGTAATTAACCTTCCTGCTGCAAAATAGCCTTCATCATGTTTTGTGTTCATTGCAATGGGCATCACACATCACCATCTCTCACACTAGTCCTCATCAGGTCTGAGGTCCTTTAGAGTACTTCTCCAGTGCAGCAACATCATGCTTCCTGAAGGAAAAAGCATGTTCTACCTTTATCAATCTGATCAAAACTTACCTTGCCCTTCAGTACTAGAACTATTTTAAACAGTAAAATAAAGAGGTCTTTACTCATCAAGACCTACTGTCAAGTTTCCAGCCTTAAGACTGGGAACAGAACAAGTAAAATAAAATACCTCTCTGGATGATATTTGACAGGGTTCCTTTGGTCTCTCTCGCCTCAAGTACCTCTAGCCTATCATCTCTGTAGAAGGCTAAGGATCATGGTGTCACAGCCTGACAGATCACATCCCTCTCTTCTGCTAGACAGTTCTGCTCAAGCACAGCAATAAGGCTTCTTGTGTTCTTTCAGCATAAATGATATATTGTTTTCTTAACTAACAGATGCTAATCACAGCTGTTAAAAGTATGTCTTGGTTTTACTGTCCTTCCTCAGCATGCAAGAAGTCTGTATGTATTTGTTCCACTAAACTCTTCCCTGCCTTGATGATCTACTACACATTCTTAAAATTTATGTGTGGCGTTCTTAGCACAGGCAGACAGCAAGGCTTTGATGTCCCAGGTCACATCACAGCAATGCAAAAGACAAAGTTAGAGGCAGACTGAGTAGAGTAAGTTGTCTCTTCCCATACACCCCATTTACAAAACCTTCTCAGAGCCAGCTTATGAATCAGGGGCTGACAACTGAGCTGTGTCTGGATACCATAGAAAGTGTGTGTCCTTCAGAGTATGTGACATGCTTCAGAGGCAGGCTTGATAAACAGTATAATGTTCACTTGCTGGACTACCCTTGATTTCCATTCAACCATCAGATGAGGGTTCCCTAACACATTTCCAAGAGAAAACAAAAAGGAGTAGGTTTCTCTTTGGAGGTGGAATGTTGCCAGCCAGGCAGGTACAGAAGAGCTTGGTGATCACACTCATACCTTCGGGATTTTCAACAGAGGCAGCCCTTGGCATCAGTTTAACAATAAGCTCATAAATGCTTTGATTCAAAACAGGCAGCAGCAAATCACCTGTTTCCACAATGTATGCTGGTGCTTTGTTCATTATGACCAATACCAAGAATAAAATTATGAATGCCAGTGTTTTAACATAAAACTATATCAAAACTCACCATCGCTCAGAACCTCTAGCGGTATTTCTAACTCTTTAACTGAAGTTTTAGGAATGATCAAAGCTTAGACAGCCCAATCCATTCAATTTTCCTAAGTTTTTCAGGGAGCAAGAAAATCTTTGTAGGAGGATATTCAGTAACTAGAAGCATAACACTACAGAAGCTGGACAAAATTGAAGGAATTTATCTCTGAGTTTTAGAACAGGTTTCTGAAGGAAGAACATGAGCTGTGGCTTCTTATGTGCTCTTCTCTCAGGAGGATAAAGCAACAGAAGAACCCCCATGCCATTTATGAGCTATTAGATATTCCCTGAATTGGGTTCTGCTAATAAAGTAAATTTAGCTTTTTTTTTTTTTTTTTTTTTTTTTTTTTTTTTTTTTTTTTTTGCATTTTGTAAATGCAACAAGTATAAAATTTTTTGCTCAACAGTAGAAACTTGTAAAGTTAACCAGTTGTAACCATATCCACTCCAGGAAAATAAATAACCATTTGTTAGTTTAGGGTAATGCTACTGCGGTGAAGAACTATAAGCAAAGCAAGCATTCCACCTGACATGTACAGGGAGAAAAAGAATTGAGACTTCCCAGGTTTCATAAAGCTAGTCTAACTAGTCAGAAGAACACAAAATATACAAACCCAGTCCTAAGAGGAACATATCAAAAAAGAAACCAATCTCAGACATGACAGGCACCTTTCACAGACAATGACATGAAGAATAAGCCCATTTAAAAAAAGTGCTCATTTTTTAATATACAGAGTAACTGGAACTATATGGATTACTTTTTTTTTTCTCCCCCTGTGGAAACTCATATTGGTCAGTTGTTATTGTTCTCAGAATCAAAAATGGGTTGAAAAGCCTGTGAGTCATTCCCTTTTGCTTTTAGAATATTTGTATATATCAACTTTCTGCCAAGGATATGGAGAACCCCTAGTGTTTGAAGATTTATTAATAATCTCTAGTAGTTCAAAAAGTCCTCTACTACTTCTTTAGAAATTCTTTCAAGAATGTTGTCCAGACATACCAATTCTAAAGCACATAACTGAGGTATCTACTGATTGAAATTTTGTTGTTGATGCGAAGGAGAGTACTTCTTTTTTTTCCTCATCCAAACAGAACAAAATTCTGTGCATCTATTGCACACTACTACCTTCTTCTATAAACACATTATCCCTGTTTCCCCTTACACTCTCAATAAAACTATTTTTCCATGAACATTTCTTTCTTATGAAACTAAACTTTCAGGTCTAACAGTATAAAACTGCTCTAAACAATGCCCAGCCATTCATATTTCTTGCTTTACATGCTTTTCCCACATGGTTTGGTTCATAATTACTTCCAGCTTCAGGAAACTGGTCCTTTTAATGGCACCAAAAAAGTTTTTGACTTTTTTTTCCACTTAACTAACCAAATAATGAATCAGTTCTATCTAAGCTGCCAGTGAGACTCTGAGTTCCATAGTCTTTATCTTCTTCCTCATTGATGGAGAATGTATCTAACACAGGAATACCAAAGTTATACAACATAGACTTGCATGAGAAATCCTTATGAGAATACCAAAGGATCAAAATTGAAACAAACTGAACTGAACTAAGAAGAGCAAAACAAAAACAGGAATGGCAGTTACATCCCACCCAAATGTGGGAGGTTTGATGGATGAACAACAAACAGTCAGATAATTGGATTTCTGTGAGTAGCTAGAGTTCATATTCTTAAATATTTCAAGTGCTCAAACAATTAGTACAGAATGGAACAGATTAGGCAGAAAGAGATAAACCAAAAGTCTGAAATGAAAGAGAAATAAATAACCAATTGTCAGGAAAATACCAATGTAATAAAGCATGCTAAGCCTTGAAATAATCTTTCAGAAAAAGTATCAGAGCCCTCTTGGTTGTGACAGTCGGAATCCTTTCATTTAGCCTGTGAGAGACACGCTTACCCCTGCCTGGGCAGGACTGGACATTATTGGGACTTCTCACTCATTTTCTTTTTTTCCTCCCTTCAGGATTGCAGGAATACAAAAAGACAAATGGGAAGAAAAACAGGGCAGAAAGAAATCCCACAGCAGCAGGCATTGGGAAAGTCCAACATTCCAACACGTTTATTGCTTATTTTTACAGCATTTAATGGCGAAGTACCACACATAGACACAAACAGTTTCAAAGTAACCTCCCAGCCTAGAAAGAAAATGAGGGGAAGGGGCTCTGTTTCAGTTCTTCATTATTGAAGCTCTGAAGTAAAGAAATTTCAACAAACAGAAGTAACCCAATCTGTGTGTTTCCCTAGCCCAAACTCCCTCCATTTTTATGGTCTTCGAAGTCTAGATCAAGTTTCATTTCAGTTTGCAGGGTAAAGGCTGTTATTTCTGGCTTCCCCCCCACCAGTCCAAGACTCAGTTTCTCACTTATTTTTAAAACGAAGTTGAAATCACCATGAATATTCAAAAAATCTTCCTTGCACCTCCCAAATCTACTCCATAATAATGAAGAAACATTTAAATACACAGAATCACAAAATGTCTAGCAAAACATAGTCCATTGAAAAAAATACTCCTAATTAAGTACTGCCTAGAAATTCCTAAAGTGCACAATATAAAATATATACCATATAGTTAATATAGTGTACTTACATAATATGTTAGTATTATGTTATTGTGGTCACCTATACTGATCTCATAGCAATTTTTCTAACTAAAAGAAACAGCAACTTTTTTTTCCTGTTTCTACCTTGAAAAAAAAAAATTTCCCTCTCAAAACATTATAATATCCACTTATCGTTTTGTTTAAGTTCAGAGTGATTTCGGGAAGCTCAAGTATATCTTCCAACATTTGTGAAACTTCATGAAGGACTGATCCTTTGCCAGTCGAAGTCAAACCCTAGGAAGCTGCTTCCATCATTCATCAGCTGAGATTTTGACATCTAAAGTTTTGGGCTGACTGTGGTAGCAGGTGAAAAGATCTACCAAATTTCCAAGAGGAGCTTTCTTCTGGCTGTTGTTTGGAAGCATGACATTATCAATCTAACTGCTAAAGTACCTTTGAAAGCAGTTTCTGAAGGACGAGTTTGAAACAAGGACAGAAGTAGCAGTCACTAGCTTCCATCTCACTGAGCAAATGGCATGCCAGTGGAGAAAAAAGTAAAGCTGGCATAGAAACATGAGAGCAACAAGGCAAGGGAAAAACCCTCAAATCACATGGATTTTTACAAAAAAGGAACTTTCAATATGCTCAAAACAAGTGAATCTACACCTGTAATCTACCAAACTCAAAGCAATCCTTAAGGTGACTAAACCAAGCATTCACAGAGTACTAAGTGACAGAACAAAGAACAACCATGCAACCTTCAGCTTGGCCCACTTAATAAGCATTAAATACAGTCTACAATTAACTACACGTTCATATGCTGATCCTCCTTCGGAAATCTCATTTAATTCAATGCAAACATAGATTCTGCTCAGGGAATGATTCAGAATTTGCAGTGAATGAGACTCTTGTTTCTAAGACCTGGCCAGCCTCAAAGAACTACTACAATATAAATATTTGATAATAATAAAAGCACGCAACTCGTTGCCAAGCACAGATGTTAGAAAGTGACTGTAAATCTTGGCATTTGGTGGCACCTAGTAATCCAATGGCTGAGTCACTAATGTGATTGTTGGCCTTAAGTTGTTCAGTAACTATTGGCCTCTCTGAGAACTAAGACCTGTGAATTTTATATTTTTTTGTATAAGTGTTTTTCTTTACACAACGAGTAAATGTTTTAGTTTTCTAGGATTAAAAAAGGTATGTGGCTCTGCTCCTTGGGAAATCTCTTTACCTGGGAGAAATTGATGTTACTGGCCTTTCTGTACTTTGTGCATATTTTGTTTTGATACTCTAATTTTGGTAATGATGTTACGGTTGGTACAGGCATAACTAAAAGATAGACTCTCCTTGCAACAGATTGTTTTCACTAATCTAGTCCCAGGAGCCTTATGTCTTGTTTTGACGAAGGGAACAACTATTTCATAAACTGCGTTGCCTACAGAAGTCCTCAGCTTTCCATTCATCCCATACGTCATTAACAATCCCCACCTGGATACCATCCCGCCCTTTAAAAGCTAAAAGACTTTCTAAAGAAGAGCACAGACACTAGAAAGGAAGTATATTCCATCTTAGTATTCTCCTTTCCAACCAGACTGTTCAGAACCAGTCATTTCCATGAAGCATTCGTACAATATCTTTAAAGCTGGCCAATCTCTTCCCAGAGGAGGTTCCTGCTCGTAACAGCCTCCCTAATGCTACAGCAAGGCATGCATCAGACACACAGCTCCCACAGAAAACACTTCTCAAGTGTGTATGGCAGATTTTCTTTCCAAAGAGAACAAATCTGCTTCCATTACCGTTTCCCCGAACTCAAGGAGAACCATTACATTCCTGTAACAGCAGACTGTCCAATATCTGAATAGTATGTCCTGGACATCTGCAGGGTGAAAACACTGAAGTAGCAATACATAGAAAAACTAAACCTGCAAAGACAAAAGGACATGCTACTACTTAATTGTATCAAACAGTTTCCTTTGTATGTCACTTAAAATGCAAGTCAGAGCACTTAAGGTTGAACGCAGATCTACCTTTGCAGAAAATGTTAGTCTTCCAGGTCATTAGTTACAATGACATCAACTAACACAGCCAACAACAGATTTTGAGCAAGTCAAGGATTAAGAAAAAAAATATATCTGAAGAAAACTTAATTGTTGCCCTAAGTGCTCCAAGTCACACAAGATTCTCACATGCTGTCAATTAAGTGAAGCCCATAAAGTTATGATATATGGCAAAATTCCACCAGAATGA
Organism: Acropternis orthonyx; assembly: GCA_035583155.1. Classification (NCBI taxonomy): domain Eukaryota; kingdom Metazoa; phylum Chordata; class Aves; order Passeriformes; family Rhinocryptidae; genus Acropternis; species Acropternis orthonyx. Next base: position 10,482,877 of record JAWWEU010000005.1, read on the forward strand.
TTATATCAGAACAACAGATGTAATGAAATTATTTCTGCCAACAATCATCAGTGCAGAACATATTATCCCTTTCAACTCTAAGCAATTCTTTTTAACCAGAAAGTGCTTGTTTGATGGTACCATCTTGATTGAGGAACAGCAAACATTTTTTACCGCTACGTTCCACTGAATTCAGTCTGTACTTAGAAAACATATTTGGTACAAGGTGAACTTGTGGAATGATAGCAAAGTCCTATAGGCTGTCACCCATTTTTCTTTCAAAAGTGATTCAGTATGTTTTATGTTATTTTCAGCTATTTCCTATCTATCTTGGTACCAAAAAGAAGGAAAAAAAAATTTAAAAAAAAAAAAAATCTTAGAATAATGCAGGTTGGAAGTGAACTCTGCAGGTCATCAGGTCTATTCTCAAAGCAAGGCCAGCTTTAATGGCACAGAAGAAACAAATAAAAATCCAACAAAAATAAAAAAGAAAACAAACAAAAAAAGAAACACAAACAAAGCACTATTGCAGTTTAAAAAAAGTGGTTTCACCTACATACAGAACTTGCTTTCTTTGTTCCTTAAATTACCTCATAGTATTTATTTTAATCATGATGATTTTGTTACAAGTCTTTCTAGCAGCTAGCTTTAGGGTTTTGAAAATCAAACATGCACATTTAGGGTGCTAAATAAATATATACTTTCAAGTTGTCAACAAAATGGTTCTTTAATCAAAAATACTGGAGAATTTTTATCATGGGGAGGTTTTAAGAATAGAAACCAGGGTTCTGGACTCCCTCCAGCAGGTAAAAACTTCACTTAGCCTCATCCTGAAGTATAAGAAGGAGCAGATCATGTCTTGGAGAGCTGTAATTGATTGATAGGTAAGTCAACAAAGGATGTAATAGAGGCGTCAGGGGAAGGAAGACTCAATGGGACTTGTTAAAAGCAATAAAGAAAAGAACAGTGCATGTAGGAGGAGTACAAAGAGTGAGACTGAAACAGTGGTTTGGACACAGCACAGGCTGATATGCCAAGAGTGTGTGGACAGTCAATGGGCATGTTAAGTAAATTGGACATTACAAAATAGACAAAATAGCCTGGAAGAAAAACCTTAAAAAACATTTTCCCCTTACTAACAGCAATATATTCACTCAAAGGTTACTGAACAACTTCATAATTTTGGACTAATCTCTTTGTTTTGCCTCCTACATGTATTAACTGAGGACAAGGTATCATCTCATCCCACAGTGCTATACAGATACATACATTAGTGTCTGTAAATCACAAGGATGTCCCAACACAGACAATTCAATAAAGAAAATTAGTGAACTGTGCAATCAGCATGAGTTCCAGAGGGCACACAACAAAAACTGCATAGGACACTCGATTAAATGAGATCAAAAAGAAACCATTCATGCAGTCAATGCCATCCTTCCCACCCACTGAATGAAACATGGAGCCTTTAGGGGGAAATAAATAAATAATCAATATTCCTACGTGTTCTGCTACCTTTTTGCCATATGTTACTATAACTTATGTTATTACAGCTTATATACCTATCGGCTTCTGTAAAAGAAGCTCCTACCTAGACACTTTCTCATCTCCTGCAAACAGCAGTTCCCAACACACTTAGGAGGCTTTTATTTCATCATGGAGGCTCCCAAGCTGTTCAGCAAGACTAAACTCAAAATGCTACCCCCTATAAGTACAATGACATTTTCAAAACATTGAGAATTAGTTTTATATTACATGACACATTGTGCAGGGGATGTATTCTCAAGTCATTCAAAGCCAGTGGATTGCTTCTTTGCCTTTTTAAGTAGTAGGGTTTTAGTAGTATTTTGGCTCCCAATACCAAAAGAACCGCAAGGCTGCTGACCTCAGAAACAGGGTCGCTACTGACCCCTAGTGTTAACAAGGTCAGTCTCGGTTTGACTGATTTCTAGCAAAAAGCATGAGGAGTATCAACATCCTTCAGCACCACGTTCTTCTGACACAGCAAGTGGTCCCTGCCTTGTGTTGAGGTTCTTTCCACTCCAGTTTACAAGCAAAAATTGTAGTATCCATTTTTACAGAAGCAAGCAGAAAGGAAATACAAACTTCTAAGCATCTCAACAAATTGCAGATTTGCATTACTTCTACTTTCCAATGTTTAATACATCTTTCATTTGGAAGATTAACAATAGGATATCTAGAGCAGACTGACAGTCATGGCTTCAGGTAAGTATTTATAGCCCCTTGATCACTTATTAAGGAATTAATGACAGTGATCCACAATCTGAGCTGGCCTGCAAAGCCTAGTGCAAGGAAAGGAGTCGCCATTGCCGGGTTGCTGCAGGACTTGGCTGCCCCAGGTAGAAGCGTAGAGTTCACTGAGCAAATTTGCCCAGGTGACATAGAAGTTGCTTACAACAAAACGCTGTAACTACAGAAATGAAGAAGAGTCCTACTGTTCTACTTACAATTTTGAGTCCAGGTTCAGGAGAAAGCCCAGTTTGTCATATTCTGGAAAACAAAAGCAAGGGACACATTATCAAAAAAACTGCCAAATGTCTCCTCTGAGAAAGGCAAAAATCAAAAAGTGGCAAGTCCTCATGGAAGGGTAATAATTATTTCTAAATCAAAATAGCTATATCATAATTTCTAGTCACTAGCAGCTGTGAATACAGATTATTGTTACTTCGAGGTATTCTCAAAGTCAGAATTCTGAATCTCCAGGAATTACTAAAGCAAGAGAACAAATTGGTAATCACTAACTCAGAAATCACTAGAATTAATGAAGCTATCTGTAGTCATAAAAACAAAGCATTACTGAAACCACTCATGCAATGATAAACAAAGCTTTCCTGCTTGCTGCACAAATAATTTTGCCATTAATCTGTATGACAAACATTCCCCCTAAATTCTGATGTGATAGAGCTTTCAAATCTTTCTTCATTCCTTGTCTATTTCAATGCACAACCTCATAATCAAGCAGCACTTCTTCAAGAGTAAATGACTCACAGTGGCAAAAATGCTTCAAATTCAAATGTTGTTGTTCAGTAGAAAACTGCAAAATGAGTTTATGCTACAAACAGGGAACAGCTACAGAAACAAGGCATCACTCAGAACATCATCAACTATATAAAGTAAGCTTTGTATTCATCATCTTTGAATACATTGCAATATTAAAATGTTAAAATTCACATGCCATACAAGAAAAAGTAAAAGGTGTCGTGTCCTTCTTGCACTGGGTTAAGCTCAGCAGCCTTCTCACACTGAGAACTGCTGGGTCTCACTACATACAATAAAATATAATCCAATCGGGATGTATTAAAAGAAACAACATGAAAAAAAATTCTCGTAAGACTTGAGAAAGATCTTATTGGAAATACAGAAGACTGCCTTTCTCAAGAGACACCCCCAGAATTTCTGCTGCTGTGGTTTACCTCAGAAAATCACAGGCTTTTCACACTATCACTTACCGACAGAACAGAAAAGCCTAAACACGACCCTAAGACAGAACGATTGCAACCAGGTAGGTCAACGTAAACTGTGCCATTGGTTTCAATCCCATGAATATTTAATTCCTGAGCCAAGGGAAGCATTATATTTGACATAACTGAGGTAACAGAAGCTGCAGAACACGTGCGCACTTGATACTGGCACACACAGTCTGTTCTCTGCCAGCACCCGTGTGCCACCCACCATCCCCGCTGTACTTGACGTTAGAAATGCACCTGTGCATCTCTCCTCCACTTTCCACATACTGATGCTTCTGCTTCCCTCATGTGCTGCTTTTGTCATAACTTCCTCCCAGTTTATTCCTCCTACAAGAAATTATATCTTGTCCAACCGTACCTCTTCTGCATGTAGGATTGTGCATAGGAAGGTATCCATTCCAGAAAAAGAAACACGCCTTCAATTTTTATTAACCCTCCTGACTTAGAAAAATAACATCCATATTGAGTCAACAGCAAAAGACTTTTTTTTTTTTCTTGTATCACTATTTTTTTAAAAACATCTGCAGCAACTGACCCATCTGTCATTAGTCTTATCCCATTCAAGCCAACATTCCCTTCTTCCCAATAGGGAATACAAAAAGAGGAAATGCAACAAGAGATTATATCACCTCATGACTACAACAACATCCTGGACTTTCTATTAACTCAGCACTTCATGAGCTTTGCAACCAAAACACACACCTGTTAAACTCTAAGCACCGCAGATGACAGACCCTCCATCATGAGGTTTCACAAGATTTACCTTTTGTTTGTCACAAGCATTTCACCCTCCTGAGGTGAAGTTTTGGTGTTCACTGATCACTACTGACAGAGGTATAAAGCAAACTTATAAAACTATCTGTCAACTACCTTGCAACAGGTACTTTCCATGAAATGTATGAACTACAACAAAACAAAACAGTACTTGCAGTTTCAAACTAGAAGCACAGGTGTGTTCTTGATTTTCAGAAGGGTGTAAATTATCCTTTTGTGCTGTAACATCAAACCAGAAGCATCTCTGCTCCTTCCTCTCTCTGGCTGGTGAGATGTGCAAGCTACTGCACACAGAGAAATGCTTGCCACAAGTCATCTTGCACTCACACTGGCACTTTTAGAAGTCAGCATTACTATTAGCTTGGAAATTCATTTCTATCACATGCTGCTCCCCCAGGAAAGACACTAGGACCCTCTAAAACTACAGATTCAAAGTTACCTTTCTTTTTAGCAAAAATCAGATTCCTCTTACAGACTTTCAATGCCATTTAGTTTTATCACTACAAATACAGGGGCCAAAAGTCAGTCCACATGTTGGCTGTGAGTGGCCTGGATTCACAAAAGACAGATAAAGTCCCAAATATCTGGAGAAAGCCAAACACACATAGCCCAGCTGCAGGAAAAGGCAATCCTTGTCTGGAGTTATGTGTTTAAATTAAAACAAGATGAAACACAGACCCACTAAATCAAAGTACAACTAAATTAAACCACAGTTTGGTCAGGGTGTGATGATGACAGGAGACGGACTGAGCTGATCATGTAACTCATGGCTTGAGAAAGGGGCAATTCCACTCCTACCATTTCCTTCCTTGAAAACAGAGGTAGCAAGAACCTGCCCTGGCACTCATGTCACCTCTCTGTGCCCTAATAGCTACAGGTTGCTTGCTCCTCCCAGCACCTTAGTTTAAAGCCTTACTCACCAAGTTAATCCCTTGATAAAAAAAAAAAAAAAAAAAAAAATTCCCCTCTTTTTCATGCAGTGGGATAAAGAAGTGCTGGAATATTAGAGAAAACAGAACCAAACAGAGAGAAAAAGATAAAAATCCTCCAGCATTTCCACCAAAAGTCAGTTTTGGCCAGCTGGCTGTGTTAACTGTGGTTTGATGATGACGCTCTCCCACACCCCCACCATCAGGGGTCTCTGCACTGAAGGACAATGCAGAGCCACCAAGAGGCACAGTTCTGCAGAACTCCCTTCAGACCTAACCACACTGGTAGGTCTGATCTAGATAAGGCCATGTCTGACCCACTGATTTCCAGACAAGACACGTATGTGGTTGTGTGGCACAGGATTTATTTTTTAAGAAAAAAATGAGTAAAGGTAATAAAGAACTTAGTTTGCATTCACTGGAAGAACCTCATGGAAGCATCTGAACATGGCTTTCTGTTACCAGCCCACAAAAGACTGAAAGGCCCATGAGAAAATAATGCAACACTATTAAAAAAGCACAAGGCAATCTAAGGACCACACTCACCTGTGCTAGGAAGCTACAGGTCTCAGCTGACAATGTGGTACAGCAGTGTACAGAAGCACAGAAATGTGTGAACATGGGAAATGAAGTTTCATCATGCCCCATAAGAACAAGAGGTCATCTTAGGTCAAAAATAAAATACATTTCTATATTTCCAGGAAGATCAGAAATGAGTAATAATCCAACAACTTAAAACAATTTCATGATAAAGCATGTAATTGCGACTGTATGAACAGAAGAGCAGCCAAGCATAGCAATTTCTATAAATGACGCAAATTGTGTGCCAAATTCAGCGCTGGCATTAGCACGGGAATTTCTCTCCAAGTATCCAACAGAAATCCAACTACACCAGGCCACAAGAGAGAAATGCATTGTCTAATGCCTGTAAACTCCACGCAGACCACCCAGGAAGCCATAAAGCACCATTATGTACAGTTTCTATCAAGTTTTCACACTGCCTTTTGCATCTGTAGCCAATATAGCTATAGAGAAGCAAAATGGGCAAAATTTTTCCCTTATGCTACTAATCTGAAATCAACAATCCAGGAATTAACTTGGCTCACTGGGTTTATCCTTTCAAACTATCTGTAACCAATTTCACTGATGACTTCAGTACTATTCCTTTTAGCAGCCAGCTACCTAGAACAGTACAAGTAACTTTGCCCCCAGAAATATAAAATTCATTATTTTTTTTAAGATGAGCTATATGCAGTCCTAATTCTGTATTTAACCCGTAATCACAAGAGGGAAGGGAGAATGTTCAATTTTAGTTATTTTATTCAAAATGTTTGTGTTTGTCAAAGAAATCAGTATGATTCTCAAGAGACCAAAGTCCTATCAAGAACAGCTCAGACCACCCTGATACATTTCCTCCTGTCCAGTGCAGTTTAGTCTCTGCAGAACTGAGGCTCCAACTGAACTAAGCCTGTGGTCACTGTCCACATCTGTGGCAAAGGTCACAGGTAAAACTACTTACTCTGCAATGAAAAAGGTCAAACATATCACATTCACCTTGGTCTAAGAAAACACATATGGACAGCTATAAAAGTTCAGCTGATGTAAAGCAATTCTCCTAAAACTCAAGAGACAAGAAAGAATTAATGAATAAAAAGTCATGTTAAATGGATCAACTGAAAAGGACAAAAGAAACCTTTTATTCTAGGGTTAAAAGAATACCACTCAGGATTACTGAGGAACAATCAAAGTACTGGATAAACAAAGACTTAATGTTGCATCCTTTCCTAAGGATTTTCACTTTAACCTCTTCAGTGATGGAATTTACTGATGGAAGTATTATCTTCTGAGGCTGTTTAAATAACTGGGAATAAAAAAAGACTGCAAAGCCAAGCTCAGAAGCAGCAAAGTTGAGGCCACCTGGGCTCCTCAGCACAGTCCTGCATAGACTGTATGCATGTCTATGTGCCAGTTTCCTCCTCACCCTCATTTATCTTTTTGCATACACACTTAACAACCTTTCTCTCCAGGTTGTCCAAGTGACATCAAGGAGAACACCAAGAAAACTGGCAAGACAAAGCCCAGTCCTTGGTGTTTTTCCCTGTTCCATAAAAATACACAGAAGCAGCAGAACTGACATCTGTAAATCTAAGTGTTTGGCCTTTGCTGCCCAGCACTAGAAGTGTACTTCACCAACCTATGTCTGCATAGAACCATCTGCACATTTGACATTCCCACCATGTGTGGAAAATAATTAATTCTTAAAAAACTGTAATGTAGCCTCGATTAGGCTTCCCTTTCTTTTTCTGGGGAGCAAAATTATTTCCTAAACTACTCTTTCAGCAAATCTTGAAATTTCATGTCTATTCTCTATATTCACAGACTGTGCAAACTGATCTAAAGACATCAACCCTGCTGCACTAAGCTCAATACTCATTTTCCAAGTACTGCACCTGCTGAAAACAGCCACATTTAGTGGAAATTGATACACCAAGCACTATCAGTACAATTGAAATATAAACCTGTGAGTTCAGAGTGTGGTAGGAAGAAACGTGTCTTCAGTCACAAAGCCCTGCATGTCCCGGTGACATCTAAAATCATGAGGATCCTAAATATTTCTGATTTATCAGCAAAAGGAAGTAATTTCTAGCTCTGTATCTTCAAGGTGATTTGGTTTGGTTTCTTTCCCCCTGTAATTCCTGACTGAGGCCTCCAAAGTCATCTGGCCCAGCTTTACAACTTGAGGAGAGCAACACACCAGAGGGGTCTCCTCCCTTAGACATTGCAACTACATTGTTCATTCCCCAGGCAAAGAAGTAAGCAGTCACTTGCTGGTAGTGCTGTATGGGTCATCCATCAGGAAGGCCTTTTGACTGCTTGTCTTACCTCTAAAATAGGTAAACAAAAAAAAGAGGTCATTTTGAGATATTACATTTTAAAAGGCTCTGGTTACCTTAACATGGGCTATATAACTCCTTACGACTGGTTTTTCTAATAAAACTGTAGCAACCTCCAAAGGTAGAAAAGCAACTGACTGCTTTAAGCTGAATTTAGGAAAGACGCCAATACGAAGATGAAAAATTTCCTCCTGTGAACTCTATATGCCCTTTTGCTTTTCCCAGAGAGTTATCTGTTTCAAGCCAGACTGCAACCTTTGCTAAACAGTTGTTTCATTTACTACCATGAATACACTTGGCCAGTGGAGTTAATGCTGCTCTACCGAGTCTTCCAACATACTCTTTATTCTATAAATTGTATCGTATTTCCTAATAAAAGTCAAGAACAATACTAACAAAGTAGTAATCTATACTGGCTTTTAGTGACTTACAAGATGTACTGACTTCATGCAGAAAGATGCCACATGAGAAAGAAAAATCACATTGAAATACTTTTAATTTGAGGTATTCTTAAAGCTGCTTCTTAGCATTTGCACCTCAACTCATTCACAGCTGTACTTTCAATTGGTAGTATAGAGCATTAATAAGAAGACAGATGATACTGAACATGCTGGCAAAGCCACATAAGGACCATGCAACCGCTTCATGACAGTCATTGGCAAAAATTCAAGCAGCTCCCACAGCCTACAGCTTAAGGAAATAAAGAATGAAGTAGAACTTCATTAATCAAAAATGAAAAAGGAAAAGGATTTTTGCAGAATAAAGCCACTAAAACCAGCTAATAAGTATTTCCCGCTTATTTTCTGCTTTACAGGAATGCAGAAAAATGCAGCACCATAAGTTCATCTCTTTTTTCCCATCACTACCATGTAGCATTAAGACAGAAATGCAATTTGGGGGGAAAAAAAACCCAACATGTTAGAGCCACATCAGCTCCAAACATAAATTTAAGTTGCTTTTCTCAAACCAATAACATTGACCTCACAAATTCTAATTAACATAATATCTAAATTAATTACCACTAACCTGGAAATCTGGGAAATATCAGAGTTTGTAATTGTAGCCATCTGTACTATCAAAGTTTCACTAAGAAAGCAAATGAACAGCAAGGAATCTTCTGAAAATCACCAACGTTTTTCTCTTATACTAGGAATCTATCAGTATCCTACCAATTTGACACCTTGTTTTTTCAGTTGTATTCCTTTCCTGACCTCCATCCATATCACTCTCCATCCAAAATGCAGGCACCAAATTCACTCTGGAGTTGTACCCAGAAGGACAGACACGGGGTTATTCCCATCCTTCACAAAATGGTTATCTGAGCACCTTCAGCAGCAGAACAAAACAGAGAAAGTTTCCTTCATAGTTCTCACAGCTTCTCCCAAAATGGTTAAGGACTTTGACATACGGAATCACTAACAGCAAATTCCTAAACAAGCACAGATTTAAATTCTCGGATGATTACACCACTATCATTGTGAACTCAGCATCTGGAAGCATGTGGGCTTTCACAAACACATGAGCTGCAGCAGATATGCTACCCTAAACCAAAGTTTAAAGATTCATTTTCTTTGCATTAATCAAATTTTTCATAAGGGTTAATAATTAAATTGACTACAAAAAAGCAGTAACAACAAACAAGTTAATATATTTAAACAATTTGAACAAGACCTAGATAACACCTTTGGGTGCTTGTGATGTTAGAACTACTAGTGTCTTTTAAGCATGCAGTGAGAACATCTGCTATGAACCAGTGGTCAGTATTGCAATCAAACATGTCTAACAACAGCCTACAGCTGTACAGCATTCAGAATCTCAGTATTTCCAGCAAGCACAGTAGCATATGGGAAAATTGCACATTCAATGCACTCCTACCCTATGAGGCTTAGAGAAGAAAAATTTAACTTGCTCTCAGACACAGGAGGTAGGAAATGTCTTGAACAAAAATAGCAGGGGTATAAATCTGACTTTCAAGGTCCAGTGTTTGATTTGGTAGCAATGAAATAAAACAACTAGAGAGGGAAGAAAAAATAAAAGAAGCACAAGCTGTCTATGGCAAGTGAATGAAATCTAGGTCTCCTCAAACACCCTGTGTCCTGATTAATGTTTTCCCAAGTTCAGAGCATGACACCCTCCTTTCTGAAATTGTTTCAGCTGAAACACTGGCCTAGACATCACATGAAACACTTATCTCTGCTGCTCAAACTTTATCTTTCAAGGGAACGGACAGCCATGAAAAGAATCACAAAAACATCTGGATTTGTGAAGGCTGCACCATGGCACAAACCCCACAGTTCAGCCTCACTCCGAGCACGGTTGGTTCCCATGTTCTCCATTCTAATAATCTCCTATGAAGCAGGACATTTAAGACTCCATAGCCAAATGAACTTCTGAAGACTTGGTTCAGAAAGTTTATGTAGAATAACCCAGAGAATGTCATTAATCTGAGTTGAATAAGGACAGATTTTCAGCATCCCTGAAAACTAAGATTTGTGTGTGGGACAAAGTTAAGGGGAAAGCCAAATAAGGACAAATAGTCAATTCAAATAAGATACAGAAGCTGCAACAAAACACTCCCCTTCACGTGGCACAGTTAGCAAGTACCAAAGAGCAATTCTAAAACGCTGTTTAATATGCAAATATCAATGAGTACCAGTTTTAAGCAGCATGAAATCTTAACAGGGAGACTATTATTCTCAGCTGTTTAATTTTGACTAACCAAGAAAAAGGTATATGTAATTTTATGTTTCAAAGTACGTAACTTTAGTCCCTTCTTACCCCAACCTGAAACATCACCTACTGGGAATGGCTGGACCTGGAGCTGCCATTGTTTCTGTGGGTTCTTTCTGGGCTCTGTCTTTTCCTGGGTCTGTAGCAAGGTGAGGTGAGATGGACAGCGGAAGCACAATAGCCACAGTTTTTCTTTCTCTCCTTCCTGTTCAACAAGGAAAGCTATCCCTCAGTTGGATAGACATCACACATCTTGACATCTTATTACATATAACAGTTCAGAGCAAAGCGAAGTTGGCAGCATTGAACGCAAAGTACTAAATACAAAAGCAATAAATATACAGCTCTCTCAGACATTTCCAAGCCTCCCTTCTCAAATATTTGAGTTTTCTTCGTATGTCTTTAATTAAGAAATTCAGTCTTGTTGCAGTGAAAGAGTTTACAAAGATCAAGTCTTACTGTCTTAACTCCTAACCAACCCAAGTTTGAGTTGCAAATGCAAGCAGAAGAAAAACCAGTGCTTTTAAAACAGACCTAGGCACTCCGATGGCTTACGTTAGCCTGTCTTCCACCCTCCATATTAACAGAACTCCAAAAGACACAGAGTATTTGAACTGTTTTTCATAACTAAGTTTACTTTCCTATTGGTTGTATCATAACACAACATTTATGGTTAACTCCATAGATACCCTTCCCTTAATTTAACTCACAGATTTTGTACCTCAACCTGATGCAACTTCCTCCCTACTTTTGCAGACTAAAGAAATCACCACCCAATACAGAAGGAGGCAAGCAACAACACACTTCAGTTATGACATATTAATTAGTAAAAGAGAATTAATAGGGGGGTCTCTTTCCCTCATAAACACAACAACATATCCACTTGACACCCTAAAGTTATTCCCACATCAGACCATGCAACCAGAATAGATCTATTTCCAGGTATTAGTTTCAGAGGAGACACGGAGAGAGCAGGAAACATTTGAGGTGTTTAAAACAAAGTTACTACCACTAGCTCCAGGGTTAGTAAATCAGAAATGTGTTCAAGCTTTGCTGTTAGTGTCAGGCAGCAGACTCTCTTTCAAATTGTGCAGGCAGAAGACAGGTGCTATGTTGGAAGGCAGCATGTTTCCCCTATCAATCTAAGAGGAAAGGCTGGCAAGTAAGATAAAATAAAAAAATAATCCAAGTGAAGGTTTTGTCTTTTCTGCAAGACAGTAAATACATCCATCTTTTAAGTGTTAAGGGATTTTATGTTAAAAGTGCAACTCTTAGCCTTTCCCTTGTGCTTCATATACCACTATACATACAAGGTAAACAGAATTTTGTAAAGTATCATGCTCACTATGGTGTGCCTTGGCTGTAGCTTGCACATTACACACAGCCAAATGGATAGTTAATGATTTAATGAAGTGCCCCCAACACAAAAGAATTTTTCATTTCTGGTTCAGTTTAATTGAAGGTCATGCTCAGGTTTCAAAGGAAATTAAACCAGGAAGGATTTGCCCTGGGGTTCGATAATGCTGGTCAATCTCCACCCAAAAAAAGAGTTTATGGCCCTATTTGTTTAGTTATGACTCTTTCACCTTCTGCTTCCTGGAAGCATTCCTGATGTCTTTCCCCGAATAACTCAACTGTTTGTTTAGCTGAGAACCCTCCTAGTAGCATGGAACAATTTTTCTTCAGCTGGTGAGTGACATCATCTTAATGCCTTTCACATGAGAAGAGAAGCACAAACTGCATCACCAACGCATATAACGTGCCCAGGTCATCGGCCTCACTGGGCAACAGAAGGAGTCCCACAGGTTAACCCTTGTGTCACACTAAGACTCTGAATACTCCTACCACACTTGGGAAAGGACCTATTTACCCACTGTTGCTAGATGGTTGATTGCCACAAAGTCTGGCTCAGTGGCCTGCCTCCCAACATGGCTACCATGTCCAGTTAAGTAGAAGCCTTGTCATGAGGTGGGAGATAGAGAAGAAGACAATGTGGTACCTGAGCCTATTGTATGTCCAACGGAGTCAAAGGAAAGAACCACTGAATCTGTAACACAAGAGTACAAGTTCATTTCCCCCCTTTTTTTCAGCACCATTTCTTACTGTAATATTTTTTTATTTTAAGTCATTCTTTGTGCTTCCTTCCGCCAGGAAGCAGAACAACTTCTTCACCAACCAGACAAAACAACAGGAATCTTGCAGCAGCAGAACAATGGAGTATTCAATAAATCACAGTGCCATTAACCAATGGAGTAGCTACAACTCATTGAAAAGAATTTCATCTTATGACTAATAATCTTAATAATCTTGCTTGACCTTACCAAAACTGAACCGTAACATGCTTTGACTTATGGACTAGAGAGTTTTTTCTTATCAAATGTATTACCAGTATTTTGCCTCCAGTTAGGAGCCTGGCCTCTTATGATCAGTTCTTCCCTGACACTGTTTGCTAAGCCAAAGCCTTTGTGCTCCTTGCACTTCTTACCATGTTTGCCACATCTTTATTCACACTAGTGGCTCCCCAGCTCAATGCGTTTCAATTCATCAATAACCTTCACCTTTTTACTACATGTGCCAAGCATCAAGAAAATATAAGCTCTCTACTTGCTGATGTCCTTTTATTTATCCAACTGGGGATCACAACAATACTTTATCCATGATTGCAAGAACAACTCTTGTTCACCAGTTAATGCCCAGTACTTTTACTCGCTGTTTCATATGATGGGGCACCCTTTGCTTCAACTGTGGTTTAAAGTTCCTAGTTTTTACACATGCAACCTGACATTTGGCCACGTAGAACCCATTACTGCCTGCTTGCACTTTGCTCACTCCATGACCCAGACCCCTTTATTAGTCACTCATTTTCCTCATATACCATGCTTCTAGCCTAGAATCTGTTTGTGAAATTATTACTGATAATTTGATAATCTGTTCCAAGTGGAGCTGCAATGTGGCATCATGCTCAGTAGTAGGCTTCTTCCTGAGTTTTATGCTTATTTAAGACAGGCCAACACTTTGCTTGGTAGTAAATCTCCTGGTATGCCACCTATTTTCATGCCTAACTGAAGGAGAAAGCCTACCGAATTCTACTCTGCCAGTGAAACAGAACTGGGCCCATAACTTAAGAGACAACTTGTCAATGGGGAAAACACAAAAGAGAACAAACCACCATGACAGGATTAGTAATTTTATGGAACAAGAAGCTTTAAACTGACACAGAAATAGCAGAACTGCCTTTCATCTTCAGCTAAATGAATACATTAAATCCTTCAACATTTCTCTTTATAACTTAGCTTTTGGATGTGACCAACTGATGACACATTTGCAGCACCTCAAATGCTGCCAAGGTGCAAGCCCTCAGCACAAGGCAAAAAGCCCAAGCCCAAGCAGGCACAGCCTGCTGAAAAGGGTTTAAGCTCTGCTGAAAAGAGTTTAAGCTTCCGCTGCATCACCTTAAATTTGGGCAGGTGACAATCGCATTGACAGTTACTGTGTCACAGCTGACAATAACTTGTCACAGGACTGAGCCCTTGGCTTCTCTGTGCTGTACATCATCCCCATTCTTAATTTCCACCTCTTAAGAATTCAGTAAGAAAGTGATAATTTTCAAAATAAACATAATAAGACTGTTAATTTAACTGGGTTTAAAATTATGTAAAAAAAGGTTTGTGCTGTCTCAGATCCAACTCTATGGTAGTAACATAAAAAAAAAAAAAAGATGTCACTAGTCTTAAAACTTACTCCAATAAAAATAAAAATGCATCTGGACTTAACAACTGTATTTCCCCTTTTGGGAATAAAATTCAGACATCATTATATTATTCTAAATAGCAAGGAGTTTAATTCATTTTAACTGCATTAACTTGATCTGCCATCAATTCTGAAGTATCTCAGTGGGGTTCTACTTTTAAAAAACTGTTGAGATTTTTATCAACATGAAGTATTGCTTTATAGTTAATGCCAAATTTAACTGTTGTTAATTTTCCTGCAATATATTTTGCATTCAAACACTGCACACAAAATATTAGGACTTATCTAAGAATGGCTGAAAATCACTGCAAGAACCACATTAATACCAATACTGCAGCCACAAAAATAGTATACTGTTTCATTCCCTTAAGTAAGAATGTTATCTTCCCCATTTAAAAAAAAGAATAAAATTTACAAGCAGAAGAAGTATGTGAACTCCCTTTTCCAATTCAGTCCTCCACACAACTATTAGTTTCGCAGTTTCAACATCAAATTCACTGTGAATAACCTGTATTAGAGTCAATTCCCGTTTGAATTCCACAAATAATTTCACAAACCATGGATCTGTATTAAAACACTGCGTTTATTTCTGGCATTAGCAGTTCCAAAGGGAAGAAACTACAAATATGAAAAAAGCTGAGAAGATAATCATATGGCACCTTTTTTCTACTCAGACAGCTATTCACTTTCAGATATAACCTGTAGCTCTGAATTTGGCTGTCAGAAGTTGATGGAGATAAGCTTTTCTTTGAGGCAAGCCAGATTTATCTGCAAGTACACCAAGTCCACCTTCCACAAACAAGAAGAAATGTTTCTTTGCTTCTAGCATCAAACCTCTTCCAGTCATCGCTCAGTTCAAAATTCTCCCGACTTTCTAGACTTTTTTCTGCTGAGACAAAAGTGGCTGGTCAGTCTGTGCCCAGTGCCTTTCCCCAAGCCACTGAGCCTGCTCTACCTTTTAAAGACAATTCTCAGAGGCTTGACCTTTCAAAACTTATTAAAACACAATGTAAGACACACCCACTACACACGCCCTTACTTTAGGTGCCCAGAAGGGCTCATGTCTGAAGGAACAGCCCCCAACCTTTTAGCTACCTAATTTCATAAAACAGCTACAATGTTTTAACTCCTGCCCTAACCCAAGGGCAGCCTTTATGCCCAAATCATGAAATCTGACACACAGTAACTGGCCAATATGTACAGCTTGAGGCTGCACACACCACAGCGCCAGCTTTTTACATCTTGTTTTCATGTTAACTACAATCCCTTTTTCAGTGACTGTAGCAGTTTAAAAAAGAAAAAACCTCCAAGACACAGCACAATCCAAATGCAATTCTGGATCTTATTCAATCCATCAGAAGAAGTGAAGACAGCATAAACACTCACTCACTTAGAAGGCCCTCAGTGCCAGGAATAATGATGGCTTGAGACCTCACGAGACAGACTGCAAAGTTGCTTTGGGTCACTTTGTGTCAGCTTTGGGTTAAAGTTGCATTGGGACGTATGCTCTGGGTCACTTTCTCCCACCTCCCACCACTCAGGCAGAGCAACACAAATTGGACCAACACATGAATCTGCTCCATCATCCTCCAAAAAACCAGTGCTGTGCAGGGTTACCTGAATGCACTCCATCACAGCCCCCTTTGGAGCATGGAGGAGTGTTGCACAAGAGCCTGCTTCCAGGGCAGCTTCACTTCTGTGAAACAAACACAAGGATCCCATTTCATTCAGGAACCAGGAGCTCCAACATAAACTGCAAAGAGACTCAGTACTGCTCGGGGAAAAAATTTAAACTCAGTTCCAACATTGCTCCATACTGGACATGAAGTTGCCTTTGAAGGAACACAATTGGCTTTGCACAGTTCTGTCCTGAAGTCAAAAGAGAAACAAACCCGCAA
Source organism: Acropternis orthonyx (assembly GCA_035583155.1). Taxonomy (NCBI): domain Eukaryota; kingdom Metazoa; phylum Chordata; class Aves; order Passeriformes; family Rhinocryptidae; genus Acropternis; species Acropternis orthonyx. Next base: position 10,499,316 of record JAWWEU010000005.1, read on the forward strand.
ATCTGAGATTACTACATTTGCTGATGAATTTAGACCACAGTCCAGTTAAGTCATCCAAGCATCTTTGATTGCATTTCAAGCCAAGGGATGCACTTCAAGTGTTGCAGACCCCTTATCTCTTGACACACTCCCCCCACTTTTCATTCCAGTGTCCCCCATTTTATGTCCTTCCTCCTGTTTGTTTTGTTAACCATAAACTTTCTCAGGGCCTGGATAACTCTGCACCACACTCCCCTGTCCCCAAGACAGGCAAATTAAATTACTCATCTTGCTGCATATATTGTGCACCTTAGCTCTAGGCACTTCTGGATACCCGACAAGTATTTAACTGCTATTCCTTACAGATTGCCATATCTTTTCCACTACTCTAATTTCTGAACATAAAAATAAATAAAGACTTGGGTCTTCATAAACGAGTGATGATCCTGACCAATAAACTGCAGATTTGTAGGAGACAGAGAGAAATAAAGCTATGCTGGAAAACATATGAAGTTTCATCCTCCAAGAGAGAAAGATGCACACCATAGGATAAACATTTTACATACTGGTACTGCACCAGAGGTGTGTGGAAACAGCTCTTAAAGCCCAATTGTGTCCAGTTCCTAAAATCATGTAAGAGCAAATACATGGACCACTTCCAATACAAATACTGTCCTTAAATTTGTTTTCTTCATTGATGGAAATGCAATATACAAACCAAAAACCAGCAGTGGCAACACAGAACCAGAACTGCAAATATAACCCACATTTAAACAAGGACTGTATATAAACTGTATGTTTACCTAAGCTCTGTTTCAGAATTTCAGTTAAGAATTTTATAGTAAGTCCCTCTGAGAAGCCACTAACTTTTTATTGCTTTTTACAGATTCTCTCCCTGCAAGGATTTGTAGATATTTGTCTTATCCTATTGGAAACCAAAGAAGCTGAACCAATAACTTCTCTTAGCCCTTTTTTCTTTCCCCACCCTTTATAAAAAAAAAAAAAAAAAAAAAGCCACCAAAAACAAAAAAAACCCCAGGCTCTTAAATAATGCATAAGCATTTTTATCTTGTAGAAGTGCTGACACACTGCACTATTTGTTAACCTGCTCCTTCCTAACTCAGTGGGGTGCAGAAGTATAATCAGTGGGGCACAGATGTATAATCAGAAAATGAAGTGTGGGGCAGAGAAGTCTACTATTACATGCTGGAGGCTGCTGAGAATCCATAGTTACTGCTCACAACTGTCAGCAAAGCAGGTATGTGTTGAGGTGCCTAATCAGCAAGATGAAGGGCGAATTTTACTTTTTATTTTCCCCCAGAGTCACAGTGGTTTTATATTCTCAGCATAATTGAATATGGTAGTGTCCAGAAAAAAAGCATCCTTGGAATTCTCTCTGCTGACTGCAAAGGATAAAGCTTTGTGGTTTACTATGTGCCCAAGTGTAGCTTCCACTCACACTCGAGCCAGAGTGCAGGTCTTGCATACTGCTCAAAGGCTTACAGTGTCAGGGCTTTGCACAAAAACCAGAAATTAATCTGAAGGATTTATATGTCTGAGCTGAACATGCTACTGTATGACAAACTGCTACTTATGTTCTTTTCAAACAAATGAAAATATGCCATGTCATATATATGTGTATGTATATGTATACACACATATATACATTATATGTATATGTATATGTATATGTATATGTATATGTATATGTATATGTATATGTATATGTATATGTATATGTATATGTATACGTATATGTATATTAAAGAGTTCCAAGCTGCAAGCCACAGGGATACCAAAAAAAATCTGTGTAGCTATCAAGAAAAGTATTTCCCCTTTATGTCAGTGTCTTGCAACATGAAGTGAATATATACTTGCTTGTTTCTGAAGAAATATTTTAGATAAAACAATTATTTGGTCAAAGGACCTATGGATTTAATATTTCTCTTTGAAAAGTAATTTAAAGACCAATATAGACACATTAGCTGCCCATCAGTTCCAGAAATATCCAAACATATTTTACCTGCTGTGTTTTGCAACATTCCAGATGTTTCTGAATTACAAGTGAATCAGAAATAAAATATTTTAAAATTATTTGAGCTGATCAGAAAATGAAAATCTGCTATGGAAAAAATATTGAAGTTTGCAATTTATGCAGTAACTGTGCAAAACTGAGCTCTTTCAATTTGTTCATAAAGAAATTCATGTAAAGTAGATTAGTAAAAGGCATGGTCAAACTTTTCCTCTAGCTGCTCTAACTGAAGCTATTGGATGGTTGAGGATTTAGGTTCTATCTAAAATCTCATTTGCTTTGACTAGAAAACACTATCTAAAAGAAGAGAGCAACAGAAACAAAATAAAACAAAAGGGAAAAAAAAAAAACCCAAAACAAAAAACCCACAAACAAACAAAAAAACACCAACCACACGTTGGATATTATATGCTTCCACTAACTTTTTCAGTCTGGGTTAATACATGTGTTTTGACAAAATTTATTTCATCACAAATTCCAACCTGTTTTTTCTCCAGCATTCTCAAATTTTAGTGATTTAGGTAAAACTGGAGATAAATCTAAACAGTTTTCATTTCAAAACCTAATCCACATAAACCAGTTTTGACCATAGTGAAAATAAAAACAGAATACAGTCTCTTTAGTGAGATGTGGTCATAACAGACTTAATCACATAAGAAAGTTGAATTAAGGATGGTACTTCTTGATTTCTAGAATCCCTGCATTCTAGAAACTGAAACTAAATTATAAACCACTGCCACATGCTCATAGAGATAAGACAGATGAGACTAATAACAGCTATTGTTGCTTGATAGACTGTTAACAAGATTGCATGTGCCATCACGATTTGGCCATTGCCTCTTCTCTGAGTGAGAGTATAATTGATTTGTTTTATTTGTACTATATCACACTTTAAAAATAGAGATGAAATCCATTTAATTTTAATAAAATAATGCTACTAAATGGAAATGCATTTTATCACTCTGTATCATTTGATTGATATTGATTTAAGAGGTAAAAAGGGATCTAATTCAAATATTATATGATTTTTTAAAAAAAAAGAAATCAGCAAGCAAAACTCACTTCTCACACATGAGAGTTTAATCAAGTAAACATGCAGTTTCATACCACATACAGTTACAAAGAAACTTTTATTGCCAGAAAAAAGACAGAAAGACTACTTAGAGTCATGCGTCTGAAACACCTAATCATTCAAACATGAGCACAGAAAATCTGAAATAATGCACAATTCAGGGGATCAAACATAGACATTCTCCCACCAAAGTGATTCCAGGTTTTCTTTCAACATAGTGGCATGTATGGCACATTCTTTTTTCTTTTTTTTTTTTTTTTTTTTTAATGGAGATCTCATCAAGTCCTTAGAATAAGTGGATTCATACAACTCTCTCTTGACATGTCACTCATGAACTTGTTCTCAGAGGACAAGCTTTCATTCCTGAATTCCTTACTTCAAAGAACTCTTTCTATACCATATGAAAATTAAGTGGTAAAATCACTTGAATTTTGAAAAGTATGGAATCTGGTACATATTCTAGTACTTTCAACTGTGTTTAAACATAGCTCTCACACTACAATGCCAACTGTTAGGTGTTCTCTTACTTCATTAAAACATGAGAAGAAATTTATTAAATACAGGTAGTTATTAAAGACTATTATAAACCCATAAACCCTTTCATGAGATTGAGAAAAATCAGATGTATGCAAAATCAGTTTATGTGCTGTTTGTTATTCAATCCTTCTTTAAAAGACGGGTTATTTTTAAAGAACATGTAGTTAAGCTCATGGACATAAAAAGTTATATTAGGCTCAAAAATTTCAGAACTCAGGATGTTCCTATAATAAGATGCTTGGAATGAGGGAAACCTTAATAAGATGTTTGATAACAATCACGGCTATGGTCAAGATTTTGATCAGCACAATGAACAGTGGAGTTACACAATATAGGGAATTTGTTTATAGAAAACAGTGCCAGTTTATATTGAGGTGGTTATCAATGAAAACTGGTGTCTGCTGCAGGACGAAGGAAACAGTAAAAGCTTAGCCTTGAAGTTCAGTGTCATTTATATTGCCAGCTTGTTCTAACACACATGGATGGATGCAATGCTGCACAATTTGAACGTAAGCAGAAAGGACAAGGTAGGAATGATGCTGAGACAATGGATATTACCAGCAGGACAATTCTGGGCATAAAGGAAAATAAAAATAAAACAACTACTGAAACACATTTGTAAAGTGAGATAATGTAGTGAATTTCATTCTTTCTATGATCAGTGTCTGAATGTTGTACTCTAAAGATATTGAATGCCCCATATGAAACAAGGTTACCCTTGACTTCACCTGTTGCAGTAGAGAAACATAATCGACTTTTGTTTTGGCAGTTGCAGATAAAATTACTTTCCAGAACAAATACCTCTCATGGTCATGATTGAAATTTTGGTTGCATACAATAATCTCTGTGTTTCATGGTATGCATCCACACACTTATTTGATGAGGATTTCAGGAGGGTTAAGAACCACCCAAGAAACCTTTTACAAGAGGATCTGTGGAATATAGCTACTTCTGTATCTTCTGTAAGGACTGTCATGGTTTAACCCCAATCAGCAACTAAGCACCACCCAGCCACTTGCTAATTTTCCCCTGCTGGCATAGGGGAGAGAACTGGAAGAGTAAAAGTAACCCCAATCAGCAACTCCAAAGACTACTCAACCAGGATTTCAGTCAGGAGGAAAAAAAAAAAATTACTCTCAAGTATGAGAAAAATCACTGTGGGAGAAAAAGATCAATAAATACAAATTCTACATACTAAACTGTTGAGGATATGTATCAAACACTTATTGATGTGTTTCTCAGGTATGTACAGAAATAGAGAGCTGAATCTAATAGTTCTGTTACTCTTGAAAGAAAGCTGAAGAAGATGAAGACAGAACAACAGCTCCTGAAGATGTATATTCCAGTTTAATATCAAGTCACTCCTAATGAACAGAGGTAATGTAAGATTGAAGTCATGCAAATGTTATACAGCACCTTTTATATTTTAACGACACTTCACAATAGTTCACAAGTAAATTTAGTCAGTTTGGTTTACGAAGTGATGTTAAAAATTTCAACAACAATTCCATCGTCAGAATAAGAATGTAAAGCAAAAACTTAGTTTTTAGGTTTTTTAAAAGTAAAGTCTTAGATAGAACTGTGGTCTCATCTCTGAAACTACATGCTCATAATTGTTATTAATGAAGACAGGGTGGTATGGATTGGAGGGGACTGTTTATTTTTTGGTGTGCGCGTTATTGATACAAACACTGGTGTGTTAGAAATAGCACAGAAATACACAATTTGTTTTGATGAAACCATAACTGTTGCAGAAAGTAATGAAATCTTTCTTATTCATGATGACTGTTCTCAATGCTGTGTTCCTCTGGGTCTCCAGCACTTGGTGTACATAATTTTATACCAATCCAACATTTATTGTTGAAGATGTGGTCAAAAACTTGACATTTATCCAATTTACTCCACTCCAATATCTGTATTAGGTGTACTTCCTATTATAATTAACAGCATTAATCACACCAGTATCACTCACAGAGTGCTTTTGCAGTATTTGCTCTTGACCTTATAAATTTAACTGTAATCGGTCAAAATGTTCAAGATAATACATACTTGTCAAAAAAGAAAAAAAGAAAAAGAAAAAGGTAGCTTTGCTACCCAATATATCCCATATTAATATATTCAATTATTACCATTATGATTTCCTATATCTTAAATTTACAATTATGTATGAGATTGCAATTATTATTTAAGACCCTTTATATCATTGGAATTTGTCATGAAATGAAGTTTATATGTAAAACGCTATTCTGTGAATAATGGTAAATGAACAAATCTGCTAGCATGAAGATGATATAATTTTACTTATATTGTTCTACTTTAATTTTCCCCTTGATTAAATTTTGTGCAGGTTGTATTCTAAGCTCTGTGATGAGAAGGTATCAGTTCACACCTAAGTAGTTCATGGAGGATTATAAAACAGAATGTTGAGATAATTAAATATGTATTAAGTGGATTAGTTGGTTACATCCCAAGGCTTTGAAGGCCTTTTCAGTGGAAAAGAATGCAAACTTACTACAAAACCTGATGGTACAATTTCAGTCATGGAATTAGCTGTCTTTGTGAGAATGAGGTTTTACTTTCCGTTGTAGTTTGTCCTTGTCACATTACAACAATTATTGAAGAGTCATGACCTTGTTATAATTATTTGTTATTTTCAGTATTAGTTTGCATGGCAGAGAAATGGTCTAGTATGAAAATTTCACTCTGTATTTTGCAGATAGATTTCATAAAATATGTAAAATACAGAACCTTCTAATGTGGGTTGTTTTTTATTTTTCTACACTTGTAGAAAATAAGTGTCATACTACTGGAACCAAAGTGTCTTTAAGTTCTAGATATTTGTTATTTGTAGGAATTCAGATAATGACCATTGTTCAGGAAAAAAAAAATAAGTTGTTCATATTTTACACTAAACTGTTTATTTCTGTCTTTTATTTAGAATATGTATAGCAGGATCGAAAGGTTTCAGCTTAAGTGGTGTCTGAGAACACAAATAATACTTCTCTAGAAGTAAACATACAGAAGATACAAAACATTGGATAAATATTGAAATTTTTCCTTTCAAGAGAATAACCTGGCTTCTTAAGTGACAGTCACAAGGACTACAGGTAGAAACTAACTGGAGTGATTGTTAGTTTTCTTATTCCACTTTGGTAATATGAATTATTCAGCATCCTGCCCACTGGCAGAGCTCCACTGCCAGCCACATGTTACAACCATGACATGGCAGCCAGAAGTGAATACTTGTTTTCAAAGTTGAAAGCTATAAGCAACTACCAGCTGCTCTAAGGTTTCACTTTAAAAAGAGTTGGTGTCCTTTCTTCATAACAACATTCCAATTTTATATCTTTTTTTTTTTTTTTTAAATTTGGCTTGGAGAAAGGTACTTAAGCAAACACATGGGAACTGTTTCATTGTAGGAATTTAAATGTATGTTAATTAATAAAAATTCTGTCTAATAATTCTTCACAGTGAAACTATTCAGAAAATATTTGCCTTTCTTGCAATTTTCAGAGTTAAAAAACTGATGAATTAGCTTTTAATTTCAACTCTAATTCCCTGGAAATCGTATGTTTTTTACTTATGAGCCTCATTCTTTTCTGAGTCCTTTCGCATGAATAACACGGTTACAATTTTATTCAAAGTGTTGTGCATATTTTGCAATACCTTTTAATGTCAAGCCACATCTTCCTAGCAAACCCTCCCATTTTGTTGCAAGTATTGATCTTTACTGGATTTTAGTTTGGATCTCTGAAGAGAAGTTTTCTTTTGTGATTCAGTTTAAATCCTCAATATGTTAATGTTCCCCAAGGTACTTTACTGGAGATTCTTTTCTTTGGTAACATTCCTGGCTGCAGCTTTTGAATTACAGACAAATCCTAAATTTTGAAAATATTATGAATTTTGCTTGAGTAAGCCAAAGGCTTGTGGATATCTTAAAGGTTTACTGTTTTCTTTAAGAACATGAGAAAGAGGCGTGTCAGATCCATAATTAATAGACAATAGACAGCAATGTAAAATCAGCAGTTATTTATAATTAGTTATTTACTTCCATGCTTTCCAGGTGTTTAGTCAAGTTTATGCATTATCATAGCTCTGTGTGATACAAAGTACATATCTTCATGACCAATTTTGAAATAAGGAAATCCAGACCATTCCAATATTATATGCTTATTGCTTTAAAAGTGATTTTCTTAAAGTAAATGTGCAGTTATCTGAATAAGAGCTATAGAATGTTTGTCAAAATAACATTTTTCCCCAGAAAATATTAAAGATGGTATCAGAAAAGTACTTGTTTAAAGTGGTACACCTGTGTTGCAAAATCATTTTGAACTCTACCTTTAAATATGCAAGCATCTTGGTTAAAAGAAAATCAAACAACAAAAAAATAATAATTACAAAATATGAGAGTTGACTATTTGGCTTCCCAGCTGTCAAATCTGAAAATTCTGGAAGAAACTGTTTGTATACACAAACACATACACACACACACACACACACACACTTCCTTGCAAAAGCTCTATCAGTTAGAATGCAGTGATAAAAAGAAACACTTTAAAGAATAAAACTCTTGCCAAAGATGGAATATTAATTAGAATGAAGAGACAAATGCAAATGTCTTTTGAAACTGAAACCTTTACTATTGTATAACATTCTTTACAGATGGAATTGCAATTTTTCTGTATTGCATTCTCCCCTTCCCCAAAACCCCCACCATGCCTTAAGGGTCCCAGCAAACCCCTACCCCACTGCTCCGTGCAAAACCCTTGTTTATTGGTCCCTGCCCCCCTCCCCTTTAACCCCATTGGTCATATGGAAATGACCCTTAGCTATATAGTTGTGTTCCCCCCTGCAATAAAGCTCTTTCTCACCCTTCTCCCTGTGGTCTTTGTGGCCTTCCTTGAGTTCATGGGGGCCACGTGTTTGGGAGGGGGACGGGGGAGAGCAGCCCCCCAGGAAATCAAGTAAGTGGCCGCTCCTGGGGGATTCCAACCGTCTGCCACATTAGAAGGTCCTTAAAACTGGAAGAAAAAAAACGATATAAAAAGATATAAAAATGACTTTTGAAAGGGCAGGACTTTGTTTCCCTGTCCTGAAAAGAAAGTAAATTAGATGTTAGGAGGGTACTGGGACAGAGTATGGGGAAAATATAGGAAAAACTCCTGAGTCATAGTAGAGGAAATACTTACGTTATCAAAACCCACCAGTTCTCTGAGGTATCTTCTTTTCACAGCTGTTTTAAATGGCCTCTCTTTGGGCTGATAAAATTAGTAAACTGAATATAAAGTTTTCCACTGAAGTGACTTTATGCAAATTAGTCATTAATGTAGTCCTCCAGGATGTTGTCAGCCCAATCTGTTTCTATCTTAGCATTAACTTCATAACATATGTTTGCATCTATTTTATGATGCTGGTAACATTTCTCTCATGTGAACCAGGAATTTGCCCCAAAATTTTTGAGTAGTAGCAGCTTGCTATACGACACAGGAAGCTGTTGTGCAGATTCTTTAAAAATTATTTAAAACACCCCATACCTCACTTAAATAAATTGCTCCTTTAAAGGATTACAGGATAAATAGATAAATTGGTTCTATCCATTACACATGCTGATGTATTGCTTCATGCTAGGTTGTATTGCAACGTGTCACTGCTGGTGAGTTGCCTACTTTGTTTTCCTGTCATTTCAGATATGACATGCTGTTACTGTGACTAATGCAATCTTCCAGGACCTAAAGAAACTTGCATGCCAGGAATTAGCAATAAAGAATATCTCTGCTTTGTTTTGCACACTTCCATTTTTTAAAAACAATGAAAAATATCTTTTAATTTGTAAATGAGACAATACTCACTACTTTCTATCAGCTATTTTTTAAAATAACCAAGAGCTACAAAAACAACAAGTATTCCAAATACTATACATATGAAAATACTTTTCTGCTTGTACAATCATTTAAAAAAATCCTTCTTCAACTGACAAAAACAAAGTTTTGTACATAAATAGCCAACAGCAACCTGTTATTATGTCTTTTCTTCTCTCAACAAAAATGAAAATTGAACACCCAAAAGGGGTTTTTTTGGTATTTTTAAAATTTTGATAGCTGCCTTTACAGTTCACAGTTTGCAACACTGAGTTATTTCAAATTCATTTTTGAGAGTGCCAGGTTGCAAAAACTTAGAAATTCTCAACTGTTACCCAGTATCAAAGGCATTAACGGCCCACTGAGCAGTGACTAAAATTCTGGATGACTTCTGAAACTGTTTAATGAGTTTTTCAATGAAGTGTAATTTTCCTACTGCAAGAATGAAGAATAGGGGCTGGGCCAGTTATGCAATAGAAAGGATAGAGTGAGCAGACAAGACTCATAGTTTCTTCATCACAGCTTGTGGGAGCAGTAGAAAAAAGGGAGAACTGTGACAGCTTCAGATAGGAAGGTCTTCTCACTCTGCAGCAGTAGCTGTTGTCCCAGCTTCTCTTTTTGGAACTGGCAGCCAAGTGAGCCCAGCTTTCCATGGCTTTGACACAGCAGGAAATGCAATGGTGCAATGGCTGATTGTCTCACTTCAGCAAGAAACTGGCTTAGAGAACTGTACAATTAGGATCTGCGCCACCTGCTTCCTAAGTTATCATTCTTAACAATTGCACTTCAGCTACACTTCCACTTTGCTCTTTTTTGTCCTGGTCTCATGAATCATATACTTTGATTTGCACAGTGATGTAGCCTATAACCAGTCATCATGGTGAGATATGGATCTGAAAGCATTGGACTGAAATGGATATTTTACCTTTATCACCAATTTCTTGCATGATTCATAAAATACTGTATCTAAAGAATTGGCGGGAAATAGTGGCGTATGGGCAATAATAGCTAGAGATGCTTAAATAAAGTACAGTCTCTTTAATTTGATGAGCATATCTGTCTGCAGATAAGTGAGAGTCCTGAGACTGAAAATCAATGGGATTTTGGGCTTTCTGGTCCTCCTTATTTCCTACATCCCTAATCAACACATGAGTATTTTGAAGTATCTAATTCCTCTGTGTACTGCCACGTCCTTTCCCACTCAACTTTAGCTTTTACTCAAAATAAAAAGGATGATCTAATACTCGCTTTCTAAATAAGTGGCAGTCCAAGAATAACTGAAGGAAAATGTTCATCTTTAACCCCACTGCAGGGGGACAGTGCAGGATAATAAGGAGGCTCTTCCATCTTAACTTCTAACCTACAAATTTGCATCTGGATATTGCAGCATTCAATATGTTTGGGCTAAAATGTCATCTTGGATTTTGCCTATTGACCTCTCTGTGGTGGATTTCATCTTTTTTTCCCCTAAAGGTTTTCAGTATTGCTATTAGTGTTGCTGTGACTGATACTAGTTTTTTCACTGCTAAAATATAAAAGAAAAACATATATTCTCCAAGTCTAAACAAAATAGTCACCAGGGACATCACTATAAGGAGTATAACTAGACTCTTGAGAACACAACAAGAGAAAATCATTCTCCCAGAGGATTCTGCTTCCAAAGTTATAGCTGTGGGAAAGAAAATAATAACCAAAATAACAGTGAAGTCCAGGAGTAAGAGAAGAAAGTAGAAGGGAAGGAAATGAAGAGATTCACAAAAGGTGCTCATTAAGGAACGTTTGAAAAAATATGTCAGAAATCAGAGAAAAAAAATGAAAGTAGTTACTCTGCTTTATCAACACATGTATAAATACATTTTTTTCTCTATATGAAAATATTTAGTGTAGACAGGGTTACTTCATAATTTTCAGTTAATTTAATGCTTGGTAAGTGTCATTTTTTTCTCCTAAACTTGAGTTTCATGGAAAAATGCCTATAGGAAATAGCAGAATCTGTTTCTGACATAATTATTTTGTCATAAAAGATTATTGAAAAAAAAAAAGAAATATTGGATAAGCATTTATACTTAAAATTGTATGTTTAAATATAAACATAAATTGTGTTTTTAACCAATTGTACAAAATGTATTCATGTAAATGTTTTTCATCTTTGATTTTAATCTGAAAATGCAAGTAAGACTTTTAGTCCTCTTCAAATGTTTGCACCTATGAGAAATATTCAGTTCATTTGAGAGACTTATCAAAGGAGTTGTTTGAAAACCTTTAAAGAACCTTTTCCTCCTCTGCTTATGATACTCCTCCTTCTACATCATTAACTGTAGGATGATTCTGCTTTATATAAGGTAATATTAATTCAAATTGTTTTCATAAAAGGACATCTTCAATAACATACCTTCCTTGTCTTTCTTCTTTCTCTTTGTATTGTATGATTTCCATGTGTATTCTCCTCTGAAGTGGCTTTAGTCTGGTCAAAACCAACATGTGAGGGTCTATGGAAGGAACTTGTCTGCTCCATTAAGATTATCTGGTCAAAAGAGCCATAAACAAGAATACAGAGATAAGGGGGGTCATGATATAAATAAACGTGGTCAGTCACCCAAATAAGGGTATATGGAGAATGAGAAGATTTATTTTATTCAGTTGGAAGGATAAGGAAAGGGAGGAAGACAACACACAGAGAGATAAATCCAGAGCAATTAATGTTTACAAAGAGAACAGGAAACAAACCTGGTCATTAGAACTAATTGATGGGCTTTCAGAAAACAGCAGAGACCAGGACACTGAATTTGATAATAATATGATCCTGAGGGTCCAGTATGTGGGAGGAGGTCAGTGGGTCTGTGCCATCCGGTGAGGCAATGATCAGGGTAAGGGCAAGCAGGGAGGAACAAAGGCAGGGGATTTGTACGGAAAATGGTGCAAAAGTGAGAGGCTACATGTAAAATGAGGTCAGCCAGTACACTTGTCTGAGCCCTGTGACTGATCACCTACCTCAAGTCTATCCTGTCCGCTCATATTTTCTTAAACCCTTTCTTAATCATCTCTCTGTGCAATCTCACTCTCTATCTTGTGTGTATGTATGCAGTACAATGACTGAATGGCAGCTACTGGTGAGACCTGTATATGTATAAGGGGAAATTGCTGCCAGCTACTGGAGTTAGACCACAGGTGTGGGTGCCCTTGGCCTGTGGTGTCAGCTATGGGAGCAAGTGTGATCTCAGCAACTGGGGTGAGTGGATATCTTTAACCTCCAACCATCAAGTGGGAATGGTGCAGGTCCCAGAAAAACCTGGAGCACCTGCAGGAACGAGGGGCTCCGTGTTAGTGGATGGAGCAGGACCACAGGCCCATGTGCCATGTGCTGGCTTCTGGGTCTTTGGGCATGGATATTCACTGGCAAACCTTAAGCTGGACCAGATGACAAGCTGGGGTATCAGGTGGGTGGAGGGTCCACACTGCTACCTGGGAGACCCATTACTGTGATGTGACTGTGAGATGAGTGTGTGAACACTGCATGCGTGCAGCAATTGCCAAGCTGGACCAGCCAGCAAAGAGGGGACCTGTGTTTGGGTAAGGGGGCCATGATGCAGGCAGGGGTGCCAGGTGGACAGAGGGGCCTGGCCAGGTCTTGAGGGAACCACAAAGATGCATGTGTTTGTGAATCTGGACAGTGTCATGTGTGTGCCTGCACCAGTGACCTCCTGCCTCTGCCAGCCCAAGATCAGGGGGGAGCTTGGCTGCCTGTGCTTGTGTTTATGTGAGCCCTGCATGCAGGTACTGCTAAAAGCAGTGTCTTGTCTGTGACAGCCACATGTGACCTGCCACACCAGTGTCCTGCATGTGTGTGTCAGTGTGTATGTGTTTGTTTGTCTGTCTGTCTCTGGCATGAGTGTGTAGCTCTGTTACTGCAAACAGGTCCCTCAGCCTGGGCAGAGACCATGGGTCCTCAAACTGGGCTCCAACAGCTGGTGAAGAAGGAAAAAGGCCAGAGCAGCTGGAGAAGGTGGCTATGCTCTTAGCATCACTCAACATAAAATGCATACTGTACAGCAGAATTTCTTTCTTAAAATAGGAAAGAAGGGAATTCCACACCCTATAATTCAGGGTAGTTTTCAGTTCATAAAGCTTCATTTTGTTGATGTGTATTTGTTAAGGTAGCTGCAGTACCTACCATTTAGTTTTTATTATTAGGTTCCTGTGGAGATAAATAGATCTTAACCTTGTGTCTGAAGTTAATAAGGTAATTTTAGCCCTTTCTCTTAATTTATCTTTCAAATAAAGGTTAAAATATAACAGTATGATGGGTTGTTTGGATGTGTCAGAATGAATTATTTTTTTTTCAAATTTCTGTTCCTGTTATGAAAGTGTATAACTGTAGACTCTTTGTGGAAAAAAGGTTTTAACAGCACTAGTCTTGATAGTCTGTAGTAACATATAAGTCAATGAGCTTGTTATTTGTAAAGCTTTCAGACAAAGAAGCCAAACAGACAGCCAGATTCTGATTCAAAACTTCTAAATCAAACTGTGTGTTTTCTTGTCAATTTTGATTTCTTTCACAGAATAAAAATGAAAGGTAAATAATATGAAGGAAAATATATTTCTGCATATTTAAATACTTTCTGTACAAAAATAGGTTCATGACTTTATTTTCAGTGTCAGCTTAAGATTGTGCTTTGTCTTTTTTTGTTGGACTTAATTAGGACAGTATCTGTCAAGTTTTCTTTTGAAATCATGGAAATCCACTGGATAAATAATTCTCATGTAACTTCCAACAGTCAGAGCAAAGGCCAATAGCATATTTTTCAAGAGATCTCAGATTTGTGTAGAAACCTAATGCTCATTTTATGGAATAAGGGAGCATTTAATTGGAAAGCTGCCCCTTTTTTCCTAGATACAATCTGTGACAAAACTTATGTCCAAAATTGCATTAACTGTAACAAATGTGCGTGGTTTGGGGTCTCTTGTAGAGCATCCAAAAAGCATTGCCAAGATGTTGCAAACATAGGTACATAATGCAAATGTCAATCACTGAGCCAATAGAACATTCTTACGCATTAGGACTAGAACATCTGTAATCAGCTGACAGATCTCAGGAGTGGAGAGAGGAGCTAAGACATTTCTAACCTTTCTGAATCCCAGACACGGTCTTGTCACTCATTAGAGTTCCCTGAACATTTTTGCCAGACAGTGCAGTATGATTCTATTTCTCTTCAGAAATTCCTCTACCAAAAAAAAATCTAAATTAGAAGCTAGTTAGAAATCAGTATAAATGATGCTATCTGTACAAATGATCAGTATAAATGGGTAGATATAGACTATCAGAAAACAAATATCTTAATCTTTCCAGAACTTATCAGCTGCTCCCATGCATCAAAACAGAAGGTGGGTGTTCTGAAAGACCTCTAGACACTCTTCAATTAAATATACACAGTGTATGTTGCACAAAGGGAGTCACAGCAGAGAAGCAGGAGTCATTTGACTCAGGCATGAATTCATAAGCTAATGCCAAATAATGACATGCACTGTTTGGTATAGAATGACATTTTTAAATTAGCACAATGAATAGGGAGCTAAGCCAGTGCTAAAAAAAAAAAAACAAAACAAAACAAAAAAAAAAAAAAAATAAGGCATTTAAGGGATAATGTGATCAATAAATTTCAATCTGTGTCAGGAGTCTGATTAGCATATCCCAGATGTAGTGAAACGGACATACAGGGCACCAATAAAAAGGTCAAAATACAGTGCACAGTAATAATTGAGTGTACTTCTTATAAAGAACAGCTACAAGACTGTGTACTGCCCTTAGTGAAAGGCACTAACTGTAGGCATTTTTCATTTAAGAAATTTAAAGGACAACATATTTTCACATTTTTTTCCCTAGAAAATGAAAAGCAGTGAATTACAACAATACTTAACAAAAACAAACAAGTAAAAAACAATCTCCTTCCCCAGTAAAATTCTAAGTCACAGAAAGAGATAATATCTGATCATCTGTCTGTTCGGATCTGAGCTCTTTATCTCACAACTATTATTTCTGTTGACATCTAATTCTAAATATCAAAATAGAAGATCCAATTAAGTATATTAGATTTGTGTTAACATCTGCTCTAGTTCTGTAATAACACTACTATTTTTAATAAATTATAAACAGTGTAGTGTTCCTCAATCTAAGAAAAATAGAGTTTGGTTTTATGTAGCAGTTTACAGGTTCCTTTGTCTTTACCATTCCTGAAATCAAAATTAAAACTGTAGCTCAAGAGGAAAAGTTACAGAAAAGAGAGATTGGTGATATTAGCATTCCCTGGCTGCAGATCAGATGAATTGAGTTTACACACTTATTTGTGTTGAAGAGAAGTCATTCAGTAAGAGTTTCTGGTTCTTAATGTACCTGTATGTACTTAAAATGAGAAGCCAGTATCAGTCTTTCTAATAGCAAACTGAGAATACAGGAAAGAAGAGGTATTTTTCAGCATGCATTCAGCATATCTGGCAGTCTTGCCATCACTTGTGTCTGTACCTGCTGCTCTAGAAGCATGTCAGCACAAACATAACCTGCAAAACATCATCCCAAATAATTGTGTAGCAATCCCTGTGTTACTGTGTTCTTTTTCTAAATTTTAGAACTCAGAAGAAACTGATGGGAATTTATGGAAAAACTTAACAATTTTCATTCTATGTAATACCTATGGATCAAAATCTTGCCAGTTCTACAGGAAAGACATGGTTGAACTTTTGCAAGAGACTAACTGAAACACTTGCATGCTAAAAGAATTTTTCTGGTCTGAAATCAAGTCTCACCTGGCATGCCTAACTCAATATGTCAGCTTGGTACCTATGCAAAGAGATATATTTATGATACTTATGTTATCTATAACCTTTGTTCTCTTAGATGTTTTCTACTGTCAGACTCTCAAATTCCTCTCATTTGGGACACTGGCTCTTGTGGTTCCCACTTTGCAGCCTGTAGCAGAGAAATTATTTCATAGTGAATTAATAGTGAATTCCTAAAACATTGATATATCTAGGGTCTGGTGTCAGTACTGACTTGTAGGTTCCTTTTAGTTCCTGTAATTATTGATAATGAATTTATTAATGCAAGTAGAGACATAGTCAAAAAAAAAAATGTAGAATTATAAATTATAGACCTCAAAATATACAGCTAAATTCAACCTGATTATGTTATATAGGCAAGCAATTTGACTTCTTCATGATTCTTCCATGCAAGACACATTGAACATCCCAGAGTTTCTTGTGTAAAACAGAAGCAGCATGTTCACACATCCTAGCTGTTATAATTTCATGCTGAGAGTAGTATATATGCTCTCTTGTAACGGAGGCTGGCTACAGCCCAATAGGCTTCTTCTTACTCCCTGTTTAGATATCATGTACATATTTGTAAATCTGCCTACCATGACTCCGAAAGCACTGTCTTTGCTGCAGAAAAGCTGAATGTGTCACAAGAGAATAGCCTTGCACAAGGACAAACACACACACACACACAAAACCCTACAAAACCTCACTTTTCATGGAATTGTATCCTCTTACTAACCTCTCACAAGTAGTAAGAATTCATATTCACTGTTTGCCTCAGGGAAGAAGTCCTGTAACCGTGGTTGGTGTGTAAGGAAATATGGTTTCTATTGTAGCCTCACATGCAAGTAGATTCAGACCTTTCAGTCTGACAGTAGAAAGGAAATACATATTATGCCTTCATCTCCACCCCACTCAGACTATAACAAGTAGCAATGTTATCCACTTTGTGTTTCATAAAAGCAGATACAGTAGCCCATACACCACCAGCTAAAGCCGTTCTTATGCCTTAAGATGTCTCATACATTAACTTGAAGCTGACAGATACGATTTAGGACTTACAGGAGACCAGCAGCTTTTTGAAGCAGTAGCTGAAAGCCAAGAGGAGGACTCTAGGACATTCATCTGGCTAACAAACAGCAGGGTGGATGGAAGAGAGAACTCTGAACACTTTAAAGTTCATCTCTAGATCTGCAATTCATGGAGCAATATGAGCACAGCAACTGATTCTTATGTCCCTTTAAAAAGGAATGTCCAGTTATGACAGCAGACTAAGCTAGCACTCCAAAACCTCTGCTTTTTCTTCTGGCTTTCTACGTACTGGGAATAAGACTTGGAAGAACAATGGAACATGTATCTCTCCATGCAGCCCATAATTATCTTTGAACTGGAGTTTTATGGCTGTAACTGCATTAAAAAAAAAAAAAAAAAAAAAAAAAAAAAAAAAAGGTGAGCTAAAGACTCTAATCACCCTGTTGTCCTGGGGGATGGCACTGTATCTAAAGACATAATCTCTTTATTTTCCTGAGTATGACAGCATAGACAACAAATGAATGACGCAGTCACTTTTAGGAAGGATCCAAATCAGTCAGAAGCATGAAGGGCATATGATTTGCCCTCTGCTATCTTTACCAGAGTTTAATTCACAGGTGTTACATAAGTAAAGTGAGTCAGATGAATGAGGCTGGAAAGGTGGTTAAATTGTTTGACTTTCTGTCCTAAAATACTTCATATCACACACGTTTTCTTTTATCTTTCAGGATGTCTTTCTTTTTACACTCGCTACTTTGCCATTCTGAAGGGCAATGCTCATTTTAAAATATGTATAGACTTCATTTAAAATAAATGAACCTAAAATCCTCTGGGGCAAAACCGCATTTGGTGTATCTTAGCTAACTTCAGTGGAGCTACACCAAGGTTGAATCCAGGCTTATGTCCTTTTATTTGTCATGAGCTTAGAGAAAAACAAAAAAACATCACTAAAAATATAGGTTTTACATTGTCTCCCTCATTGACTAACTTTGTTTTATAGCCTTAATAAAATCTTATATTAGTGGGATTTCATGCATTTATCTTTATGTTTGATAATGTTTTTGAGCACTGTGATAAAATCAAGGGAAATTAATGTAATTGTTTCCAGCCAGATTAAATAACTCTAATTGCCAGTATTTCTAGTCCAACTGCATATTATGTTTAACTATCCAGTGTACTGAAGGAAATTCAACTACTGCTGACTCAGTGTTCTTTTATATTTACATAAGGAGAAAAATCAGAAGAGTAGAGAAAGAAAAAGCCTAATTTTCAAATTTCTCTTCATCATAGAATTATGATTATTCCTGAGCTCCATGGAAATATAGAAAAAATCTAATCAGGAATCTTTTATCATGATGCAATTAGAAAAAATTTCATGAACACATATGAAGCAATGTGGTATCAGTCATGCACTTTTAAATTGAAAAACATCTCTGATATCCTAAAATAGCTAGCTCTTTCTGATATGATATATTCATGACTGTTTTTGCACATTTTTACACCCTCATTTTTATAGTCCTCTTGGCTGAAAATGTCTTCAGTGTCTTCGCGTGTTGAAAACAACATGAAGAAAAAGATCAAGTCCTGATTATTTACCTGGATTTGATCACGAAAAACTAGGAGAAACTATAACCTATTTGTATCCAGAAGAATTTTAAATACACATCCATTTAAATCCTTCTAAGTTATAAAATTAAAATATATATCTAAATGAATTATGGGCATTTGGGTTTATGAAGATATTTCCAGATAGTCTTATCAGAAAAGGGACTCTAATACAAAGGTGCAAAATATGAAAGTTCCCAGCATTTTTCAAATTACCACAGCTCACTTATGTGACTAAACAGTAAGTTCTAATATTTTTTAAGTTACAAAGTTATTAATAGGGTTGGTATCTCTGTTTCCATGAGAGGACACACTGAGAAGAAAGACTGAGATCAAAATGTTCAATTGTGTGATCACTAGGGATGAGGAAGTCACTTCTCTAACCTATGATAGACAAGCAAAATACCTAGCTTCTCCCCACTGAAAATGCAATTAGTTATATTTCAGAGACAGTAAAGATCTGGAAAATGTTTTTGCATTTTCTTTGCAAACTTAAGTGTTCAAATCTTGTTGTGGTTATGGGATTATAATTAATTCTCAACACTGCAAATAAAGTGTTCCACTGAGTTTATTACATGTGGCTCAACAAACCATGAGATTTAAATATGTATAGATCACACTATACCTACATTAAAATAAACATTTGCATTAAATGATAAACAAAAAGTGCAGAATTTTTTTCCTAGAATTCTCATTTCTTAAAAGATATCTTTTCTGTTCAGTCTTGAACTTCAGAAAGTATGTTTCCTAACCAATATCAGAAAAACATACTTATTTAGCTTTTTGCTTATGTGCTCCAGTAGTAAATGTCAGCGTGCATCCTTATGGTGGTCACTTTTACTTGTTCACAAACTCAGCTGAGGCATATCAATGGCAAAGAAATCTACGTCTTGTGTAACATACATGTCCAGAAGCTCAGCTATCCCTTATGTTTAATCTGAAGCTAATATAAAGCAGAAATTTGCTATTAGTTTGACATGCTCATCAGACCCGTTCTCTTCCTGAACAGAAAAAATTAGTTTCTCTGCAGAGTAGTAGCATGTCACCTCTACACTGCTCACAGTGCTCTAACCCCCTGAGTTTTTACCATTCCTCCTCAAACTCAAATATATATCAAATTTATCAAATAGCAGGAATGGTAAACAGCTAACAGTTCTGATAGTCTGTTACTTCTAATATTCTCAGCTTCTTTCATCTATTTTTATTCTTCTCCTACTCCGGCCTGCTTCTATATTTTTTTTGGCTGGTGCTTGTGCCAAGCATATTTTTTCCTGTGCATGTGGAGATCATTATGCTTGCAGTGACTGTGATGATCCCAGTAAAACGCAACAACTCAAGGAATCAGAACACTTGTTTTTGCTGAGATATGCAGTAAGGACTAAAGTTTAGAAATACAACTAATACATTTTTAATTAATTGATTTAAAGAATGATGACCGGGTTCACTTTGATAACTGTGAATATCCAAGTTTAAATAAGTTCTTAGGCTGCACTGATAGGGGGTGCAATGAAAGGTCAAAGCACCTGGAAAACCAGACTGTCTTCAGGACATCCAACCTCTATATGTTTATTTTCTGATATTCAGCACTCTAAGGCATCCTTTACTGATAATATAAATATTCCCTATAAGTATTTCCATTAAAAATGTCATTGTATATTCAGTATATTTTTTTTCCAAAATAAATACTTAAGAAAGTTGTTTTTTGATGTTGGGTTTCCTTTTTTGTCTTTGTAGATAGCTACCATTTTATATCCTCATCTAAACTGTGTCAGACAGAAAGCAGAATTTTAGGTATCACACAATGAACACACTCCAGCTGCTCTTCTGCAAAGCAGCTAACACATTTTGGATCACTGAATATATGCAGAAATGATCACTAATAATGGCAGTGCACAACTATGACTCAAATGAACATTGTATGTAGATCAACTTGCTAATTATAGATCTGAGGAAAATAGTATTATTTCATTTACCTTTTGGATTCTGACCTTTTTATTTGCAACCAAGATTAAAGATGAGGAGAGGAAAATAAAGTAGCCAAAGTGCTCCATGGGGAAATGTAAAAAATATTGATGGTCCTAAAGAAAACAAATGCACTACAATATTTAGAAGCTAGTAAACCCAGTAAAACCAGGAGGTTTGCAGGATATTTTTTTTCTTTTGAGCAAAGTAATTATTAATAGTGAATTCATAGATTATATTGTCAGAGGTTTTATGTATTTACTAAAAGAATTTAAGATTTTCACTCAGGTGTAGAATGCAAGATCTTTAAATCAATACAAGTACTTTTTTATTATTTTTCTGCACTGAATTTGTTGTTTTTGTTTTTTTTTTCCCCAGTATTCAAACACTCTGATGATTACTTGCCCTCTTTCAAGGAAAATGTTCCAAAGTACCACAGACCCAATAGAGTTCTTTCTTGCTTCCATCCAAGACCTTGACATACTTCCCTGTGCACTTCTAGACTCAACCCTAAGGGCAGCCAAAGGCAAAGTATTTTCAGCAGACTAAGAAACACTGTAAGCTTCAGGGATTTCTGGATGACAGATTTTAAACTGTAACCAAAGCAGAGATGTGATTAAAAATAACAAGAGCTAAAACCTCTCTCTAAATTGTAAAGGGAAATGTACAAATTTATCTTTCCTCAACATCATAACTGATGAATGAATAATTTCTAAGTTATTAAAAAAAAATTAATACCAGGATCAATTTATTATGTCACTTGTGCCATGCTCTTAACAATTCAGTAAAACTTTACATTACATTTTGTTGTCATTTTTGCTGTCAGGATTCAAGTGTTTTGAAATTGCCCTTGCTGAATATAAGATGCTGATGTCAAATGCCTGGGCACCTTTCAACTTTTAAGGAGTTTCATTTCTTAAATTCTGAAGAAAGTTTCAGCATTGTTTAGCCTGGAGAAGAAAAGGTTTGGGGATATCTTGTTGCTCTCTACAACTACCTGAAACCAGGCAGTAGAGAGCTGGGAGTTGGTCTCTTCTGCTAAATCTCATGTCAGAAGATGGGAGAAAATGACCTTAAGTTATGCCAGGAGAGGTTCAGATTAGATATTAGAAATTATTTTTTTTTTTCACTCTAAGAGTGGTTAGGCATTGGAATAAATTTCACAGGGAGTTGGTAGAGTCACTCTCTCTGGAAGTGTTCAAGAGGAGCCTGGATGTGGCACCTGGGGATATGGTTGAAGGGAGATTATGATGGTGCAGCATTAACAGTTGGACTAGATAATCTTGAAGATCTCTTCCAACCTTGACAATTCTATGATTTTGTCATTCTTAAAGAAGAGAACAATAAAAATGACTGCTTCTATAGATAGCTCAGTCTAATTAGCAAAGCTGCTTTTAGACAGGTTATGGAATTAAAATCATAAAGTAGTGAATAGTTTCAGCTGAGACTTATGAGAACAATTGCAGAATCAGGAACCAATTCACTGTAAAGATATATTTATAGTTACGAAATTGAAATCTATTCTGCACAAAGACCGAAATCCGTCTGAGTAATGGTATATATGTTGACAATTCTGCCACATCTTGAGAATAAGTGTGGCAGACGAACAAGCTACAGTCAAATTTATAATAAATTTTCTTATTCCAGGAAAAAAAAATCACTGTCAGGTGTTAAAAAATTAGAAACCTTACTGTGAATATAAAACAAAACTCTTTGCATTTTTTTCCAGAGCTTTCTATTTCCTGTCTTCGCACATGAGAACTTTAGCCCTGATTAGACCAGAAGAGTCTTTACTGTTCTTGGGTCAAAAGGCTTTGATTTGCCAACTCATAAAATGGTGTTCATATCTCAGTCTTCCTCAAGGTCATTTGATTTGTTAAAATTAAGATGTCCTTCCAAACACTCCTCATTCAACCAAAGTGGACCTTTATCTTATTTTTTTCCTTTTAGTGTATAATAATTTTCCTTTCTCAAATCTCCACCAGTCTTTTCCATTCAAAAGCATATAACAAATAAAATGACCACACTTCAAAGTCAAAATCAAGAATATGTCTTTAGTGTAAGTAAAGACCTGACAAACTAACTAAATAATTACTTCTACTCTGGTTACAATTATATTAAAAATTATGGTTCACAATATGTACAGTTAAAATGATAAATACACAAACTAACTTTTTCTGGTGTATTTCTCATCTGTTCTATGTCACTCTGCACCCTTCACTTTCAGTGCACAAGGCAGGAGGTTGCGGGGCCCTAGGAGCTGGTTCAGAACATTTTTATATTTGCTGGTAGTCTTTACACCTTGTCCATTCTTCATTGGTCTACAAGTCCACATAGATGTGAATTCGTTGTCTGTGAAGTATTTCATTTATGTTGGATATATGGGGGTTTTTTGTGTTACTCCTTAAAATTTCTTATGCCCATCTCTCACCACACTATTACAGTGATAAGAGGTGGTTGATGACTGGAAGGCTGTTTATAGTTCTGGGGCCTCCCACATTGTCCCGTGCCTCTATTTTCAAGGTATTTAAACACATCATCACCTCCCCAGCAGCCTCTGTAGAAAGGTACACACTCTACTACTTTTGCCATGTCTGTCAGAGTGTATAAAATGAAACTGTGGGTTTGAGGCAACTGAACTTCTTTTGAAGTTCCTACAACTTCTGTGAAAATCTGTAGCTAGATCACTGAAAAGAAAAGTACTGAAATTTCTGAGTTGACAAGAAGCTATAGGATAAACTCAGTGCTTATCTGTCCAGTTTGAACTTGTTTGTCACAGTCTGGTCAATCACCACACACCTAGGCCAGAATCAGCTCTAACAGATGTTAATATTAGGTCACTGAAAGGAGATGAAGATACAGCAGAGGAGTTGTGTGGAGGATTTCTTTTTCCGGTTTTCTGCTTCTGGTATTCCTGGTTCTTCCTGAAGGGATTTATGAAATAATACAATTTGCCTTGCATGTGTCGGAAAGATGACTTTTGGCCCTTGCTCATTCCCCTGACAGTCTGGAAGGATTTGTTTCTATATCTATTCATGCTGATCCTCTGCAATTAGACTTGTTCCTCAAAATAGGCTCTGTCCCTTCAGTCCATAATTCCTTTGCATTTCATCAGTTAAGCTGTCCAGTTCTCACATTTTCCCAGCTTTTCTACCTACTTCACAAATTTAATTTTTATTTGTAGATCCTACATCTGTCACTTTTTTACATCAGCTGGTTTGTGGTGGATTCACTTCTCTTCCCCACGAAGTTTCCTACTTTATCTCCAAAAGTCAGGGACAGAAGGAATTGTTTACAGCAGGACCTTCAGCTCTAGTCCAGGACTGAAAGAGGAGGAAGAAATTTCAAAGCCTTTTCATCAGTTTTTGCTCTTTCTGGGAAAGAGCTACAAGGATGAAGAAGGAATAACCAGAAGACGAGATGCCCTTGCACTAAATGGTCAAAGAATCTGCCCTGATAATCCTGTTCTTTCTGTGCCTGCCTTCCCATCTAAGTTAGGAAACAAAACTTCATTGTTTATAGCACTCAAAGAGACAGGTTTGTTGAGAAAGTCTTTTTCTCCCTAAGAAAACTTACTGGATTAGAAGAACTTTCTATGTCACTAAAAAAACTATTTTAAGTCTCTGGCAAAATTATTAAAATTTTTATACTGTTGATTGGAAACATTGTCATGGTTAGGCATATATTATATTTTAAGTAGTTTTTTATGCATTTCATTTTATGCACTAGGCAACAATAATTTGTCATTCAGCTGTTCTTGTTATAATGACTTTAAGCCTCCAATTTCAACCAGATAATTTTAAAACATACCATGCCTCCTTTCAAGACACAAAGGAATTTCTGATACACAGATAACTGCAGCAGCTGTAATTCACATATTTTAGCTTGGAGTTTTGTTTTTGCTTTTTTGAACAAGTTTCTGGACATATCTATTTCAAAGTAATAATAATTCATATGTTAAATTTTTGAGTATTGCAACTGAATATATTTGTTTATAGATTAAGATTTGTATACGTTAGGGAATTAGTAATTGTGGTGGAAGTGAAAAAAAATCTGGTCCATGGAGCTAATGTTGTATTGTTGGCAACAATAGCTATTGTCCTTGGTGTGTTTAGTCCCTGTTGCCAAGGTGAGCAGTCTGGAAAGTTCTTTGACATAAGAAGTCAGGACTATGCAGTGGGATTGTAGTCTTTCTCCATCTTCCTTGCTTATTCCAGATGCATTTATACTACTCAACCCTCCACCCCAAAGGGTGTTCTTATTTGCACCTGAGGCTGCTAATGTTGCTGTTTGGAGTTTCTTTCCAGTCATCCTTATGGATCTGACAAAGAAGTGTTGCTTACTTACATTCCCTTGTGCTCATCTTCTTTGTTCTCTAACTTGAAGGAATTGTGATTTGAATGCCTCCTAGGAGCAACCACACAAATATTCATTTGTCCATTAGGTTGTCACATTGCATACATATTTGTGCAAATATCTATACATTTTATTTGGTCATGCCATCACAGCACTACAAAGTACTGTTGTTAGTCACATTATTACAGTATACTTATGATTAGGCTTTAGGTAAAATAATATTAACTATATCCTGATCAATGGAATTTTATGCAGTAGATATCAGTTGTTTGTCTGAGCTTTATAAATGTCATTACAGTATTTTTGATTAGAACTCATAGTTATCAAATTTGAGACCTATGATTTTGCTTGAGTATGAATTACTTATATGACATCTTGGCCAAGTGATAGTAGGAAAAATTATAAAACAATTTTATAAAACTAAAATTCAAAAACTAGCACAACTAGAAGTAATATTGGAAAAGGGAAGGAAATAAAAACAAAAAGCATTTGAGTTCTGAGTTAATTTGGCAAAAGAAAACTGTGCAATTTAAGTAAAAGGAAATAAAGACACAATCACAAAGGAAGTATCCACTGTGTATCTGCCAGAGATAATGAGAGTCAGGCCTTGTGCTACTTTTGAGCAGTCACATCCCTGTAAGTCTGATCTTTGTAAAAAACATTGCTTTTTGCTTGTTTGCTTTTACTGTTCAGCCATCTTCCATTTAATATAGATTAGGATTTATCTGAATCTTTTTGTGTACAGGCATTGACCATTCTCACATACTAAAGTATCAAACTGATGTAACTGAAGATCTGTGGTCAGCACAAGCTGGCAGCCAAGTTGCCACATCATTGTATAGCAGAGCACAATGGAAATCCCAATCCTGTGGGAGCTCCTGAGCATGGCGTTGTGCTTTATGCACAGTGGCTGTGCTGCATCTCGCCCACCTACACCTACAGTGTAGACTTCCATGCCTGAGCTAATTGCCCTAGGATTTATTTAGTCAATACTTTTTGTTCACAAAGGAATAGACATTTTTAGGGTGTTATTCAGCTGATGAGATGAGGCATACCTAGAACATGCCATTTCTTTCCATTGGCTTCAAAGGCAACTGGGGTAACTAGCTCAAGTATCTGTATTTAGCAGAACACCTAATCTGATGCTTATTTCAGAATAAAAGCAGAGACCCCCAACTGCAAGAGTGTTGTCTGCATCTCAATCCATTTGCCTGTGTAGCTAAGTAATAAGATTCTAACATCTCTGTGTACCTTGCAAGATTTTGCAAAGTATCAGGTAGTAAATGGCTAAAAATCCAGACCCTTGAAAATCGGTAGGACATTTGGTATAGCATCAATTCTGCAACTGCATTCCTTGTCCTGAGAATCAGAAAAAAGGGCAGATATGTTTCTTTCCTGGGAAAGTAACTGTAGTGGAGTTAATTGACTCTTTTCTGCTTTTCTGAGTAAGTCAAAGCCAAATGTAGTCTTGCCTTCCTTCTTTCAGATCATCTTGGTAAGCTATATTTGCTTACATTACTTACCTTGTCATTTGGAAACAGGTGTTACTAAAATAGCATGAGATTATAATTTATGTCTATTTTAAAATTTAACTTCTACGTCAAGTTTATCTCGTATTTGATCTTTCCTGTGGAAAAGTATTTGAGTTTATTAGTGTGGGAGCATATTTCTTTTAAAATGCTGTCTTTGCGTTTTTCCTAAATTCTACTTGGAAAGACTCCCATTAATTTCATAAGATTAGTTTAGGTCTTCGTTGTGGAAAAACATTCTATTCCAGGAATTCTATGTTACCAGTTACAATATTTCCATACGGAAAACAATTTTCAATTTATTTTCTTTTTAATTCAGCATATCACATAAAGGTACTGCAAACATAACAAATACACAGAGATTTAAACAAATTGGAAATCCTTTTCAAGCCAATATGCCAAGAACAAGTAATAGGTTATATAAATTAAACCAATATGAAAGTTGATGTGAGTTAAAGTAAGATGTAAAAGTAGATGTCTGAGATAAGAGTGATTGAAAAGTTGATGTAAAACTGATGTGATTTAAGTTCAGAAATTGAAGCAGACAAGGAAAATAAAGCAATTAAAAAAACTTATGCAGGTCTAAGTGAACAATGGAAATAGTGAGCCCAAATAAGATTGATGTAAAACTTGAAGAGATTTAAAATGTGAAACAGCTATCTGCAACTCAAAAAACTATGTGATTTAAAGAGAAGACTTGAAGGAAGAACCTAGAGTAGAATTGACCAGAAAACAGATTTAGGTTGAAGAGAGAGATAGAAATAGACAGCTGAATTATGACTGATAAATTTCAAGAAGTAAGACACAGTATTAGACCACTTGGCTATGTCCTTGTCAATGTCCAGGATAAATTCTACTTTAAACCCATGTCAGCTTCAAAGTCCAGATGCCAAATGATATTATAAAAATTTTCTTGGATTTCTTTGTCTTTCAGGTCAATTTTTTTTTTTTTTTTTTTTTTTTTAAAATGAAGTTTTCTGTGGATATGTATATGCTCATGCCTTGTGTTCCTGCAATTTCAAAAACATAAGAGTTTGACCAAGCATCTGTTCCTTTTTGTGACTTACCCATGGCTTTCATACCTACATTCTGATCTGTGCTCACATGTGTTTCTCAGCATTCAAAGATTTTTGAATATTAAGAGACATTACAGAAACATGCTGGTTTCATTTTTTGCAGTCAGAGGCTTTCTTACACCTTGAGTGATACTTTCTTGTGTTTAGAGAACAGGGTTATGAATCATGAGTGAATCCAGCCTTGGCACTAACTTTGACAGCTCCATGGTTCTGGACAAGCCACTTCATGTTTCTTCATCAATTTCTCTTTTTGTAAAACTATGATATAAACACTTCTCTGTCTGTGGGCTGCTTCAGTGAATAATTGAATTTGTAGGTGTTCAGACCACGATTCGTGCCAGCTTTTTGGCACAAAAATGCTTAATAATTATGCTGGTGCTCTGAGGAGAGTGTCAGCTCAGGGAAACAAGGAGGATTTGGGAGTGATTACACTGGGGCTGTGTTTTGGTTTGACTCTTGGCAAGATGCTTCAGTTAAAAGTAGTGAGGGAAAAAAACTTAAAACTGAAACTGGTATATATACACATATATTTACACAAATTTACAACATATATATATATAAATATAAAAGACAAACCAACAACAACTTATGCAAATTCCCTCTCAACAACACACAGGTTTCACCACCCAGAACCCCAGAGAAACACCCCAAAGAGAGGGAAAGACCAACCCAAACAAAACAAAAGTGTTTTACTTCCCTAAGAGCAAAACTGCTGTGGATATCTCAGCACAGGAGCACTGAGGCCTAATCTTTCTGAGCTGCAGGATAGAGGTGCTCTCAGCACGGCCGAAGGGAGAAGAGAGAGAGAAGCACACTGGGAGCTGCTCTTTGATTTATAGACGAGCTGACGTCAGATGGGAAATATCTCACTGGTCACTTAAGTCAGTTGATACGTGTCCCTAACCTCATGACCCATGAAATTGGGGCCTAGCTAAAACTAAAACCTTCATCTGAGTTTTTTGGGGTATAGCGGGTGGTAGGTTTCCCCCTGGCATGGCTGCTGCGATCCTTACCAGGGGGCAAGCTCTCAGACCTTCCCCCCTCCATGTGGTTCCCAGGGGACCAGAAACGGCAGCACACGACTCACGGAGAGAGAGAGGCAAAAGAGAGTTTATTTCCAGTGCTAACAGGCTTTTCAAGGGAGAGGGTCATTTTACTATGAAAGGGGACCCAGGTTAGGACC
>JAWWEU010000005.1:10528446-10560361 GCA_035583155.1 Acropternis orthonyx
CCCCCCCACAGAAAGACCACAGACTTAGCTGAGCATCAAGACTCTGCACAGGTCCAGCAAAGCAAAGAAAACCACAGACAGTTATTAATGGGACTAAAAAATCATTACTGATATCCCGTAGTAATTCCTACTAGCATCGAGAGCACCAACAAATTCTCCATGCAGTTAATTCTTCATGCAGTGAGCTTCCTGACTGCAGATGTGTGTTGTGAATGTTGTCGGTATTTAAGGGTCCTTGTGCATGAGAATTGGCTCACACAGCGAGGAGTGAAAGAAGAGTGTGTGTTGAGTGGACGAGGAGGGTACGTGCTGATTTGGCATAGGTTATAGGATGAATTCCTGGGTCAATAGTGGTAATGATCAGAGTGCCTTTCTGATGAACAATTGAGTATAGGGTGGTCAAAATTTTCCTCTCAACAGTGACATAATTTAGCATAGTATGTGCCAATATTTAATGAAGAATACACATTTGGGACTGTCCAATCTGGCTTTAGGCTCTTATAGCTGCTTTCAATCCTCTGAAAACTCTATTTTGGATTGTAAAAAAAAAAAAAAAAAAAAAGGCAACCAAAACCAGACTTCAGCAATAAAGTAACTTCCCCAGGAAAAAAAAGGAAAGCAAGATTGCGTGCTGCTTTGGAAGTGGTCCTGAGAAACCACAAACCATCAGTCCCACAGGAGTTATAAGAGTTTAATAATAAAGGCTTAACACAGCCTCAATACCACATACCATTACAGCAATACACTCCACAGGCCAAGCCAAACAGGGAATACAAGAATCCATCATAACATAAGGCTGTAATTTGGCACATCCTCATTCAGACGCTCAAGCTCTGAGGTCTGCATTGCTTTCTTCTATGCATAATCCATTTAAGTTTCTCATTCCATACCCCTGCTCTCCACATATTCCAATGGACTCCTACAGAATTGCAACCTGTATTAATAACATTTAATATAATTTCTACCTCCAGAGCTTGATCAGAGACCAGCTGTCCTGCAGAGCTCTGTCAGCTGGACTGGGGATGGCAAATGCAGTAATGTTAACAAATAAAATGTTGAGCCGGAGTCAGAATGAAAAGAAAAAAATTAGGTGCTCTATTTTTACCGCAGAATTAGAGGACTATCCATGAGGCTCTGTCATTCAGCTGTCTCTCTTTTTATGCTGAGTACTGAAAAGGATAGGATCAAACAGCCATCAAAATTTATTTTCTATTTCAGTTCAATATTCTAGAACATGACATATACCAGAGAAGGAACACTTAATGCATAAAATTCTTATGTCTCATCTAGTCAGGAAATGATGCTCAAAAGAGCAGTGCCATTCTCAAAAAACATGTTACTGTTGGGATTCATTTGGTAAGAAGATCTGTCTTAGAGCACCTCTTGCCCCAAAGAAAAATTATTTTCAGTAAGACCCACCCTTACCATGACAACACAACGTTCTGGATAATTCTTATATCCAAGGAACTGAACAGAACTGAATAATTTCAGTTCTGTTTCACAGAGATCTCACTAAGATACGTAAAGCATGAACATCCTTCCTCAGATTTAGTAAAACAACAACTGACTTCACTTATGAACTACTTGACAGGGCAACCTTCGCTTCCTAATGCATTGTTTTATTTGCTGAAGGCTGATTTAGGGAAGGGCTAAGTAATTTATTCAATTTAATGACAAATGTCACCCCAGTAATTTATTAAGTATCCTACTTTTGCATTAATGTTGGGCTCCCTGTTCCCCCAGCTTGGTTTATTTTGCTTCACTAAGCTCTTTCTTCTACAGTGCCAACGATTTTCCTACTTTCTGCCTTTTTGTGAACACAGTGGGATGGCTCTGTGTTAAGAGCACTGGTCACTACAATAACATCTTTTGTACCACACCCTCAAGAATGTTCTGAGTTATTCATATTCGTTATTTAAAATGTAAGACACTAATTAAGACACTCTAAGCAGCACTTCACAACGTTAATGAAGGTCAAAGGAAACATGTATAATACCACTCTTACTAGTAATCTCAGCTCCTACACACTTACTCTGTGAAAAACAGTCAGTAGTGCTCCCATGTTTAGACATCACAAGGAGTTAAGATCTCAAGTGTACTGTTTGAGCAGTGTAATTCTAACATTTTCAATATTCCAGATGAAGAGTATAACACAATGGCACACACAGAGCACAGGCACACTTCCTAATCACAAATGTGACAGCTAGTAGCAGCAAATAAAGGGACTGCAAGTTTTGGCAAGCAAAACACATGCAGAGCTTCAGTCCAGTACTGTCTGCATCTGATAGGAGACCCAGGTTTAAAGTTCAAACTTAGTCCCTTTATGGGAAGGAAGAAGTCACTCGGAAACAGGACACATCTTCAGCAACAGGAAACATCTGACTGTAAAAGAACATTTCCAACAAACTCTGGATTTAATAAATTGTCTTAAAACAAGGCTGCACTAGTGTTTCTGATGCACTAAATTTGAATTCCTGTCCTGTGTGCCATCTGGCTATACTTGTTTCAGTACAGCAATGTGGAAATGGGCTGGCACTTGTTTCACATAACATACCTATGAGGGAAGATTCATCCTCATTTGAGAACACACATCATTGTGAAATATCGTAAGAATGCAAAAAATTTCATTTTAATCTAAATACTAATTCACTCATGCACTGTACAAAGTAAAAAGTTTCTGCATTGTTGCTCTAGTCAGCATCTCTTTAAATACCACCCTCATTTATAAAGCACGCAATACTAACAAAGGCCAGTAGGTTCTTTCTCCATTTCTGTGGTTGACCCAACACACCCGTGTTTTATTGATAGCTGACTTCACAGCCAAGCTTAGATCCGAACCCAAATTCCTTGGTCATCCACTCTGCCCACACACCAGGTCCCTTTTGTGCTTCAGCCTGAAGCCATCCAGTTTCCACACCAAGAACCCTGACACAGAGCACTGAGGCTCAGCACAAGCTCTGCTCCAGGGAGGGCAGGCACAGCGGGTTCAGAGCTCATCTCTGAAAACTCATGGGCAAACTAAAGCACAGCCAATAGGTGCAGTTTTGCTATAACCCGTGCAGCCCTGAACAAGTCCTTTGATTAAATTGTTTCTCATTTATAAAAATAAACAATCTGGTTTTTTTCCAAAGACCCTTGGATAAAAGGCTTGAGAGCCAAGAATGGATATAGCAAAGTATTATCACTTGTCTGGAGAATTTAATGTGGTATCAAGATCTACTTGTTACACTGTAAACAAAAAAGTAATTCTCTATAATCTCTCAATTTCCTGTCATTTAATTGAAAAATATTGCTCTCTTAGTGATACAGAACTTGTAAGATGTAGTAATATTTCTTTAACAAATTTTTATGAATTTCATGGAACCTAACCAACCTTTACACTTGCTGCTTTGTGCATTGCTCCTTTTTTCATCAGGACATTTGTAATGAAGCGGCAAATGAACTGAAGAAACAACACTCATGTTCAGAACAGATGTATTTTTAAAATGGTCTGAGCATGCCAATTTTATTTATTCTGCAATGAATGAAAGGAATGCAAAGATGTGGTGTCCTGCGCCAGCTGGCAAACGCTTCAGAAAGATATTACATTGCTATTGTCTTCAGCAGGGCCCAAATAACTGTTTGGTAGCAAGAAGGGCTGGTATGTTTTACTCATAAGATCAGTATTTATTTGGATCTACTACATAACTTCACAGTGCCGTGACCAGCATGGTGCTTCACACTGAGCATCCAGTATGTGCAGCTCCTCCATATCCATCATAGCTCCCTGTTCCAAGGGAAGGCCAACAGCAGCAGTGTCTCACATTGCTCTTTCCAGAAGAGGGATGGACAGTTCCCAAACACAAAAGAGAAGGAGAGATCGAAGTGGGCAGGTGTTCAATGAAAATATACATGGCTTTGAGGAGCACAACTGTAGAGAAGGAACAAAACTACCATAAAGTCACAAAAACACCCAGGCCAAACTCTACCAATAAAGCTGGTATGCAAGAGGTTCTTTTTTTTGACAGAGAAAAACCCTTTCATTAATCCCAAGCAGATTCTCAGTATTTTAAGGAGCTCATGACCTCCTAAGACAAGCCCCACATTTTGGTTTCAATTATTATTATAGCATGAAGTCAGTCTAGTCCCAAATTCCATAGTGGAACAAGCAATAAATTACAGAAGAGTAAAATTTCTCTCTTCTCAGATAACCCATGTGGCAAGAGAGAAAATGGGTATTAGCAGCTGGGGAATTACACAGCACAAAGAAAATTAATTCTTTATTTTCATAATATAAACAAAATATATATTGTTAGCTTAGATACTCTAAAATACAAAACATTCATAATTAGAAATAAATTACTTTGCTCTTGTGGCATTTTTATTAAACATGGGCATGGGCTTTAACCTTAACAAAGGTAGTCTGAGAGCTGCGTCTTAAACTTACATATCCTCACATAACTGTCAGAGAACTCCGGAAAGCTGATGCACATTACTTTTTGTTTTACATAAATAAATACATCTGAACGCAATTAATGACAATCAGGACAACAACTATTTTAATAGCCTGATCTTGGTTTTATTCCTACTGGAGCCACTCAACTATTTTTTCTTCCCTCGTATGGAAAAGCCCTTTTCTGTGTGTTGGCTTTTCCAAGCTAGCTCTCAGGAACCCCTCCTTTCTCAAAAGCAGAAATACAAATAATTCCACCAGGAAGCAACAATTCTTAAGTTTGTTTGAAAATGATCTACAACTAACAATATTAAGCCAATGGTCAAAAGCCTCCCAAAACCTTAAAGCACTCATCTGGCACAGCCGCCAGAGTAACTGCCAACAAGGTCATTTGTACAGCTTTACAGGGATACTTGTCATCTCTCTCGTCTCTACCCAGAGCACAAACAAATGACAGGAAGGAGTAAGGTACCAGGAAAGTGTGTGAGCATAAAACATCTTCTGAACACAAGAGCTTTACAGGCATCTTCTCTAGAAAATGGCCACGTTTGAATTTCTTCTGCATTACAATGACCTAGATCATTTATTATCATGAAAGGTGATACTGAACAGAAAGCCTGTTGGATCCATTTTTCACTCACTTTTTTTTTGCAGCTTGGGGCCAGGGAGAAGCTTAGGGGAATCTGTTTAGCTTTTAACAGCATTGCCACAACTGATTCCAAAATCTGAAGAGATTTCTGGCTCATCAGTTCCTCAAACTAATTAAGTTTCCAAAACATGCACTCAAATTTTGATTTGAGAGGTCCTACACAGTATGTGATCTTATAGGTAGTGGACATATACAGAGAGATACTGAGCATAAGTTCTTCCCAAGCTGAATGGCTTGAGGAGCAGCTTGTGTGCTTTCAGCTTGTCTTGACCTTACAGTCACACTAACCAGTCTACAAAGGGCAGTATCTCTACACAAAAGCCTTCATGTCCTAAACCAAACATCAGCACAAGCAAATCTGAAATAAAGATGTTGCCAGAGTATCTGCTTGACTATGAAAGCTCCCATATTCAGAGGAAAAAAAACCAACAAAAAAAAAAGCCTCCCAAAAAAAAAACACAGTAACTTTGAACAGTGCAGATCTTCTCATTTCCTATTATTTTCTTTTACATAAGTGTTTGAGAATTTTTTAAAAAGTTCAGCAAAACATAAGAAAAATAACCCTGAGATGGACTAAATACTGTCAGTGGTGCCTCATTTCCATGTGCAAAAATTGTAGGACAATGAAAAACTTATTGAAATAGCAGCTGCAGGAGTGGAAGTTGATCACCACACCACCCTGACCCTGGACAAATACAGCTGGAGACAATCTAAAGGAAAAGTGTTTCTCCTATCACACCACATACAAAAATACAATGAATCCCTTTAAAATCACACTTGGCAGAGGAAAAAGCCAGTGAGGAAAAAAAAAGAAATTAAAATAATTCCAAGGCACCCAGAAGAATAAATAAGAAGGAACACTGATTCCAGTCTACGATCGATGGAATTAAACTGCTGAGCACCTCACTAAAGTGTTTCACAAAGTAAGCCAGCCTTCTTTAAAAAAATAACTCGTAGTGTAGTTTCCAAGACAGCAGCAACTAAAACCACAACCAAGCTGCCACTCCTCTAAGGGGGAAAAGGACTAAAAAAAAAAAAAAAAAAAAAAAAAAAAAAAGGTGGCAATCTCACCTCCAGCTACAAGAATGTTTACTGTCCAGGGACAAATTGTGTTGAAAAGATCCTTGACTGTCAGACTGAAGCTTCCTGTGACACAAAGCTTGTGTGCAAAACTAGAATGGGGAGTAAATTACCAGAGAAGTGCAGAGAACTACACTGCATCCAAACATATGGGGTGACCCTGTTTGGGAAGCCAGGAAGTCTCTTGCATGTTTTCAACAAGTAAACAAAATGCCTCTAGAAAACAAAACTGAACAAAAAAACCACCACACAACCAGAAAGAAAAAAAACAATCCACATCAACCGACTACTTTAATGAAAATATCGAGACAAGGGAACAGCTTCCTTAAGAACAGTAATACAGCATCCAGTGGTAGCAGCATCACCAAAACAGAAGTTTTTTGATTAAGATCCTGTGAAACTGCCAACTCTATTTCATCAAAAGCTGAAACTTCAGAAATTGAGAGATGCCAAGCGCAACCCCCATTCTAATTCAATTTCTACAAAGAAAATCCACTGTAATCTCAGAAAGACAAAACTTCCACAGCGTTCCACAGAAGACTCCATTCCTTATTAGCATTTCCAGCCACCTGCTGAAGTATGCTCTCAGCCAGGATTTCACAGGCTCACTGGGATTCACAAATTTTAGAATTTCAGAAATTTTGGATAACTGCACTAGCAGAACTCCTTACAAAAGGCAACAGTCATTTTATTAACCTTATTCTAAAACAGCTGCCTCATCTAACACAACTTCATTTGACTGGCAAAAAAAACTCAACAGCTTGATGTTGGCAGGTCTGGGAACAATTCAGAAATGGAAAATGGCCTCTTCTTGGTTTGTGAAAATCATCAATGTTGGCAACTTTTTGGCCCTAAGTTTGAGTATGAAAATGTCTGCACAACTGAACAGATGATAGGGAAAGAAAGGCAAGGATTAAATGAAGGGAGACAGCAACGAGTAGGCCGTTCTTCAAATAAAGAACATTCAGAAGCCCGAGACAGCAGTTCACAAAACACAAAGACCTGCTGGTCACTCAGAGAAAGCAAACTCTACGATTCTAAATGGCCTAAGCTGTTGGTATTTAAAGTTAGGGTTTGGTTATAGGTGAAGAGGTTCCTTTGGTTTTGTGATGTTTTTAAACTTTAATAAAACAGCATCTTTCTCAGGCTGGATAACCTTGACATTCCTTCTAAACCATACTAAAACAAACACGTCCATCAACTCTCCTGAACCAAATCAAGTCATGGCAACACTAACCAGAGTAGATGCTATTCAAGGTGAGACACAAATCCAAGCACCTCAGGGCCAAGGACTCCATATGGAAAAACACAAACCAAAAGCAGGATTTAGGGCCAACTTCAAAATCGCACATATGGAAGAGAACTGCAACCACCTTAAGATCCTCACTGCATCCAAGCAGCTCGTTATCACCAGCCCCAGGCCCACTGACACTCCAGAGAAGGAAATAAGAGTTATGGTTGCAGCACAGCACCTTCCCACAGCTGGCTTTAATTAAGCTAATTTGGCTGTAGTGAGTGACAGCAAGCAGAGCTTTCTCAAATCACTTTGCAAGCATTTTTGCCAGCATTTCACCATCTGTGATGACCAGGAATATTGGATACTAACTAGGATCTGTCTAAAGTACAGCATTTAAGAGCAGTGTGATCAACTCTCATTTAATATCATCTGGTACAGCCACTGCTTACAGATAATGGAGTGTGGGGAGAAGATGCAAAACTTGAGGAAAGGTATCTGATAAATTCCACTGAGAAAACCATTCCTGAAAAAGCAGCTGGATCACTTGCCAGAACCCCATCATACCTTGGCCACACCCATGGTACAGGATATTTCTAAACAGTCACATGGATATTGAAGATTTTGGAGCTGTAACAAACAGAACAGCCTATATAATTCCTAGGCTAGTTGTGCAGGTGCTCTGTTGTGGATACATGCAGCATATGGCTGCTTTACCAGGAAGAAATGCAGTACAATCTTGGAACAATCCAAGGTATGGCCAATTGTGCAAATACAGGCCCAAGTAAGGGAACAGGCAAGGGTCTCGTAAGGGAGTAATTTTAATGACATTTTACTAGATGGAAGCTTTTTTCTAAAGTAAATCTGTGTCCAGCAATTGGAATTGGAGAGACTGATGGCATTGGTACACGAGACCAGCACACACAATGAGCAAAGGAACAGATGTATCAGTAAATATAAGTTAAGAACATGCCAAAAGACAGTATAACCTTCTGCAGGGACATTTAGCACTTACCCAGACCTGGTTTGTCTGGTTCACTTAAGATATGAACATCTGATACAAACACTCTCATTCAGTTTAAAGCATGCAACCTGGCCAACTCACAGTAAATGCAGACTGGCAAATTAATGCTACTGACACTCCAGTCACGGCACTCACAGAAGTAAGCCTTAAGTCACAACCAAGGCAAAGGAAACAAGGCAAATTGTAGGGTCATTAGCTTGGGTCTCAGGAGAGCAGAATTCTGGGATCTGATTCAGAGAAACCCATGGGATATGGGTCTTGGGAGATGACAGGTGCAGGAGAGCTTGCTGATTTTGAAGAATGACCTCCTCTGAGCTCAAGAATCCTACAGCCAATGTGCAGAAAGTCACACAAAGGCACCAAAAGACCGACATGGATGAACAAGAAGCTTCTGACAATACCTAAATATAAAAAGAATGCACACAGAGAAGAGAGCAGGGTCAGGTGAGCTAGGACAAACGTAGAGACGCTGCCCTAGTGTGCAAAGACAGGCTTGGGAAGGTCAAATTCTGCCTGGAGCTGAAAATGGTGAGGGACCTGAAGAGGAACAAGAAGCACTTCTACAGGTAATTTAGCAACAAAAGGAAGAGGAGGGAAAATGTGGGCCTCCTGCTGGGAAAAAAAAAAAGTGGAACAGGCCTGGAGAAATGGGCAGACAGATCTCATGAAGATCAGCAAAGAAAAATGCAAAGTCCTGCTCCTAAGGAGGAATAACTATGCCTCACAGGCTGAGTGCCAACCTACTGGAAAACAGCTTAGCAGAGAAGGACCTGGGAATCCGGGTGGAGCAGCTGAACACGAGCCAGCAATGTGCCCTGGTTGCAAAGGTGGCCAACGCTACATGAGGCTACACGAGGGGAGTCCTTCCCTGGGCTCAGCACTGGGGGGGCACTGCTGGAGGGCTGGGGCCGCTGCTGGGCTCCACACTGCAAGAGGAACAAGTTGGAGCAAGTCCAGCAAGCTAAGATGATTAAAGAATTGGAGCATCTGCCACGAGGGGAGGCTGAGAGAACTGGGATCGTTCAGCCTTGAGCAGGGAAGGCTCAGGAGGATCTTAGTAATGTAACGTGATGGGAAGGATTAAAGAAGGCAGAGATGGACTCAGAGGTGAGACACCCAGTGAAAGGGCAAGAGGCGATTGGAACAAACTGAAAGGCAGGAAATTGTGCTTAAACATAAGAAAAAACCACAACTGTACTACGAGGATGCCTCCTAGTCTCAACTATTTTGTGACTGTGAAACACCCTTGTCCTATATCAGTACTGCTTTCAGGGTTTTAGTGCAAGTACTGCCCCTCACTTGAGACTGACTGAGAACAAAATAAATGCAGAGGAGCCAACTGCAGAAAAGACAAACCCTGCCAGTCTGCTGGCAATGCTATGCCAAGCAAAGAGTCTTAACAATGTTTCAAAGTGAAAACTGAATTTATCCTGAGTAGGGCACAGGATAAATCTAATAACTACAAGGTTAAGGTTCAATTACAAAGAATTTCCTTCCCAGGATAATGAAATACATTGTTAATGGCTACTATATGAGTGAGTGGAAATTCAATGGTAATGGTCCTGCTGAGGTCATGACTATTACCCGTAATAAACTGTTCTTTACTACTTGCTTTCACAAGAGGAGCAGCCAGTTAAATACAGCATGCAAACTGGAGTGTTCTGGCCAGGAATTACCTGATTTAGCTCGCAGGATCAAAGTAATTTCTCTACAGTTGTTTCAATATACTCAACATGACTGAAGTATCCTGCACCAACAAATTCCCCTATCAAATTTCACCCATCAGATTTCAAGCAGGTGGATTATTAATGCCCTGAGTTTTGCTAGCGAAAATTTACACAGTGATGCCACAGAAGGCACATATTCCCACCACAGCCCCAAACAGTCCCTGAGCCCTCACAAAAACTCCTCTGGGTGAAAATGGTCAAACTGACAGAATGCTTTTCCATTTTGGTCTTCTGCTGGTTTGGAGTAGACTAGCATTGTTTGCCACAGCATCAGGCAAACAGGAACAGGTGGTTCCAGGTAAGTGGCAGAAATGAGGATTAGGGGGCTGAAGCACAAAGAATGCGAGTGATGCTTCAAAACACATTTATAACCAGTGCCAGCAGTGTTTCCTGTAGCCAAAGCCCAAAAGCGCACCAATACCTTTCTATACACTCCTCCTCCATCCATAGCTCTACCCTTACCAGACACCTGTTGTTTTCTGCTCTCAACTATCTCCATAACTAAAACCTACCCTACCATCCCAGAAACATGCAGAAGAATGAAGACAAATTGGGAAAACAGTTATCAGGGCCTATGAATAATTTTTTTTTTCAAGCTTTTCTACATTAGCTCTTCTCTCAAAGAAATGACACTGTAGTACCTGTAAAATTATCCTTGTGGACAAACAATGATGAAAGGTAGAGTCAGCACCTGAAGATCTTGGAGCTTCAGTGAGCTTGCTACCATACATACTGTATCTTGTACCTACTGTCTTTTCTGACACTATGGCAAAGTAGAAAACTTCACCCACAAAGTAGTTCTTTTTGACAGCTCAGTATCAAATAAACCCATATTAGAATTCCACAGAATCACAAAATGTTTGGGTTGGAAGGAACCTTAAAGACCACCTAATTCCAACCCCTCTGCTATGGGCAGGGACACCTTACACTAGACCATGTTGCTCAAAGTGCCATCCAGCCAGGCCTTGAAAACTTCCTGGAATGAGGCAGCCACAGCTTCTCTGGGCAACCTGTTCAAGTGCCTCATCCCACTCCCAGTAAAGAATTTCTTCCTAACATTCAGTGTAAACCTACCCTCTTTCAGTTCGAAACATCTCCATCAGTACACCAGTGACCAACCTGAAGGTGTCTCACTTCCCTCTGCATTAGCAATTCCAACCTCAAATTAACACCACGAAGCTCAAGGCTACACAGGGTACTTTGGCAGAAAAGCAAAATTAGGGAAATTTTCACACCCTGTGTGGCCCAGCACATCACTGAAACTGCCCAGCACAGCTCAAGCAACAGATCACAAGGTGAGGAGAGGCGGTGAAGGGGATCACTGAAAAAGTATGGGACAAATATCACCCCAAGTAGTCTTTAAAAAGGCTACTACATAGTCACTTGGAGCAGATTTGCCACAAAAATCAACATACCATGTAACTATACCCTCGGAAACTTAAGATTTAGAAAACTCAGGTCCTTTCCACAGAACTGAAATGATCCCTGGCAAAGCGGTAACATTCCTTAAAAGTGGGTCTTAAATAACAGCCCACCTGTTGACATTCTAATAAAACATAACTCTAGTGAACAGCAGCCAGAGACTACACAAGAATGTGGTAAATAAAACACAGGAGGAAAAATTAGGGCTGTCCAACAAAAGAAATGGAATAATTTCAACTTTGTCTCCAAACCTTTACTGTTCTTTTTTATACTTTATCTCCAGAAGAGAAACTCTCTGGAAAGCTCCAGCGCAATCAACTCCTCAGTCTAGAACAAAGAAGGAACAGTCCTGCCACAACACTGAAGGAAAAACAGGCCGTATCAGAAGACACATCTTTGAAGCACTTTTCATGACACCAAAAATAATGAGAATACATTCACACATAATTGGGGGATTGTCCACAAAACTACTTAGTAAATCCATAAATGGATGCTAGGAAGACAAGGCAGCTATCCAAAGACGACTATGTAATAACATGTCAACAGTTCCAATGAACAATATATTAGGAGCAAAAAAAAAAATTCCAAGCTCAGTGTGAAAAATCGTTTTTTATCTTGCACCGACAGTACCCTCTGCTGTTCCAAAGCAGCACTGCAGAAGGTGATGTCCAGCCCTGACCATCGGGAACACTCAATTTATCAAACACACCTACCTGGCTTTATTCATTAATTACCTCACTTCCTATAAAGATGTTCCCAGTGGGTTGGTTTCTTCCCACTATGGAGCCATGTTTTGAGTTGGCTGTGATGTTAATCTGTTTATTGTCCCAAGACTGTCTTCCATGACTGGAAAATGACATATAGTTTTATCCTTCAAAAACATTTAAAAATTAATAAAAAAAATAATAAAATTTAAGACTATCTTTTAAGAAAGACGAGAGCCAGCCCACACCGTAGTAACATTTTCTAGTTCGTTTCTGTAAAGCCAAACTGGGGTTTTAGATTTTTAAATGAGCGTATCATCCAACAGCCACAGAGAAATCCAAATGTTCTACCAGAAAGTTCTTGAAAGAGTAATGTGAAGACAACATTCCATCTGCAAATGACCCCGCTATTTTTCTCATCTCATGTGGAAGGCAAGGTGAGGGAGGATAAGGACAGACTATGTGAGCACTATAGGGCAAAAAACCCCTCTAAATGCAATTTGAAGCACAGGCATCTTCACTGCAGAATGCCTATAAGAACAAGCAGCAAGGAGGAAAAGACATACAAGACAGTTTCATGTCTCCATCAGAGCTGACACAGAACCACATTTTTATACATTTCATTGCAATAGCAGCAAGACTTCCAAGTGTACAGCAAATATACAACTATTTGAATCATAGCAAGGGAACACAGAATTTCCAAGGGGAAGTAATGATGTTAATGAGTTATAGTGAACAGCAAGCTGATCTGAATTGGCACCACAATAATGAAATCCCAATGTCTTTGCACTGAAAAGCATGAACTACAGAACAACTGCAAGCCACTTTTTTTTCTACTCCCCTCATACAAATAGAGCCTTCAAAGAAATACATTTTGCAGTACCACCCTCCAAGAAACATATGCACAAGTTATAGTGTCTTTAGAAGTAACAATGACCATATGCTAAAAAAATTCTCCACCAGAAAGATTAGAATTCCCAAATCTGAAGAAAATAAGACTGAAAGAAGCTTATCAACTAATCTAAAATTCATAAACACATGTTGAGTGGAGAAAAAAAATTAAAATAAGAGAAGGTGAGGATCACAAAAGCTTGCAATGGACTTGATTGTGGCCAAAGTGACTTATAGTACACATCAAGAAAAATCTTGTCTACAGGGAAGAACAATTAAGCACTGTGATAGATTGGTCAAGTCTCCATGACTAGATTTTATAGAGTACTTCTGACATATGTTGGCATAAAATTATGTTAAAAATATTGTTCCTACAGTCCCTGAGAAAGACCTCCTGCAGTTCTTTCCAGGAATATTTGCTACAATTTCCTATGAAGGAAAGCATTTTGAACAGGCTTTGTTAAAAACCACAACTTCCAAAACAAGCATTAATATTTAAGATCAGATAACCAAGAAAATAAACAGTACTAGAAATCAATACATTAATCTACACTTAGAAAAAAGAGAACAAACAGTTTACGAATTAAATATTTACTCAAGGATCTTAGGAAGTACCTAAACTTTATACAAAAGGAAAGGAAACTGCCTTTTACTTCCACCTCACTCCCTGTTGTTTCTTAATGCCAGTGAGATAGCTGGCTAAAAGACAGAGTGCTAGGAGTACAAAAATGCAAGATACTGAGGTAGATAACATAAATATGAAAATAAGTTACAGCAGTTAAAAATAAATATTAACTATTTTTTTCAAAATTTAAATAGGTATTTCAGAACTTAATACAACCCCTTTTTTACCTACAGACTGACTGTTCAGGATTGCTATTCTCACATCTTTCTGCTGCCAATGCTTGAAAAAAAAAATTAAGTTTCAACCATTTTTAACATCAGGACAGCAGAAAGGAGGCTTCTGCTTTATTGGAGATGAAACATTTTTCAATGCAGCCGAAGTCCTAAGATGTTGCAATCACAGAAACTAACTGAGGCCTAGCATCCATCAGAAATTTGAGACACCTTCAAGCAGGTCCTCTAAGAGAACCCAAAAGCATCTGCCTTGACGCAGAAACAACATGGAGGAAAAGAGAAATTGAAAATACTTGACATGGATTTGCTCCTGTATTCAAGATGACGCTTCTAATATGCAAATACCTGCACATGTTTATAACCCTGCCAGAGTACAGCATGCAATTACAGAGGATTTATACCCCACGTGATTGCACATAACTGCATTCCCCAAACATTTTATTGGACCAGACAGACATTCTGGAGACGAGGCTTCACACTGCACAGGACGTAGGAAGGGAACCACCCAGCAATCAATGCAAAACGAAGCCTTTCTGGAAACATTCATCCCAATAACTCCCACTGAACACGGACAAAGGAAATACCACCAATAACGCTTTTTAATTAAAGTGGTTTATAAAGTGCGCACAGGCACACGCTAGGAGGAACTGATAAAAGTTAAGATAAAATACCTTGAAGAAGAATATACTCACTTCTCAATGTTTACTGAAAGTCATCATGGTATTTGAATTTGAATATTAGCTTGTATGCTTTGGAAATCTCACCTTTCAAGGACAACAAGAAGAGCTACTGTGAAGACGAGACAACTACCACCCTTGGTGTAGTCACTGCAGGCAGAAGGACAGACAATTGTGTGCTATAGCTAAAAGGAGTCAAAAGGGAGATGAATCATCAACATACTACACCGTGGTTGCCACCAGCACACATCTTATTGCACAATCAGTAAAATACCTCAAGTGTTTCTATACCACAGAGAGTTTTGAATCAATGAAGTAATTCATGGGAGAGACTTGAACACCTTAGTGTGAATGCCTGACTGAAAAAATAAACTACCTCATATAATAGTTTGGAAAACAACATCCATACTACACCAGAATTGCAGAAGCAGACAGAATTGAAGAAAGAGGTCCAGAAAGTTGAAACATGACAGAATATGCTATACAAATGCTCAAAATTATTAGAAAAACCAAACACAAAACAAGACCTGAAGGGCATTACTCCTTTTGGATGCAACACACTGCAGGCTTCCCCTGAAACAGGCTATAAACCCAAATTTATAGTCACTTCAGTAATGATCAAACCTGTGTTCAACACTCCAGATATCACCACATCTTTAGTCACAACCCAGACATCAATAAAAAACCCCTTATCATCAATAGCTGGCAGCAGCAGCAGTAGTTAATACACAGCAGTGTTCACACCCAATCCAGCTATTTTCAGCAGCACTGCTTTCTCCAGAGGGAACCAATTACAACATGCGTGGCCTCTCTTGCAACCATCATCTTCACACCAGTCCTCAACTTCTGATTACACAGCAGTCTGTAACAGCCATCCTCTTCCAAATAGTTCTAATTCTGAGCTTACTAAACAGCTGTGTGTCAAGCACTCAGAGTCTAAATTAGTAGTGTTGCACAAACAGCCACTGCCTTTCCTCATTGACCTTCTCATGTGCTAAGTTCTGAAATTTCAAGAGCAAGCTCTGATGATCTTGAAATACCCCACTTCTCACACTGTCGTCCGGTCTGTGCTTTATACCTACAACTGCATTTATTAAAAAAAAAAAAGTAGGCATATGGAACACATACTCAATGTTCACACCATCCTGCAAGTACTCCAGGGGAAGGAAGTGAGAATGGCTGCAAGTTACAGATTAGGATGTTCAGACTGGATGTTAGGAAAAGTTT
This sequence comes from Acropternis orthonyx, assembly GCA_035583155.1. Lineage (NCBI taxonomy): Eukaryota > Metazoa > Chordata > Aves > Passeriformes > Rhinocryptidae > Acropternis > Acropternis orthonyx. The sequence continues at coordinate 10,544,372 of JAWWEU010000005.1, forward strand.
CTATACTGGAGCACCATGGAACAGGCTGCCTAGAGAGTGTGCCTGAAGTCTGTTTTTCTACTCATCACTCTATTCTATACTCCCTTAATAGTTATTACTTTTGGACTGATCTTCTTGAGAGGCAAAAGGCCTTTGTGGTAGCAATATCAATACCTACACTGTTATTTTATATTCAATATAATACATTCCATGTTAAGTGTCCCTTCATTGATCTGGCATTTCTTCAACAAACTCCAACACATATACCTCCAGTGCAGTAAATGCTCAATAAAGAGGTATTTGAAACAGAAGGTGAAATACCCAAAAGCATATGGAATTTAACTGACATAAAATGTTTAGGGCAGGGAGGACGGGGATACCCAAATAAAAAAACCACAAACCACTCCAAATGACAATGAGCCCTCTGTTCTACTGCATCATGCCTGGTCTTTAGGGAGTGCTACAGACAAACAAGGGATGGTGCAGATGATCAAACACCAGGGCACCAACACAAGGCCTATGAGGAGAGACTGAGGGAAAGAGCTTGTTAAGCCTGCAGAAGTCAGTGCTTTGGGAACACAAAGGGGCAGCCCTCCAGCAGCTACAGGAAGGCTGCTGAGAAAACAAGAAAGCCCTGGTTCCCGATGTGCCACGTGGTGGGACAATGAGAAGCAGTGGGCAGAAGCTGAAATGAGAGATTTGCACTGCTGGATGTAAAGAAAGGTCTGTTCACCAAGAAGACAGTGAAGCACTGGAAAACACTGCACAGAAAAGTTGTGCTTCTCCGTTCTTGGAAGTGTTCAAAACCTGACTGGATAAAGACCTGGTCTCACAAAATAACTGATGCTCAAAGCATGACCAGGAGGTTGGACTCAAGAGTTTCTTATATTCCTTTCAACTAATATTATCCTATAATTTTGCAAAGTCTTGCTCTGTTCTTAAAATTAGACTTTTTTCAAGGTATTTTAAACCTGAAAGAATTGGACATTAATCTATGCAGGTTTCTTTTCCTCTATCTTACCATATCTGGACACATAATACACGATGAAAATGGGGGTTTTTTTCCACTTTTTACATGTTACACATGTATGCACTCAACTGTGACAGTGTACCACAGTCATGTGTAGTAAAAGAGCTCTTTTTACTAAGCCTGCAGTGATAATGGCTAAATGGAATCAGAGAAATGTACAAATAAAAACTTAGGTGAGAGAAGCAAAAAGGATTCCACTTTAAACAACAGAATAGAGATTCTGCTCCAGGAAAAAACCCACTGCCTTCTTAATTTGCTACAAAAACTAATCAGGAAGGGATTGATGGGTCACTCCAAACCTGCCTTCATTTACTGCTCAGGATCAACTGGAGCCAAAAGACAAGGGTATTATTAAGATTTGCTGAGCTTCAAAACAACCATATAAGAAAGTAACAGAAAAGAAACCAGCATCAACCACAAGCTAATTCTGAATATTTCCCAAGCCTAATTCCAAACCTCAGCCTGCTTTGCTAGAATAAATCTACTTTCATCTTCAAGCTGATCTTATATCACAGTTACCTCATGTAAACCTAAGAAGTGCAAAGATTAGTTGCTTTCAAAGAAATAATGTAATATGTACACTTAATTCCTCAGGTGCTTACAATGTAGGAAATATTTGGAAAAGCACAGCTTCAATCAAAAAATACCTTTTCCCCTAGTAAGTTCACATAAAGAAATTTAATACCTTGAAGTACTATTTGTTCTCCTTCCTAATCTGGGTTTCTAAAATCTGGGTTACTCACACATTCTTAAGTCTTTCCAACCTCTGTATAAATATTATTTTCTGAACTCAAATAAATTCTTAGGAGTCTCAGTGCAATTCCTACACAGAGTTAAACATTCACTATACTATCTTAATCACCTTTTAAAAACAGAAACAAATAAAATACTTCAGGTCAATTTTATCAAACGTTTCTAGAAAAATTAATTATCTCCCCATCTGCTTAATTATGTTTTAACAAGGCTTTAGGGGTGACTTTTAGCAAAACACTGTTAGTTTGGGAAGCTCAATACCATGTGAAGATAATACTAGAAGCTCTTACATAGGTTTGAAAAGTAGTCAGACAAGTTTAGGTCAGAAAATCTTAACAGGCACTATTACATGAAAAGGTAACACACTCATCTCAGGAAATCAAAGGTCACACATTGTAGGGAGATAGGAAAATAGGATGGGAGAATCAACAGTAACTACTAACCCCACTGACAGCTTTCTGAGTCATCCTGCTGCCTGGGGCTCCGGTGTGAGCAGGCACAGCCCTTCTTACACGAGACTCTTACCAGTGACAGAGGGGCAGAACTTACCTAGACAGATTTTGCCATGAAACATGAGAGACATACACAACAGATGTGCTTCTTAACATAAACTTGTCTCCCAACATTTTTATTTTGCTTCTCTCTTTAAAGTACATGAAATTAACAGCGTTAGTTGCTTTTAAAATTATAAACATGTCATCATCATCACAACTTGGCAAAGGACTCCAGCACTTTTTGGTCTGCAGTTCCCACAGACATTCTACCTGAAGAAAAGCAATTTAAATTACCAAGTGTGTCTTTATTCTTTATTCTCCTTCTCTCTCCAACCTCTGCAAAAAGCATCTCAGTATTAGAAGCATCCAGATTTTCTCCATAGCGCCAACCCATGAGATAAAACTAAATAGTTAGAACTTGTCTTCTTTCTCCTCAGCTAGCAAAAGTCCTTTAAATAAAACAAGCTGTTCTGTAAATAAATAAAGTAACAAAGCCTGTTTTCGTAAAAATTTCAGATTTGCCTAGATTTTCTTTCATCTCCAATAATACAAGCACAGTACTAAAAACCTCACATCACTGTGTAATGTCTTTGATCTCCTTGGATTCTTTGGGCATGTGCAGAATTTCAACTGAACGTAAAAGAAAAAAAAAAAAAGAATTCAGCTATGAGGGTAAGACATCAAAGACCTTCTGAATAGGAGCGTTAGGAGGCAAAACCAGAAATTTGTCACAAGATGGGACTTGATCAAATTACAAAAATAGCTACTGCCAATAGTAGAGAACTGGCTTTAAATAGCAGGGTTTTTCCAAATTAAGTTACTCTAAAACCAAATGACTCTGTAGAAGGGGTTTTTTTAACTCAGTATTTACGAATGCTCACCCAGGGGATGGCGGCGGCCTCTCCCCGTAGCTGCGAAGGAAATAAGACTGCTCTAGGGCTTTGGTTTGGGGCGTTGTTTGTGGTGGGTTTTCGGTGGGTTTTTAGCCAACCCCTCCGGCAGGCGCCGTGACCGGGCGGGCTCTGCTGCCCCCGCGCGGTGACCGAGCGCCACTGCACGGCCGGGAGCCCCGTCCCACCGCTCCGCGTGGTTGGCCAAAAACACCGCGCTGAGCACCCCGGCCTGCCGGGGATGGATTCAAAACAACATTTCCTAAAGAGCTGGCGGGAGAGGGAAGAGAAGGCCTCTGTATTCGCATACTGTATCAGCTTCCTGGTCCAATTTACTATACAAACAAGTTTTCCAGAGGATCTGAATGCAAGCCAAAGGAGCAGAAGCCGCTTAGCCACAGGCTCAGCAGGAACTTCTCCAGTACGGCAATTCCAGAATTCATTTCACATTGCCTACCCTATCGTGTTATTTAATCTTTACAAAGACTAATACATTTATCTGGTTGGGGGGGGGGGGGGCGGAAATCAAGAGCACAGAACCAGGCAAAAAAAAAAAAAAAAAAAAAAAGAGAGAGAGAAAAATCACAGTATGCCATGCAATTTTCACTTCAAGCAAGAGGCACGATGTGCCTTTTCAAAAAGAAAATCACTGCTTACAGAAACAGCCAAATATAACACAAGAAGAAAAACGCTCACAAAGAAAGAAGCAATAGGGATACCACAGCAGACAATTACAGGTACATTTGATGGAGTTCTCAGGGAGAGAAATTTGATGGCAAATCTACTAAATGCTTTCACACAACTCTTCAAATCCTACTGGCCCACCACACATGCAGGACAGCTAGCCACAGAGTAAACTATCTTACAGGTTTTGTCCATCTCTTCCAGACTAACAACAGAAAAATTCAAAATTTATCATACAGCTATCTCAGACTTATAAACAGGTCCTTGAAAAAAGAAACCATCCCAAGATTAGTTAACACTGAACAAGGACAAGGACAAGTAAAGCTACTTACGGGGTAATTCCATTCCTGAAAAGGCACAAACAAACACACAACTGCTGAGCAAAATATATTTACATTAGTGCAGAATTATGTTGAAATCATCGATTAATAGACAACAGCCAAGAGGTGATTTTTTTAAAACCTTTTGACCACACTGTTACATATTAAAATCAAAGTAGCCCTAACTTCCTGAAATTATATTAAATCTGCAGCAAAAAAATTCTTTTCTTATGCCACAATTACAAAGGTTGCTAGAAATTAGTGACCTTCCCAATACCAAGTTCTCTGTTCTTACCCTAATGGTTCCTCTCACTTCTACACTGCCATTTCTAGAAGTCATGCTTGCAGTTAATCAAAGAAGGAATTCGGCATCAAGGGTGTATCAGAAAAGTGGCAAATCCACTACACAGCAGCAGGTTTCTCTAGTCCTTCATCCATCCCTTAAGACAGGCAGTGTAATTTGCATAGAAGAGTACATCATAAAGAGTACTTAGCCCTAGTTTATGAGCTATTTTTAATTCTACTTAAAAAAAAAAAGTTTTAGTAACTACATTAAGAAACTTAAGACATTCAATGATCAAAAACCAGCCCAAAGGCAGTCCTTTCATATAATGGCATGGTCTCTATTCATAGAAGTACAAACTGCTTTATAATATAACATGCTGTAATTATAAAACTAACTTGGTGGAAAATAAAATACACAGCAAGCAGAAGTAGTATTTTATTCAGAACTGAAGCTTTCATATTTTTCCTAAGGTGAATAAGGTCTGTTTTTCAATTGTAGAAAGGTTTCAGAAGGAAAGAACCTTAGAAGATTATCTCATTCCAATTCCTCCACCATGGGCGGCAGACACCTTCCACTAGACAAGGTTGCTGAATACCTCATCCAACGAAGCCTTAAATACTTCCAGGGATTGGGGATCCACAACTTCTCTGGGCAATCTGTTCCAGTGTCTCACCACCCTCACAGTGAAGAATTTCTTCCTCATATTTAATCTAAACCAATGCGTAAACTTAGCTTTCAAAAGTTCGAAGCACCTTTAAATATGAGGCAAAATCAGTGTTTTCAATCAGAATTAGCACATTTTCTCCCTGTAATTCAATTTGCAGTCTTTACATTGCATTAACTCAGACTTCTGCTTCTAATGAAGTACCTGAGCCACACACAACAGCTCTGAACTAAATGATATAGAAAATAATGTTATAATGAATCATAATGAAAAAATAATAACAGCCTTTCCAATGCTCAGGCACTTCTAAGAGATTATAGCAGCAGCGCTAACAGTAAAAAGCAGCATTACTAATTTCCTAGCAGTTTAATGGAGAGCTGCCTATGCTCTGCTTGAAATGTGATAGAACTGTGTGAGGCAAGTCTCAAAAGGCTTTGCAACTAAATTCACAGTAATTAGATTACTAATTATACCTAGTGCATTAGAGATTGCTATGGTTAAAACAGCCTGAACATTTTTGTTATTTACGTCTTTCTGAAAGCTCAGTCCTTCATTTGAGCAGAAATTCTAGAAGTTTAATCTGTGCCTGAACATACGTATTTTGTAAAGTTTAAACAGAAAAAAAGAGAGTTCCGTGCTTGCACATGGAGAGAAAAGTTAAACTTTTCCATTATAAAAAAACTCCACTCCCTTTAAAAAGAAAAAAAGGCAGTCACGATATTGATGCACCTAGAAAGCATGAAGTAGAGAGCTTTTGATGTGGTGAATCTGAAGGTTAAAAAACCCCAAACCAGCATTCACAACAGTTCAGGCTGTACACTTAGTTCTTAAGGCACTTGCACAGAGGCATCTGAGGCAGCTTCTAGCAGCAGCTCACATTAGTCACACCATACCCTAATTACAGCACCTACTTCACTCCACCAGCACTGCCTGGGCAGAGCATGTGTTTTATTACCAATACAGTAGTTTCAAACACTGACCTTTTTAAAAGCATAACAGACAACCTCTGCTCCAAGCAAGCAACTTCAGCATATTGCTGCCCTCCTGAAATACACAGACACAGAATGTGTAATTACAGGACAGAAAGTCCCATTTGGCTAACTGGACACGAGATGAAAAACCTTGAGACCTTTATTCTATTCATAGCTCTGCCCTTGAGCTGCTGTGTGACACAGAAAAATTTGACTTTCCTGTGCCTCAGCTTCCTCTGCCTTCCTGAGTCAAGTCTATTTATCACTCCTCACCCTAAGAAACATGTCTCAGTAAATTTCTTTTGATTAGGGTCTCTAGGCACAATCCCAGCTGAAAAGCAGTATTTATACAGCATTTTAAAGCTATTCTGAGACTGATTCATTTGTGACAAAGAAAAAAAGATGCAATTGCACCTTTAAATTATTAACTTTGTCAACATTTATTTAGAGTAAAGCCTTCCTATGGAGGAAGCCATCAGCTACTTATGCACCTGTTGTGAAAACTCAGCTTTTATTGATTTCCATGCCATCTTGTTTTCACTGCATAATGCTTTTAACAAAGATCTCCTCAAAACATGCACACTCGCTGTAGTTAGAAAAGATGCCAGTTAAACTTTTCTGTATCACTAACTCCTTTTGTTCTGTGAGCGATTAAGAGGCAAACTTCTGATGACTCACATGTTTAATCAGTGTCCAAACACCAAAATCCACAGGATAAGGGCTGTGAAAAAGTGATATGCCATAACAGGAACTGAGTTAAAGTAGGAGGGATCCTGGCATTATAAAAAAAAAGTTATAGATAAGAAGCATGCATGTTTGTAAGTGCTTTAAAATGGAAATACCTAATTCTAACACATTCTGATTTTTCTTTTTTCTCTTTTGTAACTGAGCAAGAAATGCTAAATTCTGACCTTCAGAGATATACATACATTGGATTGTCTAGGCATTTGGTTACTCAAAATACCAAGAACTGGTTAAGAAATATCCTGTAGTTTCTGTACCTGACTACAAAATTTTGGCACTATCCTCACACACTATTACCTCCTCATGAAAGCAAGGTATACAAGAGCAATATAATCATCTAATGCCACAAAGGAGCAACCACTTGAAATCAGCTACCTCAGGTTCAAACACCTATTCAGGATATGCATGCACACTACAATTACATTTTGCTTGATGCCTGGATGCACAATTACATTCCTTCTGAGGTGCAGAAGAGATACATAATTCATTGAGAGCTATACCTCATGACCCAAATGTACTTGCCCTTGCAAGTCATACCCAGGTTTGGCTGCTTTATTGCCTCAGCTTGACACTGTGATGTACACTCAGACTGCAATGAGAAAAAAATGAAATGTTATAGTGACAAGGTTGGCAGAAGATAACAATCTAGGAAAAATCTCCTCTGCAAAACACCCCTAAGTGTGACAGAGGTGGTCAGAATCAGTACTGAGGTCACAGTCAGAAGATCACAGCAGAAGCAGCTGTTCAACTTGAAACAAATCACAAATTACCTGCTTTGTCCCAACAGTGTCAGCAGAACTGACATGAAGTGAAATTGAAATGGGCATGGAAGGTGCCCAAAGCCAGCCTGACAGTATTAAAGTCAGTGGAGAAAGCCCGTGTGATTTATTCTATCAAAGGAGAAAGGCTGGTCAGTATAGCCACTGCTGCCACAGGTCAGAGAGGAGGACTTTGTGCACCCAAGCGAATGCACCAGGAGGAGGAGGAGAGACAGAGAACCACTCACCAACAGGGATGAGACAGCCCTCACAAGAAGCTATTGTTTCCAGCTGAACACATTGCTGAGGTATTCACAGTCAGCTGAGATGAGTAAGTCCTTTCACCTCTGAAAGCACTCAGCTGCGGGGCAATTGCTAGGAGAGGTAAAGTGCTTTCACTGCAATGTACCTTTCCAGAATATGGAAAACTGCTGACTTTGACCTCTGAAACTGTATCAGAGGACACAGCTTTGGCTGTATGTAAGACACTGAACACTGTCCCTTATGAACACTATCCCAATCTGTCTTCAAAGACATAGGAACCCTTCCCAAAAAATTCTTGGGGGACCAGGGAGAAAATGTACGAGAGTTAAGCAAATGAAGCAGTGAGACACTTAAGTCAGGTTAAGGTCAACTGAGTAAAACAAATTAAAATCACAGTCTGTTTTAAACTGGGCAAGCTCCTCAATTGTACTCACTAGCTAGTCACACAAATGGAGAGAAGGGAAATAAAAAGGCTGGAACAGGACTGAAACAGCAACAAGACTATTGCTGTCATGAAAAACAAGAGCAACTTACTTGTTCAGGATACAAAACTAAGGCCCAGCTGTGTGTAGGGAGATTGAGAAGTTTTCTTGTCCCTTGCTTTTCTATCTTGCTAAAACGTCAGAATTTTCCCAGAACTAAGACAGTAACCCAGGGATGAAAAAGCTAAAATGAAGACAGAACACAGATGAGCAAAAGTAGAGCATTACAGCCATTCCTCAATCCACAGCGTGCTTAGGGTGCTATGCCCTTAATAATACCCTTCACTAAAGCTGCCCCTTAAAAGGTTCCTAAAGCTGGAAGAGTGTTCAGGGAGTTTTCCTCCTCTGGAGAAATCCCAAGGACGAAGCAACATTGTGCTTACTCCCTCTCTCAACAGCCCTGCCACACATCATTTCCCATTGCCCCTTCAGTTTTGTCCTGCACTGTTAACATTACAGCAGCACTAGAAATTCCTGGAGAGACAGCAGGGTCATAAAGCAACATTGAGTATTTCACTAAATAGGCAGTAACAGACTAGAAAAAGATTAAGCAATTTCATACCCCTATTCCTCTTGTCTGCCCTGTAACATGCTGCCTTCTAAAAGACAGAGAGGCATTTGTGAATTTTTTTAATTTTCTTTTTAACTCCTCTAAGTTCTGATTCATACTCACTGAGTAGACTGTCTCTTCAGTCCTGCTGGCACACAGGCAGCTGCCTGTGTGGTTATATCCAACAGCCAGAGCAAGAGGAATCAGGAACGCACACATATGCTTCCAGTCAAGCAAAAAGTAGCTGGCACAATTACAGCTGGGAAAGACACTACCACAACTGAGTGTCCTGAGTTGCAGGAGTTTAAGTTTAGCCATGCTGCTTATTCTGGCAGACTAACAGGGAGCACAAAGTAACTTGAACAGCAGTAGCAATTGTGGACACCAAATCCATTTTTCTGTGTTCTGCACAGATAAGAGAATCATCCACCATAGCTGGTACACTAAAACTTAAAGTTTCAAGCTGAACACAGGTGGAATATTTCAGTCCAATAAGAGAAATGTTGGAAAACTTAAGCTACTTTACCAGACAACTCTTGTTTTAACTTCTATTTTTACATCTTTGTTTCTAATATTCACTGCTGCCTCAATAACATTACCTGCTATTTTTAGCATTTTAGAAAAGCATAGTGATCCTCAAATCCCTAAAGCATCTGAAAACTAGCAGAGATTCCTTAAAACTGTAGCTGGATCCATGTTAGGAAAACTTTCTAAACATTTGTTCTCAATTTTGGTGCACAAAGTAAAACACTAACACACACTACAGCTGAGTAGATGAAACAAGCCTTGAAGTTACTAGTAACTCAAACATTAGAGAATTCATAATAATCCATCTCAATGCTGTTCCAGGTCTCTTCCTGCAAAGCAAAAAAAGCAACTGTTTCAAGAAACTTAGACTGCTGCACAATACTGTCCAAACCAGTCTTTTTCAAAAAAGCTAATGTCCACAAGGTTAGTCTTTGAGGCTTTCCAGCCTGGGAAGCAGAGGCAACAGCAATAAAGTCTGCCTTAAAGAACATACAGGCACACACACTCTTAAAGCAAAGGTCATGAACAGATACAGAGCACTTACAATGTTTACCATCACCATTTCCTTGCCACCCTTCACAACAGCAGCATGAGTGTCTCGTAATTTCTGCAGTAAAAAAAAAAAAAAAAGATATATGCTCCTTCATCCACCTAACCATCAACTCAGACATCCTACCTGAAACAACTTTCATCAGAAATTTATGCTCCCAGTGCCAAGTTGAGCTGGCCTGGAGTTGTTCTTTTTTATAGGAGGACTCCTGAATTCCCGTCTTCTGGCAAAGGCAAGTAGGACAGTCACAGCAGAACACAAAACCGTTACGTGCCTCACTCCACAAAGAGGACAAATTAGTCTCCATGGCCTAGCTGCTCACACACTGACTGAATGTCTCTTCATTGGTTATTCATCAAACAAGAGAACAGAAAGAAGTCAGATGTCAGTGTATGCAGGATCCACTCCTTGTCACAGCACCAGTGACATCCCCAGTAACTCAAGACATAACAGTTGTACCCACACTAGATACCACCACACATACCATGAGGCTTTAGCCACGTGAGTAAGAGCATGCATGTTCCAAACCCTTATCAGAAGATACAATTCTTGAGTATATTTTTAGACACTGATACAAGAATTGATGAAAACACCATTTCACTTCAAAAGAGAGAAACCAGTATTTATATTAACAATAAAGGTTTGATAGCTTTTGATTAATTTAGCCTTTTTTGCTGCAAGACTGGTTTCCATGGAAATGCAAGCAGACTAAAAACCTGCAAGAAGTGAGTCAGTTTTGCCTGTTTATGTCTCTTCAGTTCCCATGGAAACAGACATTAAAAAAGAGAAAGTAATAAAAAGGATAAGGGTCCTGAAATACCTTCAGAAAATCTCTTCCCAGAGCTTTATCTCTTTGGCTGCCTTTCCAGAATTAGAGTTGAAAATAACATGGAGCAACAGATGACAGAGTAGTGACTTGATTTTTTTATGGAGACATCAACAGAACATATCTGGAAATGTTTCAAAAACCACATTCAAACTGACAAGCTCAAAATACATAGCTACAAAGTGTATTAACTTGAGCTTTGGCAAAAGTACCTAAAGCAGAGTACCTATTTCTTTAAATTAATTCAATGCTAATGTAGATACATAAAATAGAGAACATGAAAATAGCGTCACACTGTCCTTGTCCCAAGTATATTTCAATACTTGGAGAAAGAGAGAATAAGTTGCCTTGGGGGAATGAGTCCAGTATTTCCATAGCCAGGACATTTTTTAATGGAATCATTCCTTCCTTACAACACATTTATTCTGAAGTTGCAAAATCAGCCCTACATGTACCAGGTTAAGTAACAAATACCAGTATTATATTTGTTACAGGTAAAAACGCGTTTCCCCAAGGTAATAAAGCAAACCTAAGGGGCCCTGTCAGCAAGACTTCATCTCCCACTGTACTTATCAAAGACAATGGTGTACCTTCCCACAAGCTGTCTTCTTCACACGGGTACACATAACATCTTCCTTCCTCCTCAGAGCCAAATGCATCAAGGAAGGTGGAAGGAGTAGAATAGGGAACTGTTAGGAAAGAGGCTTCAGTGCATGTCTCAGATCTTCAAAGCCTGGCCCTATCACTGCCATTACTATGCCAGAATTCCCTGACAATCAGGTGTCCAAAAATACAATGAACAGAGGTATCTGATGCTCTAAGATCATTCAAGAATGTTCAGGACAGCTAAACCCGATTACAAACATTTTATGTCCTTGTTTGTCTCCCACATCACAGTTCTATATGCTCAGCACACCTCCATGCAACTCAACAATCTTCATCAGAGGGCTACTGCCTCTCTGGGAAGAACATGCAAGGGCAGGGCATTTCTCTTACCATTACTGTCAGAGACTGAAGCTGCATTACAAAAATCAGTAAAGAGAAGAGAAAAAGGAAAGCTCACCTCTGTCCTAAACACTATTATATACTCCCAACAATCACCAGAGCTCAAGGGCCCTCCTGCATTCACACAGTTTCACACACCACCTTTTGGTATTTTGCTGCTGCTCTGAAAATCAACACTATATTGCCACTGATGTGAAACAAGGCTTTGAGAGAGGAGTAGCAATCACTGGAGGTTTGGCTTGAATGGAAGAAGCAGCTGAATTTAATTCAGTGTTAATTAGTTCACATTAGCCAAATTCAATCTCTTCTTGTCACAGGAAAGATAAGCCTTAGAGAATTAATCATTCCCTATTCTCCTTTGTATTTTGGCAAGGTATAAAGTCGCACAGTAAGGAGAACAATCTCTCAGAGCTCACTAAGGCATCACTCAAAGAGGACAGACTTAACATTAAATGGAGAACATGTTAAGAGATCATTAAGAGAAACACTGATGTGTATCTTTCAGTCTGTTTCGAAGTTTAACCTCCTTTCTTGCAGAGGTCAGAAGTATATATAAACAAATTGCTTTAGGTATTCATTTACTTTAGCAGCTAGATACACAAATATCCAAAACTCGGGCAGACTAGATTCTTTACAGTTACCATTCAAATTCATTCATAACAACAACATGCACAGGCATTTTCTAAAACATTAAGTGAACACACCACACAAGCAGCAACCAAGCAGATCAAGTGTTTTTCACCATACTCTATGGTAAATTTGTTTGTTTCCGTTATTAAAGGCAGGTGTCAAGTTTACTAAAACCAGTCTCTGAAGAGATTGCAAGGGTGTCAGATGTCAAGATCAGATTAGTTTCATGCCTCCTCCAGCACAAAGAGCAGAACAGAACAAAGATGAATGTGATTGCTGAAGCTAGGAAGTCACTATGAAACAGAAAAAAGACACCGGTTAAGAGAAAAAATAATTTAATAAAAAGGTAACTTACACACCATCAATAATCTTGGACTATTAAGCACACAAAAATTACCACATCTGACCTTGCCTTTGGGGACAACAGCGTTATCATATCAATCTTAAAGAAATTTACAATGTCACACACTGAATTCAGGAAATAAAATCACAACAGTTACCATGAACCACATGCCTTGTGCACTGAACTAGGCAAGCTCCCCTAAGAAAACAGAAAGTTTAATTGCTTCATTATATGTTGTATCATATTACACATGCTTAAGAAAGTCTAATAATAGAAAAAGAAAGTCATAGTTAAATAAGTCAATTCAAGTCTGCCATTTGTTACCTTGCAAATATTTACTTAGAGAAGCTTAGCGTTAACTTTTCATATCAAGTTTCCCAATAAGGACTTTTAAATTTGCACTTTGAATCCGCACAAGTTCCTCCTGTGTAAAATTACGTAAATAAAATGGGGGTTGATACACACAAAACTCTGAAGACCAACTTAAAACAAGGATCACCTTCACTGTTTCACAAGTAACACAGAAAATTTTGCTCTCTTACACTAGACTGCTGTTTACACTAATTTTTCAAGGAGTTTCACCTGATATTTAAGCCACAACCCATTAAAGTGTCTATAAGGAACAACAGAACAGCCTGAATCAATTGTGACAACTAATAAGGATCAATAAGCTAAAGCTTTAAAGTAGCATCATTGCTTTGTTCATGTTGAAGAAGCTTAATGCAAGCATTGCAACTGCCAAGAATAAACTGTGCAAATCTTGTGTAGAGATTTTACACAAAAGATTAATAAAAAGGAGACACACACCAAACAAAAGGTCTGTGACATGTGACATGACCTCACAGTGCTCCTGGCAGAACATCCTGGGTACCCAAAAGTCAGCCAATGCACTCAACACAAATCACTCTAACTAGGCTACAACTTCAGGCCATCTTTCTAGGTAAAAGCGGTCCATTTACCTAAATCCACAATATTTGCACATAGATTTGCAACACTGCACCACAATGCAAAATTACCACAGAACTCCCCAGGGACCAACATGGTGTAAAATAACAAATGGCACACAAAGCTAAAGGCACAAAATCCCAAAAGGTGAAACATGGAGAAAGTTAGAACCCTCTCCAGCACCTGGGTATATGACACAAACACAGAGCTGTTTCTCCACACGTAACAGAGATCTCACACAAGTTGTGGCACAAAGGGTTTTTTTGCAGGCCTTGGGAAGTCCAACATGATTTCCTGGTGGTAGGAAGGAAGTAAAGGATGGCAGGTGGTATAATTTCATAACAGGTCATGTGGTAGCAGATACGGCAAAACTGTTCTTTTAACTACGACTTTCACAAAGAAAGGATTTTCTATACCTCCTCAAAGAAAGTGCTACTTTTCAGAAGGTCACAATCAAGATTTTTAACTCCTTCTCTGAAGCACAAACCTGAAAAAAGAATCCCTACAAAAAAAGCCACTGATTAAAACAAATTCAGTCTTACAGTACCTGTTCTAATGCAAGGCACCTTGGCAGTTCTCCTGTCAAAATCACTGCATCAACACAAGTGGCACATTCAAGTCATCATCTGTCATCATGCAAAACTTCTTAAGAGCACATAACAACAGATTTGGAGCACACAGAGGTAGAAAAAGGCTAAGTTTAACAAGTACTGGAGCAGAAACCTCCATCAGCATGCACGGAAATGCAATATAATGAAAACAGCATTTGACCAGCGGCTTGTTGTCAGTTCTGGATCAGTGTTTCTCAGCTGCTGATCCAGGGAGCAACAGTCGGCTGTGAGACATCTGAAACAGCCCGTGGAACAGCTGCAAAGAAAGCTGGCTTGTGTTTTGGGTGGCAGGGGGAAAGGAAGGAATTGCTTTCTTGTTTTTATACTTTCAGTAAATAACTCTCACATGCAAGCAAAAAAGCAATCAACACAAGCAAAAATAAGAGCAGTAACTCAGCGATCAAACTTCGGCCTCATTTCTATGTCATTGCAACTGTATCCTCCTATGGCATTACCGCACAGTACAATCCTCAGATTGTATTCAACGAGGTCAGATGTCTCTTTGGACTTAAAAAGGTTGAGAGACATCCTTTTAGATGACAGATAGTTGGCAGATAACAACATGGAAGATAAATGGAAGATGAGGATTTCTGAAGGACAAAGTAAGATGATGAGACAACCAGCATATATGATTATAGAAGGAAATCAAAATTCACCAGAGAAAAAAACCAACTTGTCACAGATATTTTAAAGTGTACAGAACATTCAGGGAACAAAAGCCTCGATATACAAACACTTTTATTTAGACAATTAGGAATCATAAGCTAACACAGAATATTCCAAGAACGGAGTTCCCTAATACTAGATTTATAAAGCATGAACCTGCTCTTGTACCAGTAATAAAAGTAAAGCCATAAAGAGCATTAGGTAGTCACAAATTCGACCCCTTAAGCATACTAAAAGCTCCAGCATTTGAGTGGGCTTAATCACATCCCTCTAATACTACTAAATCGGAACCACTTCACTACTATTGCAACTATTTGACAGACATTTTAGGGAGCCCAGCAAGTTACATGGTGCTTTATACTTACTCGAATCCTCCCATCGGAGAAGGTGCAACTTCCAAGCGGAATAGTACAGAAATCCCAGTACCAGGAAAAGGCAAAGGGCTAGCAGCAGGTTACGCATAAACACCAACAGTCCCATCTTCACATTAAATCTGCTCTTCTACATGACCTGAGAAAGATAAGCACCTTGAGCCTGGGGTCGGAGCCACCTTCTCCCATGGACACCCTCCCAAAACAAGCACTCCCATCCCCACAGTAACCGTACAACAAGGCAAACACATGGTAAAACACACCCGCTACACCAACCGCACCAGTGAAATAACAACTACCACTCCAGGCAGCTGCCCTTTTTGGCCGTGGAAGGGTCACTGCGGCTCCGGAGAGGCGGGGGGTCCCCGCCCCGCTCCCGCCCGCTGCACCGAACCGAGCCGGGCACGGCCCCTCCGCCGCGGCCTGCCGAGCACCGCGCCCTCCCGCAGCGCCGCGGGGAGCCCGGGGCGGCGGGGCCCGCCCGGCCCGGCCAGGACGGCTGCTTCCCGCCGGCTGACAGCTCCCGGCGGCCGCACGGAGCCCGCGTTAGAACGGGCGGCGGCGCCTCGCCGCGCTCCTCCGCCCCCCACCCCGCCCGGCACCCCGCCCACCCGGCCCTCCTCACCCGGCCGCCGCCGGCCCCGGG
>JAWWEU010000005.1:10561281-10659311 GCA_035583155.1 Acropternis orthonyx
CGGACACTGACACTGACACTGACCCTGCCCCGCACCGCCCCCCGGACACTGACACTGACACTGCCCCGCACCGCCCCCCGGACACTGACACTGACCCTGCCCCGCACCGCCCCCGGACACTGCCGATGCCTCCTGCCCCGTCACTGTCCGCACCGCTCCTCCGTT
The DNA here is from genome assembly GCA_035583155.1 of Acropternis orthonyx. Classification (NCBI taxonomy): domain Eukaryota; kingdom Metazoa; phylum Chordata; class Aves; order Passeriformes; family Rhinocryptidae; genus Acropternis; species Acropternis orthonyx. The sequence continues at coordinate 10,561,447 of JAWWEU010000005.1, forward strand.
TGGCGCAGCGCAGCTCACACCACGCACCGTGGGCAGTTTCCATGCCCTGCCCGCTGTGTTACGGTCTGCACCTTCTCACGGCACAGCTGCCCTGTGAGCGCTGCAAGCACTGGGACCAGATTGCGCCTCGCTCTTCCCATAGCATTGCCCTCTCTGTTGCTGCCCCCACAGCCTTGCCGGGTAGCCCTAATGCTCATTAAGCAGAGGACAAGTGACAAACTCAAGTACAAGACAGCACAGGGACAGAATAATGAAGGGAAGTTTTTAGTCGTGCGGAGGAAAAGTCATCTGTAAGGAAAGAAAGTGTTAGGAATAAACCTGCATCTTCAGAACAGCACAGCAGCTCAGTGACCCTCCATATGTCTCTGGTAAGAGGAGGAAAACAAAAACCATGCAAATTTAAGAGAATCTAACTAGGATCATATCCAGCGTGGTGACAGTTCCCAGTGCAGGTGAGCCCAGGTGCCAGTGTCAAACTGCAGACACTGCCTTGAGCAGCACAGGTCTGGCTGAGCACTGCCTGAGCCTGCTCCCGTGCAATCGACAAACGACAGAGTTCAAGCAGGTCACAGGCAGAGCTGGTGAGGGCTCACACAGCCCCACTTCCACAACCAGAAACCCCAGTTTGTGTTCCAAACAAATGAAGTCAGTGCAAGTTGGCTGCAAGTGTGGCACCCACACAGCCAGGCTTGCAGAGCTGCCACGCTCCTCTGCAGAGACACAGGAGAGACACGTGTTGAACTGATATGCCATTAAGTCTTTATGGATACCAACAACTTCTAGATGCAGCACAGGAGACCAATAGATTCATGCAAACACCCAGGTATCACCGGTATCCATATCCCCCTTAGGAGGTGCATAGAGAGGGGACACAACTGCATCTGCACAGCCCTGTTCCCCCTCTGCTACCCACACCAACCCCCAGCTCCCTGGGCTGGACTCATTTGGGATGCTTGTTGCTCTCACTCATCCGAGGCAGCTCTGTTCCCTCCAGCTTCATGGCAAGCTGGCAGCCAGAGCTGGGCTGGGCAGCCTCTTTCAATGGCCCCAGCTCTGCTGTGGGCTCATTTCTTTCGGTAACCCCACCACCTTCTGTGTCACATCATGCCCAGTTTTACTTTACAAACACTTGCTTTATGCCTGCTCCTCTTTTGTTCTCTTAATCCCTCTATCTGTGTAAGCTAGATCTCTTTTCCCTGCCTCATCTGCCCTTATCCCAGTAACACGGAGCTGCCAGCACTGCCTGCCACCATTGTGCCACATCTGCTCTGTCTGTTCACAAACCTCACCTAAACTGCCCTGACCGTACCGCTCAGCCTTTGAACCCCACGGTGTGCTGGCAAGCAGGTGATCTGATTTCAAAGATGAGATAAGCAGCGACCTACAGCGCGAAGCCAGATAGTGACAAGGCTGGGGCTTGCTCCTGAACCTGCGCTTGTCACTCGGGAAATTCTACCCCCATTATCAGGTGTCAGTGTGCTGGAAAGAGCCCAGGATGAAGTCACCCTTCTTGCCAGCCTGGAAAAAACTCAGGAGGCAAGCGCTGTGTATCTCTGAAAATCAGGTACCAGTGCCTGGCAGCTGTCTAATGGCCACGAGATGAACTAATGCAATGATTAGTGGAGTGATTTGGTTCAAGTAGCAGGTCTTCAGTCTGAGCATGTTCCTACTTAGCTTACACATTTCATTTACAGGCAGATGTCAAGCTGGATGTTGCTAGGAGATAGACAGCAGGGGAATAATTAAGTCTGATTAAATCCTGTCATATTGCTGTGCCACTTTCCAGAATGCTCTGGAGCTTTTCAAAACCAAACTGACCAAATGATAGGGGAAGAGCTGCAGCCCATCCTGCTCAACAAAACCCACTTGTGGCAAACCTGCTGAGCCTGTGACTGCCCACATGTTGCAGAGCATTTCCTGAAGCAACACTGGCCATGATCTGCAGAAAAAAGGCTCTGGCAGAGGGCACAGCTGGTGGCTGCATCAGCAGGTAATGCAGGACAGTTGGGACCAGTCACTGCTCAGAGCAAGCAGTGAGGGTTCCTACCCCCATGTCCCTGCATCAGTGCTGCTTGTGATGCTCATGTTGGACTAGGTATGACTTGGACACATCGGGTGGCCATCCACAAAACTTCCTTCTGCCCTTTTTTTGAATGGAGCCCACCTTGGGGCATGCCAGAATTGCTCTGCAAATGCCCCTCATGCATAGTGCTAAGCACCATGGCGTGTTCCCACTGAACTGACACCTGCCTGCTTTTTTCTTTCATGGTGGCTGAGCCACGCACTATATGGGAGACACATAAATAATAGCTACAGGTTCTTTTCCCTCCAGTAAATAAAGTTACTCTGTAACTATCTGCATCAGATGCCAAACACACACACATCAGCCTCCGGGTTTCCTACTTAGTGAGACTCCTAATCTCAGTTTGCTTTTCTACCCTATAAAAATTATCATTCTAATATTCACACTGTAATCCTTCTCCCCAAATTACAAATCAGACCTGATACTAATTAATGCAATATTTTATGATTAATTAAATAGCACGAAATACCACAGCAAAGAGCTCTCTCTCCAGTAATAGCTAGATAGAGGTTACCTCTGCTGATACGGAGGCTTGGGGAATGCAATCTGGGCTGTAAGACACTTGTATTTTGTCTTATCTCTCTGACTGAACTTGTTTCATCTCACACATCATTATGAATTATTCTTAAGTGCAGACTCTGTCCAGGATCAGATCGCGGAGAACACTGTACATTTCTGGTGCTCTGGCTATGCTAATGATGCTGAAGAACAGAAATGTTAAACAGCAGTAGCAGTGGGCCCACACAAAACAATCTAAAACAATCTGAACTTGGCTCAAAAATCCTGCTACTCGCCAGGTATTTTCAACAGCAAAGAGCCACACTTACCACCATGGGTGCAGGTGAGCACCTGGAGCCTGCCTGATCGGTTTCCCAAGCACTCTGCCCCACTGGACCAGGTTTCCCGGGGTCTTCCTCAGACAAAGTGACCAAATGGTCCTGCCTGGCAGGTGACAGTGTGAGCAGCCGGCCAGCACAGCGCTCAGCGGTTCCTCTCCTTGCAGTAATTCCAATACACTATGTTTGGTTCATACATAGTTTCCAAGAGAGGAGGTAGGCTTGATTTGGAGACAAGCATTGGAGACTCCCACCTTTCTGTTTCAGGAGTCCCTCACCCTCACGTTCAGAAGAGCATCCCACTTCCCTGCGTCTGGCTTCAACTTGCAGACATACCATTTTGTTCTGCCTTCTGCTTGATTAAAGAGCCTTTCAGAGCCTGGCATTTTCTCTTTGTGACACTACACATATGCTGCAAGCAAACCCCCTCTCATCCCTCTTTCTGATAAGCTAAATATACCGAGTCACTTAATTCTCTTTCTGCCAGGCTTTTCCTCCCACCCTCAAGCCATTTTTTGCATTTCTGGTCTACACAGCCTCTCTTATTTTCCTGAATCCTTTTCAAGATGTAGAATCCCACAATGAGCATCCCTAGTGCTTTGATGCAGGGATTAATCTGTGTTTTCCTATTTTCTGTCTTGAAGGGCTGCATTGGTCCTTTCTGCCATAGAATCAGGGTAAGCATTCAGGGTAAGCATTATCCTGAATCTTTTCCAGACCTGCTGCTGGCAGGTTAGAGCCACCCAGGCTGGCCAGTTGTATCTCAGCTGCACATCCAGAACCCTGATGGATGGAGTTTGGTGATCAGGGGCACCTTTGCTCCCACGCACCTCTCTTGCTTGCTCCCTGTCCTAGAATTGTGGATGTCATAGTTGCCACTTGATGGGTTTGTATCCACAGTGAGCATAACGCAGGGCACCATGCCCATAGATCCTCTGAGGGCCTGAGGACTGCAGGCAGAGTCCAGTGGGATTTTCCTCTGGCCAGTAGTTGCTTTACCTTGGCAGTCAGCACCTCATCTTCCCTATATGCTGCTGCAGGCACCACAAGGGAGAAGGCACCACATTTCAGGGGTCTTAGGGAGTTGAGCCTGGAAGGGGGGAGCAAGGTTTGGTGAGCCATGGTGAGCTGTCCAAAAGCAGACATCCCAGCTCACAGTAGGTTACTGTGCTGTGAAAGAGAGGAGAGCACAGAACCAAGTGGTGCCTGTTGGCCTCCAGGCTGGTTTGAGTGTCCTGTCTGGGAAATATTTTGCAATGCCTCTTAATATTTTACCCAACCTGTTCAGAGTGACAGTAGTCACTGTGGAATCTGGTGCACTGACTTGTTACTGGGCTGCACACCATGAAAACAGCCTCTAACATAATAGGCTTTGTGAAGGTTCCATCTTTAATTCTACCCCTTAACAAACCAGCTAAAACAGTCTCTCGCCAGCAGCACCCTCAGTGAAGCCTACCTGAGACCCTGGAGTGAAATGGGGAATCTTGTCCAGCCCATGGGCTATCATTGGGTATCACAGTGCACTTCTTTGTGCCAGTGTTGTGGGAATCCAGAAGGGGTCCAGCTCCAGCTGTGGTTGCGCTGCCTCTCCAGAGCCAAGAGTGCTGCCCTTAAGTTTCTGAGATGATTGCTGAATAAAACTGAATTTCAGAGGTGGTTAGAGCTGTGATAGTCATGACGCTCAATCTTGAGCCCTCCAGCCAGGCATTGCCCTGTTCCTTTTCATGCCGTAAGAACATCTGAAAGAGTCAGGTGAGGCCAGCAGGTACTGTCCAACCGCTGCCTCCTCTCAAACGGGAATAACAGGAGTGACTCCATCTCATGTGCTGTCACAGAGAGGAGGGAATTTGGCAGAGCAGTGGCACAAGGAGAGTGCTCTCCAAACCAGTCACACTCATGCCACAGGCCCAAGTAATTTGCTAACATTTTGATGACATAATCACTGACTCTTCTAAACAAACGTGTTAATTTCTAATGAATGGTCAGCTGGTAGGAGGCCAGTGTAATTCAAAGAGCCCCAGATTGCTGCTGGGGGAGGTGAAAGCACTGGCTAAGAGCATCCTGAGGCTGTTACACGGCACAGACCTTGCAGGGAAACTCCTTCCTGGCAAAACAGAAGGTCTTGCTGGTGAGAGCAGGAGCATCTATAGAGCTTTGCCTTCTCCACTGCCATCAACAATTTCACAGAATCTTAATTAAAACTACGTATTATAAAGAATTAATAAAACTCATGACTTAACAACTATGTGTATCAACAGCTACGTTCTGAGGTCTGTCAGTGAGCAAAGCCTTAATGGCGAGGCGTCAACACTGGGGAGCATACCTAGACCCCCAGTGACCTTACCCTGATCCAGTGCCATTTAATGGTTCTTAAAACCAATTGTTTGAATGACAAAGTGAAGGCTTATGAAATACTGAACCAGCTGCTTGCTGCTACAGCACAAGCTGAAAGGTCTGGGCAAATGATCACAACCCACAGCACAGTGATGGGCTGCACAGGAAGGTTCTTTGGAATGGAGAAAACAGGCTGCACCGCAGGGTGGAGGATCTCCCAAAAAGCAGGGGCGGGAGGTGGAATTAAGGAAAAAAAGCTGAAAAAGAGAGCTGTCCCCACACATGATTGTTGCTATGAGCCTGCAGCACAGCACCTTGGCTCTAAGAACCATGAGTCAGAGGGGCATGGAGGGGATTTCTGAGCAGAGCTACAGCTCTGGCAAAGCCAACTGGATGGCTGGTCCAGCTCTGCAAACTTCAGAACAGGCAAAAAAATCCTGAGGAGCAGCACCACCACAGAAAAGAAGCTAAGGCTTGGAAATGTGGCAAATAAAGCTGTGTGGGATTTGAGGAGTACAGAGTACTCTGCTGCCTGAAGAGAGGGTCTCCTCACCAGAGGGAATGGACCACTGCTATGGGCAGAGTGAAGTGCAGGAGCCAAAGGTAAGAAGATGAAGCTGGGAAAAACTTAAGTCTGAAATTAAGTGCAGCAGGGTCAGTGAAGGCAGCCAACCCTGCCATGCAGCAGCTTGCAAAGAAGATTAGATGATCTCAACTTTAATTTTTTGACATCTATGGCTCAAGCACGAAGAAAGGCTGCCACGTGGACATGCTTGCTGTTTTGCCCTGACCTGTGTGCATCATTGGGTTCACCCCTCCTGATTTCCTGTTCAAACAGTTCCAGCAGCAAAGAGTAGGCCAGGACTGATTCCTGTGTGATAGAGAAGGCAGTAGGGAGGGTGTGTAGGGCTCAGCCTGAGGATAGTCATCTTCACTTGCTCTTCCAGTTTATGCACATCTTTCTAAAAACAGGTATGACAGCCAGAGCTGGCTCTGTGGCATTACACTGCCTGTAGCAGTGCTCATTGCCAGCCCTTTACCCAGGGAATGCCTCATTTCCAGCCTGGAGCTTCAGTACTTAATTACTTGCACTGGAGCAAGCAAGCCATTTTGCAGGTTCGGCTGGCCTGCTGTGGTGATGAGACCATATGGCCATGGGTTCCTCTTTACAGCCTGCTCAACCTGAACTCTATCTTCTCTTCACTGCTCCCTGCTGCCTGGAGAACTGGAGTCTGTGAACCCAAGTAATGCACCTGTGACCTTCACACAACTCAGCAACCAGCTCTGTTGCTCATACTTGTCTCTCCCACACATGGCCAAGCGAGCTGATGCCAAAACCCAAGTGTAAGCAGAGCAGCACAAGTGCTGGAGTCAGTTTCCCTTCCAGATTTACGAACCTTCCCCATTGCATTGCTCTGATCTCTTCCCCACACATCCTGAGGAAATGACTGGCCACACTGCCTGTGGTAAGCCTGCAGAGCCACAGGCTGCACCCCTGCATGGGTGACTGCCCCTCTCAAAACCCTGTGATGCACCAAGGGACATCAACATCTCCCAGGATGGAGGGCCATGTGCCCAGAGTGAAGACAGTCTTGGCAGCATCCCAACACTGAGACCAGGGCTGGGATGCTTGGGAAAGGGACCAAAGAGATGGGAGGTAGCAAGGGTAGGGGTGAAGGAGAGGCAGGAGTAAAGGGAAAGCACTAATCGTCTCCAAGCGTGTAAGTCACTAGGAGGTGGTGGGAGGAGGTGCTGGTGTTGCTGGTGGAGCTACTTCATGTGTGGGCCTGGGAGCAGCTGTGTGGTAGAGGATGCTGGGCTGGCAGGGGCCCAGTTGAGGCAGCCCTGCCATATGCTGGTGCCTACCCTGCTCCTGGGTGCCGAGGGTTATCTGCTTCTTCTTGGGAAAGCGAAGAAAGGAGTGGAGCCACCCAGCATAGCATCGGCCTGTGTGGGAGGGTGCAGGGGCTGCGTTTGCACCACACTGACCCCTGTGCTGCAGAATCTGGCCAAGGACTTGTGGTCTGCTGTGGGGCATGAACACGCTGTTTTGGAGATTCAGCATTTGTGGTAACCTGTGCATTCTTGCAGCTGCTTTGCATAATGGGGAGTTAGAACAGCCAGGGGGAAGTGCCTCCAGCTGCTGTGCTGTGTTTACTGGTTTGTGGGCTAACAGCAGTCATGAGGAGTCAGCTGCCAAGCCACAGGCAGGAGACATAGACAGAGGGGTGCAGCTCAAGCACCTCAAATCTCCCAGGTACATCACCCACAGTCCCACAGTGGTAGGTACGAGTGAGAACAGGACTAAGGGAACACTGGATCCTTGTGTAGTAAGGGGGGACCTAAACAGTGTATGTGCAGAGCTGGCAGCCACAGAGGACTCTGCCCCTGTCCCAGCAGCCATGGGAGAACAGCCAGATCAGCAGGTCCCTCATTTCCCACACGTGCAGCTCAGAGGCAGCTGCAGCCCACCCAGTCCAGCCACAAGAAGGCAGGGACAGACCTCAGTCTCTCCAAGAAATGTTCCCCACCCTACCCCTGGGAACCAACTCCTTGTGCCACAGCCAAGGGAGTATGAACTTTCTGCAGCCATCACCTGAATCACTGCTATGCTGGGGGATGCTGGCAGGTTCACAGGGCCAGGCAGGAGCAGCTTCTGGAACTCTCCAGGGCTCAGCAGCCAGTTGAGGGAGGTTTGCATCTACAGCAGGGCTGGTCCTTCCAATGCAGGGATGGGGGAAACTAACCACAGTGAGGTGCTGGTACTAATGACATCCTCTCCCTGACAGACTGGTTCCTGGTGGATGGAGTAGATTAACACTGTTGATTTGCACAGTCACTCAGCAAGTCCTGTGTTCAGAGCCCGGCACCTACAACCCATCTGGGTTGGCATGTGAGCCTTGGTATGAAGCTGGGTAGAGCAGCCTGCCCCAGCCCAGCTCCCCTCCAACCCAGTCATAGACCCTGACACTGCTGGAAGTGTTGGGCAGTTCCCCAGTCTGCCAGCACCCAGGACACATCCATGGCTTGGCACTGTCACCTCTCAGCAACACTGTGTCATTGCATGTGCCCAGAGCATCAGGCTCCTGCTTCATGCCAGGCAATTCCAGCAGTGCTGGGGAACCAGCTGCAGACAAGCCTGCCCACGCGGGATGGCCTCCTGCCCCAGATCTGTCCTCCAGCATCTCACCCATCTCACCTCCGATTCACCACTTCTTCCTCTTGGCCAGCTGCCATCCCACCCAAGACTCTGCAGAAAAGAGAAAGCTTTGATTCCTTCTTCCATATAACTTTCCAAGCCTCAGGCCCTGCAGAAAAGTCAAACTCCTTAGCTGAAGGGGCTCCCCATTTCTGTGACAGCAAGTGACCATGTGCAAGCATGTTTCTGCCCGTGCTTCAGTCCCACAGCATCACCTGCTCAGATTCCTCTGTCCTTTTTCTTCAAAAGCCAGGAAATACCCTCAAGGAGAAGAGCTAGCAAGGAAGTCATTAACCTGCTCTTGAGAGAGCAGTGAAACTGCATGAGTTCAGAGAGAGGATGGTGGTATCCTGCACTGGTAGCTGCTACCAGCAAGCCCAGAGCCACAGAACCAGTCACTGCTGCCTTTCCTGGGAGAGTGGTCCATGCTCCTCCCATTGCAACAGGTGGCTGCAGCTGGGAGAGACATCGCGTGGTCCAGATGTGGAGCGAGCCTGTCATCTCTCCCTCATCAGCACAGCCAGGCCTAAAAATATCCCAGAGTGGGCTGATGGTGGTTGTGCTACAGTCTCCATTATGCAGATGGAAATGGCTGGTCCTTGCCAGAGCGCCTGGGGCAGCACCAGCTCTTCTGCCCTGCACTGGCACAGGATATTGGGATAATTATTGGGTAATCTCCATAGGAGAGGGGTGCCAGGGACAGACCATGGCACAGAGCATCCCAGCCAGGCACAACATCACAGCTTGGGCTGTTCCAGCCAGGGCAGACAGACAGCTCCACAGGCATTGTCCCTCCTGGGTGCATGGGACCAAGCAGGGCAGGGAAGAGAGAACAGAATGTTTCACAGCTCACTGACAGGAACCCCTAACAATGATGAAAGGGGGTGCTGCCCACAACATGTCAAAAGTGCACCAAGGTAGCCAAGCTGAACAGCACTGTGGGTGCAAGTGCACCAGCACAGGGAGCTGGAGGGCAAGTCAGCAGAGCAGCCACAGCAGGAGTGGGATCAGCCCTCAGCCTAAAGGAAAAGCCAGAGGAGCAGAACAGCAAAGCGCTGAGTTTTCAGCCTAGCCAGGAAGAGGGCTGGCCTTGTGCCCTGCAACACCCTGGCAAAGGGCAAATCTGTCAGCTCCTCCCTTCCCATCCCTGCATGCCCCAAATCCACAGGCCTGACAGTGAGCACGGCTGCTGACTTTGAGCCTTTGGCAGTAATCCATCCAATAAACCTGAGTGGGAAAAATAGCAGAGATGCTGCTGGAGGAACCAGGGGGGATGTGCCAGCCCTTATAGGAACGACTTACAGGATAAGAGCATGAATCCAGCCCCAGAGACTCTGGCTCTGACACAGACTCATGGCTGGCAGGCAGAGCCAGATTTTATCCCATCCTGACTGGTGTTCCCAGGATTGACATAAGCATCCTTGACCCCAAACCTGAAGTGCCATCTACTCACCCCCACCACACGCTGTGCTTTCCTCTGCACAGCCTAACTTCTCCTGGAATGATGACAGAAGGACAAGGCCACACTGATGAGGTAGCACTTCCCAGAGGGCCATATTCCAGACACAAACATGTTGCACCTCTTCCCGCACCAGACTCTTGGCAGTTCCCAGAGCCTGTGGGGAGCTGTCTCCAGGGAGCAGAGCCCTGAGCAATCTCACATGTTTGTATGGCTGGAGGACAGGTTGTGCTGGGAGAAAGGTGACACCGAAACACCATATGGCCCAGCGATAACCAGGCATCTGTTCACTGGGAAGGGGAAAGTCTGCCTCAGCAGGTACCAGGCACTCCTTCAAAAAAGGCTGTGCAAGGGTTCTTCTGTCCAGTGGCTTCTGGAGGAAGGATTCTCTAGGCAGGGTCTAGCTTGCCTGGAGAAGGGGTGGGGATCTGCTGTGAGAGGTGATGACTGTCCAGCTCCCAGGTATTTCCCCCACAGTCCCATCCCTGCAGCCTCCACACAACCAGTACAGGACTGGGGGCTGCTTTTCTGCAGTCTGCACAGATGGACAGAGGACTGATCTAGGTACCCCAGGGCTGCCTCCACAAGTTGATAGAGGCTGGATGACACAGGTAAGCAGGAGGGACCTTGGGCAGCTGTCTCAGCCAGCATGGTCCAGGGAAGCAGTAGAGGAGCCAGGGTCCTGGGGAAAGATATCCCCTGCACACTGTGCCAGTGCAATGACTCACACAGGCAATAGCCCAGCTCAGACCAGGCAGGGCAGTGGGGCAGGAGAGACCTCACTACACTGAGACCACTTTCCTCTGGAGAAGGTGAGGAGCAAGAAACCTTTCCCTGAGCTGGCCCATCAGGTGCTGACGTGCCTGGCTCCCAAGCCCAGCAGCTCAGTCACACAGCTCGCATGAACGCTGCCTTTCTTTTCCCTGCTGAGAAAGCCCTTGGCAGCCCCTCAACCACTTTGGCTGCAGAGGGAGAAGAGCCAAGGTCTCTTTTTCTGTCCCTTTCCCCTTGCCAGGCTCTGCATAGTGCTGAGGGCCCAAGATGGGGGACTCCCTGCTGGTGACAGCACTGCAGACCGCTGCTCCTGCAGGGATCCAAGAGGAGCCTTCACCTCCAACCAGTGAGGAAGAGCAAGGTTGGCCCCAGCCCCACTGCATGAAGGCTGAGGGTCCAAGCAGGATGCCTGTGCTCCGCGTGCAAGGGAGAATGGCAGAATAAGAGCATTAACACTCTTGCCAGTCCCTGTGGACACCAGCTGTTAAATGATGTTTGGAAACATCTATCCAGCTGGAACTGGGAAAGCCAGAGAGGACTCACATCAGACCCACCTCTGGCTGCCAACACAACTGCTCCCTTCATCCTGCCCTGGCTCTGCTGAACCTGAACAAGCAAAGCTGCATTCCTGCTGCAGAGCCAAGTGGCCTAGGCAGCCATCCACCACAGGCAACCACAGCTCCAGCCCTTTGGTGGAGCTGCTTCACATTGCCAGTTTCCTTGCTCTCCTGTATCACTCCACTCCTATATTTTATGGAACTGGCTGGAAGTTAATAGCTCCTCTGCACCTGCAGCCGGTCAGCACCCACCACCCACACTAAAGACATCCACATCCTGCACCCAGGATATCATCACTTCTTTTTAATTGCTTGTGGCTATCAGGAATGAAGTTTGAGTCAATCCCTGCTGTGAGGATAGGCAAGAAAATTAACCTCAAAGGTGCAGAGATATTGTATTCAAGAGAAGCAGCAACACTTGAGGAAATGAGAGTCCAAGCCATCAGCTCACATTCACAACCATCTGATCCCCCATGTCTGAAGTGTCTCTGGAAGTCCACAGGTACAACACACCACCACACCTCCCTAGTGGCTGGAGCCACTATACTTCCTGAAGTAGTTTTCTTTGGTCTACAGCATACTCATATGTCAGGGAAGTCACAGGAGCTGCTTGGACATGAGACTGGCTGGTACAAATTCTTGGGCTGTAAGGACAGTTTTCTCCTAACTTTACATGGAGGACTTCAGCCTGGATATGAAACCATCCCAGCAAAACAGCTGCCCACCTTGCCTACAGCCTGTGAGGAGGCAGCTTTTCCTTCAGCCAGCAGTGTGGATAACAGTGAGTGTCCCAGTCCCCAGGGTGTTGAGCAGCACGAGGGGCGCACACTGGGTACACCAGGCAGTAACTCACAGGAGGCAGAAGAGCCCACACAGCAGGACCATGTGATTTCTCTCCTGCATCATGTACTGAAGGTGTTCACAGCCCACTAGAACCATTCATAACAGTGAGAACTTTTCTTAAATGCACAATTCCAGGCCAAGGACAACTGTTCTCAGGCTTTCCTACCTCACAGTTTTGTTTAGAAATTAACACATACACTACACCATTTAAATCTTTTTCCAGTACCTTCCCACATATTTCCCTCATTTGCTAAGTGCTGTCAAAACGGTTTTGATTTTGGGCTTGTCACATTAGTCATGCTGCAGCAAGGAAGCTGTGGCAGAGCCATGCAGAAACATTGCCACAGCTTCCTCAAAAGATAGCAATCAGGTGACTGTTTACCATTCCTCTGGAGACCATTCTGGTGAGGTCAAAGGAAACTGTAGATACGCACCCTCATCAATGCTCATCATTGGAACCAAGCAACAAACCCCACCTGAAGTGTTGCATTCTTCATTCTTCTGAGGGAGAAATCTAAAGCTGCTCAACAGCTCTAACAGCAATGCAGAAAAATGAAGCATGATTATGGGAGAGGAGGAAAAAGGCTTATTTTGACTTTTAGCAATACCCCAAGTTGTTCATGTTCAACTGAAAACACTACACACTTTACAGTAACCTAAGTGAACACACCAAAAGACTCTGTGCAGGATCTACAAATTTTTCAGTGAAAAGGATACATTACCATTTTCCTCAAACTACAAAAGCTTCCTCCAGCAATAGCTGGCACTTTAGGCTTCAAAGATATGGGCTGAAATAACACTACAATGAATAAGCAAATTCCTCAAGGTCACTTTGTGTATCAGTAACAAAAATCCCTGAGCTAAGGTAGAAGAATCTCCTTTCCTTGACTGCCAGTTCAGCAAGTCTTAACCAGTACTCTGAAATTCAAGAGTCAACACCACAGTAAAGAACAGAGCTGTTTTGAGACTGCACCTAGGTAAGATTTCCTGACGACTCCTCTTCTGGCACTCCCAGCTACAGAGGGAACCTAAGGCAACTCAGCTCTTTCTGCAGATGTCTCAGCTCTGTGTTTCAATGAGGAGAGATGACTCTGTGGTTCTGTCCCTGTTCTAGTTGAACATCCATGAACAGCCAAGCTGAACTGAGTCCTTAAATAACAGAATTCTGCTTAAGTCTCTGAAAGACACCGAGAACTCATTGGATAAGCATTAAGGAGATGAGTATTCGAAATTATTAATGTTAATAGAAAAATTAGAAGCATGATGAGAATTTCCAAGTTACATTGTTTTCGTTCTTAAATTAGTTTACAGATTGTCTGTTTTGAAATTAGATTTATTACTTGAGAAAACTGAAAACAACATACAGGCTACCAGAGTCTTGATTTCATCCCATGTTTGCATTAAAAAAACAAGCACAATTGCAGACATGTCAGACAACAGGAGCCCAGTTAAAGGATGGAAGATTAGAGATGCATTGGAAGCTTTGGGATATGTGACTGTGCTCCTGAAACAGTGCAGAATCAATTCAACCCAGCTCAAAACACCAGGAAGAGAGAGAAGGAGCAAGGAAAATGGGTCCTACTACTGATAGTACTACCCCTGCTGATCTGAGGGGTCTGCTGATGGAAAAGAGGTCTCCTAGAAGTCCAGCCACAGGCAGAAACATTACTGCAATCAGATGCTTTACAAAGAATATAGCCACTCTTTAAAATCTTATGAAAAGTTATCACTGGCTTGCAAAGTGAGCTCATCCTGAATTAAGGGCAGGCTGCTATTTGTTTATACAAAAAAATGCTTCCTGTGAGTCCAACCTGAACCAGTCACATATGGAAGCTTCATGAAAAGTGAAATAACGAGGTCTATTGCCTGCATTACCACAGGGCCACCAGAGCTCCTGTGGGGCACACTGAGCATGACTTTGTATGGAACACATTCAAGAAACACCTGCCTAGCCGATAATCTGACAGCATCTCACCCTCAGTGGAATGATGCTGTAACAGGGATAAAAACACTTACAAAAGAAAAAAAAAATCCACTGGAGAAAATTATCAGACACAACAGAAGTCTAGGTAATGGAAAGCCTATGTACCTTTGAGACAGCTGCTCTGTACAGTTTTTATTGCTACCTGTTACACTTCAAGCCATAAATCCCATTGCTTTTGCAAAGTTAAATAATACAGATCCCTCAAACATCAGGGTCACCAATTTTAAGTTCATGGAGAAAAAACAAAATGCAGTTTAGTCACTGCAACAGGTACAGTATGTTTACATTTGAATGATGCAGCACAAGAACTGACAGGAAAATTGGGAAGGCCCTTTGTGTCAGAGTGCAGGATGGCAGTGGTTTCCAGCACAGTGCAGTCAACTGACAGGAGCAAATCTGGAGCCTGCAGAAAAAAGGTAACAAAGCTTCTCTTCCAGAACAAATACTACGCATAGGAGCCCTTGAAAGTCACTCAGTACTGTAAGACGTGGGTGGCAAAACCTGTTGCAGGTGAATGAAGAATAGAATATCCTGATTTGGAAAGGACCCACAAGGATCAATAAAGTCTAACTCCTGGCCCTACACAGGACAGCTCTGAGAACAACCCCAAGAACAACAGCACTCCAGACAAATCCAGCTGTTTCATATCTAGGTCAGCATTTTAGGATGAAGCTGTTGAGCCAGGTGTTTGCAGTGCAGGAAACGTGGCACCTAAGGTGCACCTAAGTTACATGGCAGTTTGGGAAGAAAGCCGGAAGGCAGGGACCTTTTCTCCAGAGACACAAGGGCAGATTGATACAAAGTGTATATTTTTCAGTAACAGGCAGGTAGTGTTCAGCCCACCAAATTAACTCTGACAGAACAGAGGCAAGTTTGTTACAACCCCGCCAGCTCTTCTCCCTGCTTGCTCGCTCACAGCACATCGCTTCAGAGGTTTAAGTACAAGCTGAGATGTCGAAGTGCAATTTCATTCCTATTGCCTGGACCAGAGTAACTGCTGCTAGCAGATTCTGGTCTTAAGAGATCCTCGTTTTATCAAGCCAACTATCCCATTCATCAGAAAACCATTTCAGCACCCTGAGACCAGGAGTTTTGGACATGGAAAAAAGAAAAAAAGAAAAAACCCAAAAAACCACCCAAACCAAAAATCACAAAAGAAAGCCACTATCTCCTTTCAAAATGTTTAAGCCTTCCAGCACTGATGAACAAAGTATTCCACCACAAAAATAGGACAGATTACCTCTATGCAAAACAGTGATTGTGCAAATCTTTGCTACTCATATCAGCCTCCTGAGCCTATAAAAATGTAGGGCTAAGTAAGATTTTCTGTATAAAAGTTGTAGTTTATTTCTTTTCTGATCAAGAGTTGTATCACTAGTCAATACTACATTTTATTGCTAATCACAAGTCGATGCACCGGGGTTTCAGAAGAGTTTGGTTTATAGCGTTCCTATGTACCAAAAGGAAAAAAAGTTACAAATTCAGACTTTGCAGACACATTGTCACGTCCCTATAGAAGCAGGGATGCATTAAGTCTGTTTCACTAGAAAATTCTCCTCTTCAATGGTTTCTGGAGAATACACAATCATGATTTTCTCCAGTAGGAAAATTCACCCCATCATACCATGCAAAAACAAGGTGGCCAATCTGCTCCACAGCCTAAAACCCCTTTCCTACAGAATGGAAAAGGAATATGTATTTACACTGCTCCTGTGTTGTGTTAATGCTTAAATGACTAGGAGCAAGTTGGCACATCTTCCGGGTACACCTACTACCCAGCTCAACTCAGCTTCCTGCTGCTGGGTAGCAAGTTCTCTCCAACACAACTGAGATGTGTCCTACTAATACTCTACAAAAATGCTACGGTAACCTTTGCCTGACAGCAACACGGCAGCACTCTTGCTTCAGAAGAGCATTGCACAGCCTTTCAGTAATACACACAGCTCAGTGCCTGCTTTATCTGTCTCAGACCCAGTATTAGCTGCTGTAAGCAAAAGCCTATGGACACAACAGGCGGTGCTGCCACAGAGGAGAGACTGCACTGCTTCAGATACTGCTGCCCTGTCATCCCCAACGCTGTCTGTGATGCTTGGATTTCAAGAAGGGAGAGTCAGGACTCTGTCCCTTTAGTCATATTGCCTTAGAGAAACTCAAAAGAAACTCTTTGGGAGCTGAATGTCTATTGGGAGCTGACCACCTATTCTTGTCAGAAGGCTGCACTGTGCAGGGCTCCAGACAGATTTGATTGGTTCTGAGGCACATACTAATACAGTTAAACTTATGATTAAGTAAGTCAAAAGCACTACCAGAACAAAAATATTAAATTGAAGGTTAAATAATTTGTCCTACTGGATTCAATTTCACATTTCACCTGTTCACACAAGCACCTCCTATCTGTTTGGGTTTGAACAGCCTACAGGTCAACCTCAGAAAGGAGGTGCTGAGAAACAAGAGACTGAAGCTGCTTGCGACAAAAAGATGGATATAAATATAAAAGAGGTTCCATTTCCAGCACCAGTAATACTGACTGCTCAAGCCCAGGTGTGGTCACCAGGGAGACTTCTAAATTCAGGAACATTATTCAGTTAAAACAATAGACCATGCTATTCTGCAGCTGCCAAGATTCTTGGCTACAACTCCCAAAAGAGTTTGCCACCTGTCAAAATTGTCTCTAATGAAAAAGCAAGACTGCTCAACGAGATGAAAGCAACATCCCCAAGCTGGCTTATTTGGTAAGGACCCAACTTCAGACCAGCAGACTGCAGGCATCAGCTTCAGCAAATGGGATCTCTTTCACTATCCAACAGTTGCCTTAGAGCTACTGCAGAGCAACAGCTTTTTAGCTTCCTTAAAGTATAAAAGAAAAAAACCCCAATAAAACCCCTGGATTCAAAGCATCCAAATATGGCCTGTTGTACTGGAACATTTAAATCCTTGGGGGAGGTGGGCATCATCTTCCTCTGCTACAGGCAGCGCTTACTCCATGATGGCCCGGTACAACGCAGGTTCAATATAATCTTCACGGTAGCGTGAATTGATCACTCTTTGTCTCTTCCTCTCTTGACTGACCTCCTTCTCTTCAAAGATCTCTGTGAAACGCATATCTGAAGCTATTGACTAAGGGAAAAAGACAGAATTAGTCACTAGAGCACAGATCAAATCCCTGCCTCCACATCCTCCTACTGCACGTAAGAAAGAACCAAGCCAAGACACTTGGGAACATTCAGCCTTCTTCAAAAACTGACCAAACACAGGAAGAAAAATATTTAAGAAACTGGGGATAAATTTAAGTGAACTGTAATCACAGACCTAAAGAATCACAGGTTTCAAATTTAACTGAGCAGCTAATTTAAGTTCACAGTCACTTTCTCAAAGCAATAAACAGAGTCACCTGTTCCAATTTTCAAGCAGTCTAGTACAATTTCTGCTTTATGGAACGGGCATGTTTAAACACCTGGTCACGGGATTCAGCTATGATACATTCTTTCTTAAACCTCTAACATCCTATGTGCCTGCCAACAGATCTGCATCAGGTTGTGCATGTTTGTGCTGTAAAGCAAGACAACCCAGTGTGCTGTCTATAACTACAATTTTTGTAGTGGGAAGTGTAAAACAACAAAACAAACAGGGACCTAAAAGGGCTGTGGGATCTGTCCTTGTCGGTAATCAAAGCCTAATTAGGGAGAGCCCTGAGCAAGCCTTTCTGACAAGTTACCCCTGTTTGGAACAGGTGTCTGGAGGCCTGCAGAGGTCCTTTCCCACCTGAATTACTGTACAATTTTAAAAAACAGCCAGCTCTCTTGATGCCATCCTACTAAGAGCTTTTCAGAACAAAGGGTAAGTGAAGGACCTTGGCCATTCTTTACAACGGGAGTAGACAATGGAACTTATGAATACAAGTATGAAAGAGTATTAATGTGCTGTCCCAATCAGTGACTCTGTGCTATAAACTCACGTCCCTGTGACAGAAGTGTGCTTTTGTAGCCTGATCAACTACCGGTTGAGGTGAGCACCAGATTGTAATCTGCTCCTCCCATGTGCTCAGCTTGCTGTTGGAGGACAAATTAATTTAAATGAACTTCTTTAGTAGAAGTTTGCACTTCTTTTACCTACCAGCCTTGACTTCACTCTCTTAGGAAGCTCCTCTTCAAGAGTATATACATCATCCCTTTTCACCATCAGCTGTGAACCATCTTCAAATTCCACCTAGAAGAGAACCAGAAGTTGTTCTGCCAGAAGTCTCAGAAGTTAGAACCCTCTCCTCACAGCTACCCAGAACTTGCCTTCTCCTCCCACCCAGAGGCCTCTCATGAAATAATGTTCTACCACTTGAAATTTATAAAGGATATGTATGGAGCTACACACACTGCAACAGACTTTAACCAAAGCCTCACCAATTTTACCACAGCAAAAGTAGCCCAGCAAGTTTGGGGATATTCTTCTAACACCTGACAGTCTGCCTAATACAGCCTGAACATTCATCCCTTTGGAAGTGTACTCTCACTAAATAGAAAAAAGCAAAACCAAACTTATTTAAAACAGTTTAAGTTACAGGAACAGAGTCTGATGAAGAATTGCAAACCAGTAATTTTCAGAAATAGGTAGCTAGATGTTAGTATAGCTGCAAGCAACCACTTTGCACTTAATTCCAGCAACTGTTAACAGCATCTGGCATTGCTGACAACAGTGAGTACCTTCCCCTGGAGTGTTTAAAGATGACTCCTCTACAGCTCTGCCAGCTTTAAGAGTAGCCCTGTTAACATGATTGGCTTATTCTGAGTGATGGATTTTCAGATAACAATTTCATACCTGGTACATCTGGATGGCATGTGATGCGACAAACTTGGCTCCATAAACTTGTCCATCTGTCCATCTCACCTGCACGACTTCCCCTTCAGCAGGGGGACCTAACTGAAGACAGTCTCGACTCTAGAATAAAGAGGGAAGATGGCAGAGACAAGGAGAAGGATAAGCAGCTTTCTTATGTGAAGATTCAGCAAACCACCAAAGAGTCACATTGCACACCAAGCCAACTACTCCATTTTAGGGATGACAAACTAGGCTGAGAGACAACCATCTATGTCATCTGCATTTAAATCCCAACAGTAGTACCAACTTCAAAGTATTTGATGTAGGAATGGCACACAAGTATCAGCAAGTTTTCCTTCAGACTTATCACTGCTAAGCAACCAGCGATTAGCTGCACTCTCTGTTACACCTGTCCCTATGTGCCCTCAGTTAAGTCAGTCTCAGGTAACACCCCTAAGGCCATCCTGAAGCATAACTCAGCCACCACAGGATCCAGGGCTGGATCAATTAGCAAATCCCCTGACCTGTTTGCTCTGCAGCATGATGTGCACTCTACCAGAACCCCACTGCTTAACATACCACAATGTCCTCTGGGTACAGGTTATCACTGAAGGAGCCATCATCAAAGTTGACTTCGTAGAAAGTCTCCCTTGCAAGGCTGACCACTTCACACTGATAGAAGCGACCGTTTTTGTGCTTGCTGATGACTATTTGTCCAGGTGACAGATCCTGGAGTGCAGCCTTAGCTCGCTGAGAAGAGAAAAGTCACTTTTTATACAATGACTCAATAAAAAATGTCTTAAGGACCATAGATCCAGTGCTGGCAGACAACAAAGCAAAGCATTTTAGTTCAGTTGAATTACGTTACTTAAGACACTATCAGCAGCATTTTTAGAGAAATTCTGCCTCTGGAATTTCAAATGCTTAAAGCCTAAACTGTTAGATGCTGCTTTCCTTAATTTACTTAGTAAATTAAGCTCTCATTCTTCAGAGCAATGCAAGACCCTTATAACAAACACTCCCTAATAGATTGTTGTGGTTTTGATTAAAAAGGCTACATGGGAACTTTATAAACTAATCAATCACTTAAATGTGAAATTCTGTGACCACTCATGCAGTCTGCTGGAGTACTAGCACTAACTCCTGCATATTAAGTATCACAGCATAAACCTCACTATTATTCTTCATTACAACAGCCACAGGAGGGATCTGATGCTTTCAGTCCTTCTGGGCTGCAAACCAAAGTACAATAAGGGACCTGACTGTGATCACTCAGAGCAGCAGCAAGGCTGAGATCAAAATCCAAGACCAACACCATTACATTATATTGAACATTGTGAGAGCCAAGCTTTCAATGAAGTTTCAAAAGAATCACACAATCTAAAAACTTTTCAGTCCCTCCAAGACATTGCAGTTCAAATCCTGGGAATCACACACACCTAACTCACCTCTGCCTGAGATGGAGTCTTATGCCTGAAGCAGGTAATGAAGACAACAAATGGCCAGTCATCAGGCTGCATCATGACTCCTGCTGCTTGGGCACAGCTGACATGAAAGGATGTGGGACACCGACCATGTGAGCACTGTACACAACAACCTGCAATTCTCTTTCTCCTTTTCTTGCAGAAGATGCATTTCTGTGGACAGGAAGCCAGAAGTTATTGGTTGGCACTAGCTTTTACCTGACACAAAGGCCCAGCCAGGCTAGTTATAATAGCTAATAATGTGACAGGTGAGCCATTTAGTCTTTGTGAGAGCACTGCTGCTTTCTGACTAAACAGAAGCAGGCAGCTACCAATTCTAGTTTATGACAAGACAGTAATTCATGAAAGTATACTAACCCAACAGATGAAAAATAGAAATTAAATATCTACCAGCTCAACATGCACAAAGCATGCGACCCAAGGATGGTAGCAACAGGAGATCTTAGATTACATTGGCTCGCAATGCTTCAACTCAATAGGGCCTTGCAGCACTTGACTACTAAATCACATAAATACAAGCAACAAGACTTAGAATAAAGACCACAGAAGTAACAGCTAAAATTCCATCGCTACTGCCAGTGACTCGACTACACCTGGGTCGGGCCCTCTGGGCTGTTGAAGGAAAAGAATGTTATCTGCAATGCATTAGCATATGCAAAGCAGAGTCATTTGCCCCTAAACACTGAGCAGTTAAAAGAATTAAGTACAGTCGCTTTCTTGCTGAAGACATTCTTCCATTATACGTATGCCTTTCATATGCTGAAGCATCTCAGTGCTCCAGAGCAGCCAATAAAGCAAGTTAAATACTAGGGATGAGAAAAACAACAAACAATAAATTATCACCCTTATACCACTGTATGAATGTCAACTGCCACATACTGAAAACTGTGCCCCCTTTGCTGGCTCTTCATGTGAATAAACACACACTAGAACATGGAAAGGTTAAAAAAATGGCAGTAGGGACAATTGTCAACTCCCATACCCAGAACAGAGCAGACCATATAGTTCAGCCTGGAGAGGAGGTAACTTGGGTTTGAAGGGATAAGCAACGTTCCTCAGATTCTGAATGGACTAGAGACTTCACCAGTGAAGCACAGGTAATCCTTACCAGTCTGAAACGTTGCAGGGGAATTTTGCCAACATCTACAGGACTCCGTTCTGCAATGTTCACAAATTTTGCCTCCAGTACAGCCACAGCACACATCACATGAACCCACCTGGCAGGACAGAAGAGAGGGAAGAGAAATTAATATGCATTAGGCCAACAGAGGATGCTTTGCAGTTTAAGTAAATACAGTTCTGTTGAAGTTTGCCATATAAACCATGATAAATAGCCTCTGAGAACTAGCAGTGTGATCTTCTTACTGCTAGTAGCAGGTTACATGTGGGGTAAAATTAAGACTTCTTCATACTTTCAATTTACTACTGACAGGCTTAACAGGAGAGCAATTCAGTGTGACTTGTGCTGGCTGCATACCTGCATGATAAAATGCTGCCTGGCCAAGTTCCCGTTATTTCATGGTGCTAGAAGTCTACCCCACTGCTATTTTGCACCAAATAACTAGAGATTATCCACCACACCCAAAGGATAGGCAGCTGTATGAACATTTTGCTGTAGAAGTACCTTGAATTTCAGTATGTTGTGCTGCTTAAAGATATGGTTGTCCTTTGTCTCTAATGTCACCACAAATTACATGGAGAAATCAAAATCCTCTGTAGAGAAGGTACTGAGAGATGTTATCTCATCGGGAACCTCATTCTTATGTGGTAGGTTATACCTCTGCACATTACAGCTCTGCACTATAAATGCAAAGCAATCAACAGCTGCTATCAATAGAACGAGAAGAGGCATTACCTAAAGAGATGACAATTGCTGCATGAGAACACGATGAACACACTTTACCACAGCCTTCCCAGTAACACAAAGTGTGAAGGGTGTTGTTGGTCACTACCTTACACCAAATGCAGACGCTGAGTTTACCAGCTTACCCTCAGATACTTAGGAATTAAGCTTCTCCCTTAAGATAAAAAAATCTGGAACACTCACTTATCATCATTGGCTCTCTGTAGCGCTCCTCCTCGTAATGAACACAAACAGCAATCCTGGAGCAAGGAAGAAAGCATTAGCTGGAAGAGTGAAATCCAGAGCACTTGCTGAAGTTGCAGAACTTCCAACTCAAAATGCACATTCAGAGGAAGAAAACCGTTTTGCTGTCAGAAGAGAGCTAACTACCTTGTACAGATCAGCCCTTTAGCTTTCAAAAGCTGCTGCCCTCAGGGCAACAAATATAGACTCCAAGTCTGTTGAAGGCAAGCAGACCTACCACTGTTATGGGTTCCTTTTACAACTGCAATACCTTATATCTTTTGAGGAAGTCTAAAAGAATCTGGAACAAACATGAGGAAATACAATTTGAAAAGCTGACCCATTCTGCTGATCTGGAGTCTATATAGCTATTTGAGGGAATTCCATTCTTCTTGCTTTCTTTACATGTGCACACCTTCCTAGTTATTAACACAAGTTATTTTCTGTTTTAGAAATAGTAGCTATCCTAAATTAGGACAGACAATGGAGCCATTCCCACATTCACGAAGAACATCTTCCCTCTGATTCAAGTGAGCTCAGCAGCTTTGCACTAGTTAAAAGGATATCATTATGGTTTAAAAGCACCACAATACAAGAGACTGGCTCCTAAACATTCTCCAAAGTGTATTCTTTTCACAGGGTAATTAAAACAACCCAACACCCACAACACTATGGAAATTAACTTTGTAGCCAAGATGTACCGCATTCCATCTGTGAAAAACCTGTGAGAAACTTTACCTCTTCTAAGGCATTTTCTGTACACCGGGAGCACATCCAGTCCTCAGTGGCCTTGTCAGGGGATACACCGTAACAACCTAGAACAGACACATCTCACTTAAGAGTTTATCTAAACTCAAACCCATTCCGCTTGAGCCCAGAAGTAAAGCAGGAAATAAAACCAACGAGTTCCAGAACAATACTGTGTATTTGAAGCTACTCATGCAGCCAACTGCCTATTCCATAGGCCAGCACTCAAACATATACTTTTCTGATAAGGGCTCAACTTTGTGTATATGTATGTTAAGCCAACAGGCAGAGGCCTGCTATGATGTGCAGACTTAGTACAGAGAACACCAGAGTTTAGGGTTACGTGTAGATGCACTCACTTGCATGAACACAGACATGGCAGTTCTTGCAGGTGATGAGTACACTGGTTCCATCTTCCTCTAGGTAGGGAGTTGAAAGATTGAGGTCAGTGCTGCAGCCAGTTGCAGTAAAGCACATTTCAGGAATCAGGGGTTTAGTTCGGATCTTCCCATCCACAGCAGCTGGAGTTACTCCTGAGCTTTGACTGTTGCCTTCACATTCTGCCTATAAGGGATGGACAGGGAATTTAAGTTTTGCAAGTAAAATGGCTTAACGTCATCTTTACTCACTATTTCATACATAAATCCAGTTTAAAGAAGGAATGAAGGTGCTGAATGATTAGAACTGGTAGGTTAGGTGAAAATACAGTTAGTTTATAAAATCCTCAGCTGCCGTGGCTTCAGAATGCAATTAGACTCTACCCAAATACTACATGCAACGTCTGAATTGCATCCCTTTAATGAGCAACAAGACACACATCAAACTGCATCTCTAACAGAAGAGATGAAATCACCAAGCCCAACTTATGCCCTACAGGCAACACCTCTTCTGCATCCCCCCACCCTGTAATACTGAGGATCATAACACTGCTATCCTACCAGTGTACATTTATCTTACCTTAATATGGGAGAATTACCAACACACAAATAGATACCTACTGCAATCCCCCATTACTTTTTCCCAGAGTAGTTCTGAACAAGTCTAATGGACTTTAAAACTAATTTGTTCCTGGAAAACAAGCAGAGTAAAAAATGCAGTTTCCAGGATAAAGCTCAGGAGACTTTCAGGCTAATCTTTTGCAATTTATTCATTTAAACCAATGTCAAACCAAACACCAAAGACATAAAAAGTTTACAGAGGAATGTTTCCATTCAAGTTACTCTTCTGAACAGCTAAACAGAAATTAATCTCTCTCTTTGAAGGAATGTTTCAAACCTTATGTTACTACAGAAGTAGCTTCCCTATTCTTTTAAAATCATTGTTAGCAGAAATTGCAGTAGCAGAATGAAGCTGCACTGTCCCTCCTACAGTGCATCAAAAACTAGGGAAAAAAAGTACAGGTAATGCTCACAGTTGGAAGTAAATGGATGTGTTTTCAACAAGTCTTGTTCAGTCAGACTCAGCAAAACTTACTGATTTACACTGAACATTGCACATTAAGCAAACGACCAAATGACCGAGGGAAATCTATAACAAAGCTGAAGAGAACATGACTTTTTTTTTTTTCCCAAGCAACTAGATACTCCTCTTCTTCCCAACGGAAAAGTGCATATTTGTCTGGCACTTTGTGCCAACTTTTTATTTGAACGGATAACTGAAGTGAGTTTCCAGACTTGCTATAGACTTTCTGAAGTTGGAACAAAGAGCCTAACCACAGCTCAGATCTTGGAAGTCTTTCTGCTTCACTGCCTGGTGTAGACAGACATTTGAAAAACTGCCGTTAGGAGTTTTCTGCTCAATAGCAACTCAAAAAAAAGAAGCTAACAGAACTCCAACTGTCCTCAAATCCTTAATTTTATACACTGTCAGCACTAGTGAAATCCTCCTGTACCACACAGCTCCTATGTAGAATTTTCAGTCCTGAGAAGAACCTCCTCTCAGACAGAAATAGGAAGATCAAACAGAAACTATGGTCTGTGGTTTTCATGAAAATTAGGAATTATATGCATATATTCAACAAAAATTTGAGGTATTTATTCCTGAAACTGTGGTGAACATGTTTCTAGTGCCATCATAATCACACAGTAATCTCAAGTGGATCAAATACACCTAGTGTACAGGAAGGGTCAAGTTATCACAAAGTTGCAGGTCAAACATGCAATCAGACAACTATTCAAACTACCTTAAAATTATTTAGCTTAGGCATATCAAAAAACTCAGTGTAGGACTCCTGCCTAAGCAATAAGTCAACATGACACAGGAGCTCTGCATCCCATCCCACGCTATGCACTCTGTTAAAATACATCTTCACGTGCCATAGCTACTGTCATTATGGATATACTCCAAGACAAGACAGCTTTCTATCTATAACATCTACAAACAAACCCTAAATCCTTGTAAGTAAAAGGTTTCCTTCCATGCCAGCTCCCCAAAGACCATGTGCTATGAGTGGACCTAAAGTGTTTTTTTAAAAACTATGAGAACACTGTTTTTTTAAAAACACTTTAGAAGCGAAGGAGTCAGTCCAGAAAAGAAAAATGGAATTTTATAGTCAGCTCCAGCAACATTCAAGCTCCATTCTGTGGTTTGAGCAAAAGCCACAGAACACAAAAGCTTCTGCTGAACAGCTGAGTGAGCCCTTGAAAACCCACAGCCAGTCCATCACAGGTGTAAGAAGGTTCACCCACTTGTGCTCTCCTGGAACAATTCCTTGGGAAGACTGCAACATTGATACAGCTTTTGTTACCTGGCAATATGCAAAACCACGTATTTAAAACTATGTACAGCAGCAGCATTCTATACCATTATCTCTGTGCTTTCAACAGTCTTGGTTTCATACCTGATACGCCTGGAAGAGCATACAAACAGCACAGTATGGAGGCTGCTGAGCCATGGTCCGATTGTATTCTTTTTCAGCCTCAAAGTTTGGTGGCCGATTCTGCCACAGCTGGCTAAGTGGCTTGGCCCATGCTTCAGTTTCCTCAGCCTCTTCTTCAGGAGTCAGCTGCTCTGGTGCCTCTGTGATAAGAGAACATTCACTCAGTGATTATGTGTCCTTTTATGGATGCACTTCTTGTAAATGAAACTAAATAAGGCAAGAAGCTATGAATGGAGATGAAAGAAAGACTGGCAGAAATCAAACTGACAGGAGGGTGATGAAAGCCAGTAACTCAGTCTCCTTTTTAAGAGGCTTCTACTAATCAAGGAACCATACAGACACAAGATAGACTTACTGGGACACAAATAGGCTTACTGAGAACAGCACCAGCTCCAAATTATATCAAGACTAAAGCTGTCAGCCGAAGAATCTGGCATTGGATTTTTTTTTAAAATCATGAATATTTACATCAATGACTGGAATACTCTAAGGCAGATGCAATTATGCAACAGTCTCTGGTACTGGTTTAATTTTCCTTTCAGGGTTGTGACTTTCCAAAGAACACAACAGGAAAGAAAGATGACACCATTCGAGAGAAAGTGTAATGATACAATGAGACAAACACCTTGAGTAGGATGCAAAGGCATCACTTGCTGACTCCTGTTTATTTCCAGTTACTTAATGGAATATCCCACACTGTCCTCAGAAGCCAAGACCCTCTCCAGAGTTTTCCTAAGAGCATAAGGCTTTACTTACCATCATCACTAATGCAGTCCTTAACCAGGAGTGGGTGATGGCGTGGGAGTTTGCTCAATGGCTGGCGACGACCCTTGGACTTCTTATTGTCCTTCAGTGAGCTTATGTACTCCTTTGCTGCCTGGACAAGGAGAAGAATTCAGCAGTCAGTTAGCATGTGCTTCCACGATTTTATTTATCAAAGTGTTCAGAGAACTTCTGCTATGAAAAAACAGACAGAGTTGTACTAGGTCTGTTGAGCCAGTAGAATGGACACTTATCACAGGTCCCAGTAGTAGCTTTTCAGGCAAGTCTGTTTATTCCAAGAATCATGTAAAAGACAGAAAAAAAGAAAGACAAGTTTAATGGTCCAACTTAGAAGAGCAGTGATAAGAAGTCTCATGCATTATGAAGAAACCCTCAGGCCGTGTGTCACTCAAAAATTCCAAATTTAAAAGTAAAAAAATAAATAAAATTAAAAAAAAAAAGATACACTCTGTTGACATCTCCAACTAACAGGCTTATTTTCAATGAAGGACACTTTAATCCTTTCTGCTTATTACTTGCATTGAAGTCTTACCAGACAGATTGGAAGGAGACTACAACAATAGTTATTTCCTCTTCCCTTAGCTTTATGTAAAAACAAGTGACTCACTGACAACATTACTACTAACCTGATAAGCACAGCAATAATAAGCAATGATTTTAGCGGCCCAGGAAATCTCTCAGTAGATAAGAACGTTACCTTTTTTTTTTTTTTTTTAAAAAAAATCTGTTACTCTTTTAAAGGCAGAAAAAAATCTTAGATTAAATGTATCTTACATAGTTGGAATATGTTTCTTCCATAAAAGAAGCCAGAAGAGAGCAAAACAATCATTACCTCTGTTCTACTACCTGAAGCTGGACACAAGACTTCTAAGACACATTGAAATGGAAATTAGTATTCCTAGTCACCATCTAATGGAAAAGTTGTTTTGAAATACACCACACTGGGGAAAACAATCCACACCCATTCAAAATTTCACCTTTTCCCTGTACAGAGCATGCAATGGAGACATCAGTGTCTGCAACAGAATTTCTTTAGTTTAAATAGCCATGATAACTCTTCCTTAGTTTCAGCTTAACTATCAATAGATTTTTCCATTTGTTGTTCCATTTCTGTAATTCCTGAATTTTTAGGACACAATCATTATTGGTCTTCTCATTCTCTAAATACAGATTTAAAGATGGAAACAAAATATTGAAAAGACATTACCAGATAAGATTTTAAATCTTCTCTTAGGCTGACTAATAAAACATTTGTTGGCAGTTCTCTCCCAACCAATAATTTTTGTTGCATCATTTCTTCTCTTTTGAAAGGGACACATGTAATAAAAGCTGGGTCAAACTAATTTCATTTTAGGTATAATGAGGTGTCTATTACTGTAAAAGGACCTCAATCAGCCTGTCATACTACCATGTCAAAACCACCAAGCTACCCTTTCTGCCTTACAGCACTTAAATAGTTTAGAGAAGTTCTCAAAACAAGGGATCTCCTTGCTTTCTAGAAGAGGTAAGAATGTAAGACTTTCATCTGAATTCTTGTTTGTTTAGCAAAACCCACGGGTAGTAAAAACATATTAACAACTAAGCAATCTGCTATGCAAACACCAATGGGATGAAATTGTAATTGCACAGATAGGATGTTCTGTCACAGCAAATCCCTGACCATGGAGTTACAGCCCTTCAGCTTTCAGTTCTCTTGCCATTCATACCTCTGCCAGTTCTTCCTCACTCATGCTGGTGGTAGCACTGGCTTTCTTCCCTGAAGTCTGTTCATTGTCAGATCCACTGGCATCCCCCTTGGCATAGCTGTGGACTGTGAACACCCCAGCTGGCCCAGGAAGAGTTCGTTTTGCCAACAGATCAGCCGATTCAGAGTCTGAAGAATAAGAATACGCAGGCGAGCTGGACTGAACACTGGATGTTGCACTTTGCTTTGACGCTGGCAACACTGAAGTGGAATTTGAAGCATGTGAAATGGAGAGATCCAGTACAGCTGCTTCTTGTTCTTCTTCTTCCTCCTCCAGGTTCACTGTTTTCAATTCTTCAAATTTGGCTGAGTCTACATGATCTGGAAGAAATTATATACTTTTTCTGAAATCTGAGCCGAAAGAGAGTATTTGTGCAATCATTTGCACAAAGCCAAACAGGAAAGCAAACTACTACACACAAAAAAGTGACCAAAAAAAAGTAAATCATGTAAAGCGTAGATCATTAATTCAAACACCTATAAAGTCATGGGTGGCTTAGCGAGAGAGAGAATACAAGTATCATCTCATTGCCTCTTCCAGCACCAGAACTAGGGTATATCAAACAAAACCAGCCAACAGTGAGTTCAAAACAAACAGAGATGATCCTTTATACAGACATGTATGCAGCTAAACAGCCCAGCTCCTGGCCACATGATGCTGTGGGTAAGAGATTACAAGTGTTCATGGGAGACTTTATGGAAGAAAAATAAAAACCCACAAACCAATAGAAGATTATTAAATACAAGCTGCAAAGGGCTGGTAAAAAAAATATGAGAGGGAGGCATTACATATGTTTTCCCTGTTCTTATGTTGTTCCATAGGCCCTCTGCTCCTCCCTTAATAGCAAGGATAAATGACCTATTACAAGCCACATGAATTTTCCTCCAGCCTACTTATTACAAAATTACAAGTAACACACCTATAAAGCATACCAGACCCACACTACCAGGAAGTGTGCATTTGTTTTACTAAGCAATTCACATAAACAGGTCACATTGCTCAACAGAGATACAGAGGAGCTTAGACTACTGAGGCATCTGATACATTTCTGCATGCAGGCAGGCAAAATAAAAAGAGCAAAAAACAAACGCTAGAAAATGGTAATATTTTAAGTCTTATGACAGTAAATTTCTGAAGTGCTTGCATTGGATGGCTCTGACAAACTAGTGGCTGCTTTTTTGGCCATGAAGGCATCCTGATGAGTAGTATTAAATGAAAGAGTGCCCCAGATTCAGCTCTAGCAGCTTCTCTCCTTGAAGAACAATACCCCATCCCCTTGTACAAGGAAAAAGCTTGGCACACAGTTACCTGGAAGCTTGAGCCTTTGTTCACCTTGCTGCACAAGTTCACTCCTAGGCCTCTCAGGAGGCTCTGCCATGTCCGCTTCATACTGCGTGGAGCTCAGCTCCTCCTTGGGGAAGGCTTCACTCTCACTCACCTCCTGAGGCACTTCCAGGCAGACTCTGTGCCTTTTTGTTCCTATGCGATGCTTGGGGATGCTGCAGAAGACAAATCCATATATCAGTTTAGCAAACATGTAAGTGTGCTGAATTTCTGTGTGAATGCATAAAATACAGTCTGGTTTGGATCAGCATTTTATGAGACAGCATCTGGCAAGCCAAATAGTTTCCAAATTATTT
This sequence comes from Acropternis orthonyx, assembly GCA_035583155.1. NCBI lineage: Eukaryota > Metazoa > Chordata > Aves > Passeriformes > Rhinocryptidae > Acropternis > Acropternis orthonyx. The sequence continues at coordinate 10,591,688 of JAWWEU010000005.1, forward strand.
TGAAGTGTTTTCTTTGCCTTTACAGAAAAAGAGTCAGTAATCTTTAGAGATGATTCCTCAGCATGTAAATCTCGTCAGCTATGCTCTAGCCAGGCATTCTTTATCTTGAACAAAAAAGGCCTCTGAACAAAACCCCGAACAAATCAAAACAATAAACAAAAACCCCACCATCAAAGACAGCTTTAGGAATAGTAGCTGACACTGAGTGAAAAAGATTTAAACTGCAAAATGTAAGATGATTAGTCTGCTGACCTTCAGCAGTCAGAAACTGCACACCAATGTCACAGCTTGCAGCACTGATTGTACCAAAGTTTGCTAGCAAGTACTGTTCCATGATCTCAGTACACCCCCTTTTCCTTCTGGCCTGTCAGTGCATGGTGCACACTGCCAATTCAGGCTTTAGAGGTCTGTCCCAAGATGAAGAGCTACCTCTCAAGCTGGTGTGCTTCCTGCCTACCACAGACTATCATCACTGTGGACTCAAATAGCAAAATATATTAAGAGTAAACCTTTTTCACAGGAAAAAAGATTATTGCTAACTCTAACTGTTGTTCTATCAGAATGGCAAACACTTAACTGCAGCTCCAGATTCTAAGCATCCAATAGAAAAGCAGAGGACTATAGAAAGCACTACCTTTTTGTCTCATCCCCATCCACCTCCTCTTTACATGTCTCTTCTGTTTCCATCTCCTCAGCACACTGTTTCCCACTCTTGACTTTTTGCATGAGTTCCCCTTTAAGGAATTCTGCTGCCTCTGGTGTTGGAAGAGCATGGTCGATGACAGTCACATCCTTTCCAGCTTTCCAAAGCTTGTAACGATCTGGCTGGTACTTCCTCACAAACACATCCATGGAAATCTTCACCATGTCCTTCCGACATGAGCACTGAAGTCACAGAAAATATCAAAGGCCACATAACTCAACAATTCTGCTCTGCATTCACGTATCACTTTGCTTTCAGGGGCTTAAGAAAAACAATCCCACACTTACATGTAATTCAGTCTCAGAACTCTCACTCAAGACTTGCCCAGGAAATCAAAAGGGTATATGTTAAGTTACTAAAAACTGGGCAGAAAAGTCAACACAAAATACGAAACAGAAAGCCAGACGTACCACAGTAATTCAGAAAGAAAACTCACTAGTCTATTTAAAGAGTTACTGGTAGAAGTTGACTGTTTCAAAATGAGCTCATATGAAAACTGGCAGCAAAACCAGAGACTATAAAGAAGAGATCAGAGTGACACAAACTATGGGCTGACCCAGAGCAGCAGAAGTTCCCCTCATCCAGGTATGGTTACAAATAGTGCTTCAAGCCATTCACTTTAACATAGCTTCTGAAAACATAACCCTTGTTTGTAAGGCACCTCTACAGGGATATTACACTATCCAGTCTAAAGGTTCAGCCAACATATTTCATATGGTAAGTCACTTAAGTTACTGAAGTAATATTTCCAGGCTAAACAGTCAATAAATAATGGTTAAAATATTAGACAAAAATACTGATGAGCCCTGACCACCAAGCAAACTCTTTCATCTCTGGATAGACAAGTTCCCTGCTTTTCTTTGAAGCCTCACTTGATCCGCACAAAGCTACAAAACATGTTGCACGCTATCCATGCTTGAAACAAGGGCATGAAGCAGGAGGGTGGCCGGACATTGCTACCATATGAGAAAACAGACATCACACCTTCAATGGACAAAGCCCTGAAATCACTCCCTTAGAACAAACAGTGGGGGCTTAATGAGCAGCAGAGCATTATTCCTTTCACACTCAGAACCATATGAAATAGGACAGTAACAGACCACTCACCAGCACTGACTGCTTCCCATACTCGATCCACCGAAGAGTAGCAAAGTTGGTAGATTCAGCACAGTTAAAGCCATGGTTAAAGCCAGCATGATAGCTATAAGGAAAGGTTATCATGAACTCTCCAGCCTCCTGTGTCACCTAGAAGATAATTGAGACACCAGTGTTATTCACAACTTAATGATCTACTTGGTGATTCTACTTGGTGAGTACAGCTCTCAGTCAGCCTTCCATGGCTGCTCTTCAACACTTCCCCACTGTCTAAAGACTTATGACAACAAAACCCTTCAGCTGCCCATGAAGATATGACAGAACTTCTGATTAAGAACTCAAAGATTAGATTTTCAATATTTCTGTGCGGGGAGGGGGAATGGCAGATTGTCACCCAAGAAAGTAAGAAAATCTGTAAGGTTATTAATGTAAATAGAAAATGATCAGGGAACAAATCTTATTTTCTATTGAGGAAGCAGATTGCAACACATAAAATTAGCAGGGGACAAGTATGAAACAAAAAAATGAACAATCTTACTACACTCAATACACAGCTAAGCACTGAAGTTAATCTAACACATGATGCAGTGTATAGCTTTAAGTTAGAAAAATAATTAAGAAGACCAAGCTTCTGTTTGTAGTCCTTGAGAGATTTTTCAGTTTCAAACTCTTTCAGGCCCCAATTTCCAGTTAAGTGGAAGTATAGTGGGAAAGGACTGCCTTACACCCTTGCTGTTTGTATTTTCCTCTCTAAGCATCTTCTACTGGCTGCTGCTAGAAATGGGACAGGGCTGCAGGAACCTCTTGACTGAGCTGGTATAACCACGATTACTTTTCTGTACCTTATCAAATGGAATGCCGTATTTCTTCAGAATTGATGGAGAGATGAGGGTCATCTTGTGACGGAGAAATGCTTCACAGCTTTGGGCACTTCCTGGAAAAAAACCTGTTTAAAAGAAAGGTAAGGATAGAGGTTACCATTGTGCTGTGAACTAAATTTATTTTTCAACAGATTTTAGGAAAAGTTACTGTCTAAACAGTGTTTTTTCCTAGACCTACAAATACGGAGCACCTTATTTGAAGCTTGCATTCTGAAGAAAAATGGCACCTCCTCAAGATTTATCTTTTAAAAGCTGTCAGTTTGAAAGACCATAAGAAAGACCTTACATAGAAGGATCTTCCCTAGGCCATAAACTTCCAGTTTTAATAATCAATAGTTAAGGATTTTCTTACTAAAGGTTAGACAGACCACAAGTTCATTATTTCTAATGTGACATTTCTCTTGTGTGTACCTCTATGAATAAATACTCAGAAGTAATGTAATCTATATTCTAGAAGGCAAATTATCAGTTCAGTTATGCCAGCCTGCACTCTGGTGAATATGTCGTGCTCTAAAAGAGCTGAGACTTGTTGCTGCTGTCCACCCCACCTTTCAAAACCGGTAGGACATAAACTGCCTGATTACCTTTTGCAAGTCTCTCCAGTCGCTTCCCATGCTCTGGAGGGATAGAGTACCTGCAGGTGTAAGAACAAGTCTTGTTAAGTTCAAGTCACATGACAAAATCTAAAAGTTTGACTGGAAAACATAATTAAGCATCAAGGTCTGAATTATGCAAAAAAAAATCCTCTATCTCTACACTTTCTTTTTCAAAGTTTGATATAAAGCTGAAAATCTTCATCAAGGTGTTTTATCTTTCTATTCAAAGAAAAATCAAGACCCAAAAGCTGACCATCTCTTCCACTGACTTACGCTCAAGCAGTCAAGGAATTAAAAAGTCTGATGCATGTAATTAACAGATCTGTGCAGCAAAACATGAATTGCAATGAGAAAGGGAAGAGCACTTCCTGAACTGTCTCAGTTCACAGCTGTGCAATCACTGGTATATTCACTGCAAGGAAGAACACGGAGCAAGAGAGAAAATGGAATCATCTCTTTCAGCTGCTCAGACCAACATGGGACTAAGTCAGATGCCACATCCTTAACACGTGCACAACTTGTGGAGTGCTCTTTAGGGCTATGCCTCTCTCTGTACACGCCTTTTTTTGGTGTGTACATGGGGTTTATACCACAACCTAGTTGGTTTGACTACATTAAATAAAGCCAACTGCTTAGTTTCCTTTTGCTTTGGAATACAGTGCTATATTGTTGATGGAGTTCCTTGATAAATCAAACTAAGACATCAGCAAAGCTCACTTCTTTCAAGTACTACTGTAAAAGAGGCACCAGCCAAACAGTTCAACAAGCTGAACTATGCTGTTTCACGTTCCCCTGCTTCTGCCACTGCATGGGGTTGTTCACTGGTCACATGGTGCTAGCTATTATTTTTTACTTCAAAGCTGTATTAAAAGGCAGCCAAAAATACTAGTTTCCAACAAAAGTGCCATGAAAACAATTGTTGAAGTTGCTTGAGAAATCAGTCTGTGAACAGAATGGCCTGATTCACTCTTAAAATGCAACCCATGATACAGAAAATTTTGGGAGCCTTCCCTACAAATCATGAAAGCTCAAACACTGGATGAACCACTCATCAAGATCCACTAGCCTGCTTTTTAGATCTATGGTGAACAGCTACATTGCAAAGTTTGTTAAAAATTGCCTGTTCCCCCAGTGCCTGCATGACCGTATCTCTGTATGGTCATTTGAGACCCTCAAGAAATGATAAGCAAGTTTTCCAAGCTTTGGCCCTATTGCAACAGAGAACATCCTGCTTTACTGTAATTCTGAAGAACTCCCCCCATCTGGACAGCAAACAGTTCTTCTAGAAGGTAACCAAACAAATTCTACTGAGGACATGCACTGCTTTGCAGTTCCTTACAGGTTTCTAGTGTTCTTGCTGTTAGATACAACTGCAGTGCAAGACTGGAGAAATGGTAATAACTTTATTCAACCCTTCCAATTTTATGACTTTGACTCCAGTATTTTATGGCATTGCTTTTCTACATTTAGAAGCTTCTCTAGAAAATCTTACCATGACTTGGGTTCCCCGAAATGTAAGTAATTAATACTGTAGAGATCCATGTCTTCGGTGTGCCAAGCAAAGGAAGTTTTCCACATGCCAAAATACAGGTAAGGAGTATTCACTCCTTCAATGGTTATGCCGCTTTCATTCTCCACAATATCCAGGATTGTGTTCAATCTGCCAATATTCCACGTATCTACATGCTGTAACACATGAACCTCATGTCAAACACAGATTACAAAGAACAGAACCACACAGCTGAGATGATAGTGGCAAGGGCTAACAAACACTTGTGAAACAAACATCCCTGAATCCCACAGCTCAAGCTGTGAGCTAGTTCACCTAAACCAAAAGTTTTGTGTGGTGTAGCTTACATACTGATTGCTTACTAGCCTTTGTGGAGGGGAAAAAAGTTACTAGCAAATGTAATGATTAGGAAGGAGCAACAATCATGAAGCTACAAACTTCACAGAGCAGAGAACAATAGCTGACATTGATTGAGCTGATGTCTCAACTCTCTTGAACAAAACCACTACTCATTCCAAACATCTTTTAAAAGAGTAAAGAATGGTAATTTAGGAGACAAGCAGAATGCAAACTCTTTTTTGACATTGATCATCCTACCACGTAATGGCTACAGAGCTGTTCCACACAAATACATGCACTAGTGAATAGTAAAGTAGCATGCATCCACTGATCCACACTTCCAACTCTCATAAGCCTTTCAGGACAAAGCAACAGTTGGGCAACAGTGATTTCTGCTTTTCTGAACTAAACTACATTACAGAGAAAGTGTGAGCAAAGGTCCCTTAGAACAGTACCTCTGTTAGCCTTCTTTAACTACCTGGATTAAATGGAGAGTATGTCATAAACAAATGGTTTACTGTGTTCTTGCCTCCTCCAGAAGCTGGAACAATGCTAAAACTGTCATTAACTCTTTTTGAAAGGTAAGAATCAAATGCTACATTAGTATTCATGCAGTGCAATACACCAGGATAACTGTTACCTGAAAACCAAAACAGCTTTCTCACCTTGTCATAAAGCGTGCCGTTAACATCGGCCCCGTAGATGGGGGCATTGAACGTAAGGTTTTTCCAGTATTTTCGTTCAAGGTCTTCAAAGTCCGTGTACCGGGGTGTGCAGTACCTGAAAAAACAACAAAGGTACTGAAGACTTTGCAGTTTGGTGTCTGATGAGTCTAAACCAACATCTTCCATCACAGAAAGAATGGAAAGCTACAATAAAAATACCTAATGCATGTTAGCAGACAGACAGACCCTTTAACTGCCAGAACAGTGAAGAGAGCAGACATAGTTCTGTTCCTGGGACACTTGGGAAGAAATTACCACAAAGAAAATGACTTTCCCCATTTCTCAGTTTAGTTTCACTTTTGCTCTGTGCACCTTTCTGGGGTCAGAACAAGTTCACGTTCTGGCTGCAGCTACTAAGTAGCAACAATTCAAACCCAGAAATGATACAAAGAAAACTTGAAATGGGGAAAAAACCCAACATAACAAAAAAAAGTTTTCTGCCTTTCTGTTAAAGTAACAAACATCCACAGACTTACTTGCTAGTAAACTGGTCAAGTATGCCCAGTTTATCAGCAAAATGCCTGCTCTTGATGCCCATTCCCTGTAAACTATATACTGGACATTTTGTGCAGCACCAGGAGATCAAAACTACACTCTTAACACCTATTTAATGTGTGTCTATATACATGGATTCCAGACACTCACATATATAACATTAAATAGTAATTTCCATTAAATTCTTCTATTAAACAGAATTCTAAAATAGCTGATGTAAACTGCTCTTGCAAGATAAACAAGCTTTGATGGACCAACTGCAGCTGGCAACTCCAATGTTATTTCTAAGCAGTTACTGCAAAAGCTGTTTTGCTTAAACTCCTTTTAAAGAGATCTTTTCTCTGTCTCCTTTTTCATGTCAAGAACATTCCTCTCTCCACTACTCAGAAAATATTTCAGTGGTCTAGCTACTGGGGGCAGACTGACAGGAGTCCACAGCAAAAACAAGAAGTTCTGTTGGCATTATGTATCCTCTTATTGTACAAGAGACAAAGATCCCCATCCCCACAGCCCATTGTACAAACACACCTCGTCAGCTCACAGCATGACGTTCACACCACTGACTGGCATCAGCCCGTACGGAGGACCTGGCCTCTGTGAGAACTTGTGGATGCCCCATCCCTGGAAGTGTTCAAGGCCCGGCTGGATGGGGCCCTGAGCAACCTGGCCCTGTGGAAGGTGTCCCTGCCCGAGACAGGGTGGGGAAACAGATGATCTTTAATGGCCCTCGCAACCCAAAACCACTCCCTGACTATGTGCCCGGGTTCCGGACGTACTTGTCGCTGTTGGCGATCCTGCGGAACTCGCGGACCGTCATGGCTTTCTTCTGGATATTGTACTGCGTGAAGAGCCCGGACTGCCCCGTCACCACCTGCTGGATGGGCGCGGGGATGACGAGCTCGTCGATGTCATCGTAACACTGCCGCGGCTTCCACTCCTTGGGCGGCACAATCTGCGGGGACACACGGGCCGGGAGTGGCGGCCGCGGCCGGGGACAACGTCAAACTCGGGGAAGTCGTGCCGAGCCCCGGCCAGGGCGCGCCCGCCCCACCGGCGCCGCGGCGTAAACAAAGGGCGGAGGCGGCCGGTGCGCGGCCCGGGGCCGGCGGCGCGGCCTCCGCCGGGGGGGGGAGAGGGATGGTCGCACCTTGGCCAGCCCGGCGCGGTGCGCGCCCTGCGACTCCACGTAGGCGATGTAGCGGCTGAAGTCGCGGAACTGCTCCATGGTGGGGCGGAAGGTCATGATGCGCTGCCCGGGGTTGAGGCTCTCCAGCTCCGAGGCCATGATGCCGGGCCGGCCCTGCGCGGAGCAGGCGGGCGGTGTCGGCGGAGGGGGGTGGGGGGGGGACTCCCCGTGCGCCCCGCCCCCCGCGCCCCGCCGGCCAATCGCCGCGGGGTCCGCACCGGCCCCGCCTGCTTATTGGCTGAGGGTGCCTGCCCGTCACGGCCCGCTCTCCCCCTCACGGCCGCGAACGCCGCCGCCTCGCACCTCCCTCCGCCCGGCCCGGCGCGGCCCAGCCCGGCGCCGCCGAGTCCCCGCCCGCCGTGCCCGCGCCCCGCCGCCCCCCGGGCCCCCGTCCGCCCGCCGTGTCCCCCCGCACCACGCGCCCGGTGAGTCCTGCGGGCCGCCGACGCCACCGCGGCCCTTCCGCTCCGCCCGAACCCCGCCCGACTGCCCCGCCCCCCGCCCCTCTGCCGCCGCAGCCAATTGCCGCCCGCCCCCGCCTCGCAGCCAATAGCAATTCGACGGACGGACGGGGCGGGTCAACCAATCAGGAGGCCGGGCGAGGGGCGGTTGCTAGGCAGGGCCGGGCGGCAGCAGCGGGCAGGCGATAGGGGGCGCTCGAGAGCGAGAACGGGCAGGGGCCGCCTCGGCTACGGCGGGGACAGCACGGGGACCGCCCGCATCCCGCCAGCATCCCATCCGCATCCCACCGCATTCCAACCGCATCCCGCCAGCATCCCGCCAGCATCCCACCCGCATCCCACCGCATCCCGCCCCCGGGCCCCGGGATTCCCCGCCGGCTGCAACCCAGCCCGGTCCTGCGGGGCGCTCAGGGCTGGGCACCGGTCCAGTGTAAATGGGCGCTGCCGTGAGCTGATGGTTTCCGGGCGCTGAGTGGTGACACACAATAGGCATGTGCCAACTGAGCACCGTGAACTGGGCTAATTATACACCTACAGTTTCCGTGTGTAAGCAAAGCCAGAGTAGAATTTGATACTGTGCTAACGTAGGCTGCGGCTGGACCGGCTCCAGGCACAGCCCACGCCAGAAGTTCTGGCCAGCAGACTGGTCATCCAGAAATGTGAAAAAGTGCCGCCGTGGCCAGTGGGTGTTGCCAATAATCCACCACCATTGTGTCAAGGATTGGGATCTGACAGTACAGCTTTAGCAGCAAATGCTTTCGAGTGTTGACAAGGCTGAGTGCTTGACAGAACCTGTCTAGTGTCACTGACCCCTCCTTGAATGGGACTGGCTGTGATTTTCACAGATCCATTCCAAAATGCTGTGCTAAATGCATTTTGAATGTGTAAGTCCCAATAGGCAGGCTTAAGAGTAAGCACAAGCCACCTGAAAGAGCTCGTAGCCATCCTGAGAGAGCACACTTGGTACCTTCTCATGACTAAATAAAACCTTCATTTCTCTAAATGTTTCTCCTGATATGTGTTTCCTTTGGTGTCTCACTACAGGCACACAGCATCCCTGAAAGTTCTAACAAAACATCCCTCCATCACAGGTTTTCCCTGGTCTGCTGTCTCTCATCTGGTCAGACTCTGAACCCACTGTCATGGGCAAGGACACCTTCCACTTGACCAGATTGCTCGAAGTCCAACTTGGCCTTGAACACTTCCAGGGATGGGGCATCCACAACTTCACTGGGAAACCCATTCCAGTGCCTCATCACCCTCACAGTAAAGAATTCCTTCCTTATATCTAATCTAACCCTGCACTCTTTCAGTTTAAAGCCATCTTCCCATGTCTGTCACTACAGACATTTCACCCTTGTGGAAGTCCTGCTCCAATTGTCTTGTAGCCCCTTTAGGCACTGGCAGTGGCTGTAAAGTCTTCCTGGAGCCTTCTCTTCTCCAAGCTGAACAACTCAGCTCTCTCAGCCTATCCTCACAGGAGAGGTGCTCCAGTCCTCTGAGCATCTTCATGACCTCCTCTGGACCTGCTCCATCAGGTCCTTGTTCTTATGCTGGAGACACCACAGTGGACACAGTGCTCCAGGTGTGGTCCCACAAGAGCAGAGGGGCAGAACCACCTCCCTCAGCTTGCTGCCCACAGGAGACAGGAGCCCATCTTTCCATGGTAATGAGAGCTAAAATGTTGCTGTGAGCAGCAATGCATAGGCAGGGAAGCTCAATTACCTGTACCTGTTACTGTGGACTGAGACTGCTTATTATTAACTAGCGAAAGGGCAACAATGAGGTTTTAATTGGAAGGATCAGAATTACTCCTGCTCCCAGAAATGAACCAGGTCAGAACAAGCGAGAGAGGAAAAAAAAAAAAAGGAGGAAAAAAAAAAGTCACTCTTAACTAGGAAATGTTACAAATGAAAATGGCAACATTGCTGAGGACAAGAAAGGCCAGGACTGTGGGGGAAGGAGTTGCCAAGCTACTGCATAGAGTCTGTTCTGATTTGTTCAGTGGTACAGCTGTTTTTCTTCCTTATTTAACAACTATTTTGCCCTTGAAAAACAAGATTTAAAGTAACAGAATCCCAAAGGGGTGGTGCTTGGGCAGCACGTTATTCAGAGTAGCCTATCTTTAAAGGTCCCTTCTAACCCAAACCACTTTATGATCCTATGAGTTAGCATCACTAGGAGGCATGCCAAGCTCAGGCACTGCCTACACAGCTCTTGCTACAGCTATCAGTGGAATGAACAAAAATATGAAAATAGAAAGAGCAGAAAAGCACCGCAGTGCCCAGGAATTCACCTTTGACTAGCTGCCATTTAGCTGTTGCCCCATCTGCCAAATTGTGCCCTTTGCAAAGCTGCTTATCTGAGGCTGCATTGGAGCTACCTGGTATGACTAAGGAATGGAAAATTTTCACTAGGGAAAGGAAAAAAAAGCCAGCAGTAGCTACCCAGCTCCATTGGTCAGTGCAAATACGGTCTCTGAGACTCCAAAGGGAAGAGGCCAAACACTGTCTTACAGCACCATCTTTGGTGCAAACAGCACAGGTGTGCAAGGGAAAGCCCATGCAAGGGGCAGAACCGTGTGGGTCATGGTCCCATGGCTATCCATCATTCCCAAGAAAGCCATTCCCTTCAGGTCTGGAGCACAGTGTGGCACTGTGAAGCCAGACTGAATACCAGAGGGAGGGAAGATTCTCAGAATTATACCAAAATAGATGTGGCAAAAAACCCCAAAAGCCAGTTGTGGTAAATCCTTTCTAGCCAGGAGCAGCTGAGCAGTGCAGCCCGGGCACAGCAGTGCCAGGCCCTGGGAGGAGGCAGGGTGGCCCTGTCTGCAGCATGGCACAAACAGTGGCACTGGCTCAGAGGGCAGATCAGGTCGCCATCGCTGTTTACCCACTGTGCATGGTTAGTCTGGTTTTATTCCCCCTTTTATATTGTGAGATACACAGAGGTAAAAGGAAATAAATGCTAAGAGTAAGCACTTTTAAAGTGATATGAGTCCCTCCCCTTTGGAGTGGTGTTGACTTTGTGTGGGCAGGCCAGGGGAGTGGGATCCCCCCACAACCAGCAGCAGTTTTTGCTGCTCTCTGACCTGGCTGAACTCTGGGGGCCCGTCCCCTTGCCAAGGTGGCATGTTCCTCACACTTTGGGGCTCTCCTGGCCCTCTCTGTGCACTGAGCCTTTCTTGGCCCTGTGAAACCAGCACGAGCCTTTGGCCACATGGCTCCACCTCGGCAATGAAAGCACCTAAACAGTGTCTCTAACCAGCAACAGCACTTCACAGAGGCCCAGGCTCAGTCATGTTATTCCTCATGCATTCCATGCTGCAGTGCTTGTTCTCCCCCTCTCTGCCTCCTCCTGCTTTTACTCAGTCCACAGACAAGCTGAATGACCACCCAAAAAGGTCACTCTGTGTCTTCCCTCGTATTTTTCTTGGCTTTGTTGTAAAGTGCTTGAGCTAAGAGCAAGACATCAGATGTAGAAGGAAGCCCTAAGTATTCCTGCACAAGGAGAAAGAAGGTGCCTGTGTTACCACAGCATCCCAGGAGGCTGGCAGTGATCTATGTTGCCACCAAAGCCATCACCACTGGCAAGTCCAGCCAGGTTCTGCACCATGTCACTGCACCCCACTATGGCTGCAAGTGGGCCTGCAGGCAGAAAGTGTGGGGCACTTGTGACTGGGATGTGCCCATGGGAAAGGACTTCCCTGCCACAGGCCAAGGAGCATGCCCATTGCCAAAGAACTCCATGGCCTGTGCTTGTTGCTGAAGAAACAGACAGAAAAGCCAGGTTGTATGAAACCCAATTATTCAAATTTATTAACATCAAGAATTATGCAATGATGCTGTAGATTTTTTTTTTATTAACAAATAGAAAACAGACTGTATACAACAGTGACCCCTACAGCACTATGCATCCACAAGGTAAAAATGAATGTGTCCTCCAACATTACCAACCCTGGATTGCTGATTTCAACGTAGCTTGGATTCTTAACATTCGGAATACATGTGATAATACAATTAGATACCCTTCCACCACCTTTATTCATAACTCAATGCACTCGAAAGAGGGCTGCTCACTCCCCGTCTTTAGTGCAAGCGTGATATAATAAGGAGTATTAATATATAGTACCATTAAATTAAGTCCAGTAGTCTTGCCACATTGGTTCATTAGAACGTCCTGAAGTAGCGGAAAGTACAATATTCTAGTGACTCTTAACATTTGCAGGATAGCAGAAATTATAGATACACCCAACCTCTGAAGCCATGTGTACTCCCCTTCCCTTCCTTGCAGTACCCTGCTTCCAAAGAGAGCTGGACCGGCTCTGCTCTGGGTCGCCTGGGCTTGTGCTCCTTGCCTTTGTAAAAAATGCTCTGATGCACTCCATTGGTGAGAGGTGACAGAATGGCGCTTGCACGCACAGAACCGTGGGATTAACACAAAGGGCCGTGTCTCACTCTTTCCATCCCCTCCCCAGGGAAGTGTGGGACCCACTCGCTTCTCCCGCCCGCTTCCCAGCAAGACACACAAAAAGAGGTTCCAATGCCTGGAGCCCGGGAGTTCGGGTCTCTCACAAACAAGGCGATGACAACTCACGTCATATCAGGATCTGCCAATACACACGGTCACTGGATTGGTTGAACACGCATTGTAATAGGACTGAACGGTTTCCAGCTGACAAAGGGCACCGCTTCTCCGGTGACCCCACATGCCCTCCCAAACCCAAACCTACTAAGGAAATAATGGGGCGGGGGTGGGGGGGGAAGACTAAAAAAATAATTGGTAGCTTAGGTCCAGTTCCATGAAATTTCATATTCTACAGAGGATTAAAAAGCAGCCTATGGGGAATGGAGGCGGGCAGGAACCACAAGCCAGCTGCTGCAAATTACCAAGGAAGCTGCACTAAAATGGGCAGAACCAGCAGTGACTGGGCTGAAATAAACACAGGGCAGTAAAAAATGTAAAAGCAAAAGGAAATGAAAAAAAAAACCCAACTCCCAAAGGTTTGGCGGGTCCAGTTCTGCCTGGGCAAAACATTTAAGACTTGCAAAAAATAAAAAATAAAGAGAGAGAAGATTATAAAAACCACTAGTAACTATTTTACATTTTTAAAAAAAAGATCCCATTCCACCCACCTAAAGCCTCGCTGTGAAATGCAGTCGGCATGAGAGAGGGTGAGAGATGCACATGAGCAGAAATTCAGCCAGAGACTGGAAATGCTTTTGGAGTCGGATTCCCTCATTTGGCGCTGGGGCTAAGTTCCTAAATGCCGTGGTCAAAACTGGTTGGCATGGAGGCCTGCTGTCTGGGCAGTACCTCCACCTGTACAGAAGGACTGAGGAATGGGCGGCTCTGGCTCAGAGGGACCCATCTCCACTCCTAGACATCCCCACCGCGACTGGAGGAAAGCACTAGTTACGTTGCATAGTGGTCAAAGCTGCCAAGATACTCCAGCGCGGCCCTGTAGCACAGCTGGTACTGGTCCTGCAAGGCAGCAAGGAGGGAAACGTAAGAAGTGGGAACACAAGGAGAGCGGGCAGTAGGGTTCAACATGCAGAGACATCAGCTCCCCTCCCTTCTCCCATAGATCTCCACTACCCTAGAGAGGAGGGGATGCTCACCTCTGTCTGCACCATGGCTGGCCGCTGTGTCCGCAAGGTCTTCACCATCTGGAACATGTCCACGACCCCCTCGTAGCGCATCCTCTCCAGCACAATGCTGAGTGTGATGAACACGCCTGTGCGCCCAACTCCAGCGCTGCACAGGGAGCAAGGGGTGCCATTGAGAATCCTGCCAGCCCCAGAAATGTTTGCAGAGCTCCTAGGAGCGGTGCAAGCCGCACATGGAGCACAGGGACCTGCTCGGTGGGGAGAGGTCACAGTCCCCACTTACCTGCAGTGCACCGTGATGGGCCCATCCTGCCCAAACTGCTCCTTGGTCTTGTGCACCTGCCCAATGAAGTCGATGAAGCCCTCTCCTGTCTTTGGCACTCCCTGCTCAGGCCAGTCTGTGAACTGGAACTGGCGGATGGTCCGTGACTGGCCATCCTGCAAGGAGATGTGAACCACGGGTGAGGGGCTGATCTTGTTCCCCTCTGCACTGGTGCTGCTGACCTGTTCTCAGATGCCCTGACCCAGGACAGGTGAGAGGGTACACAGGCCATAGATGAGCCCAGGCAGGTCTTTCGCTGCATGTCTGGGGCCTGCCTCTATCCTCTCATGCTCACTCCAGGGCAGCTGAGCTGAGCAGGGCTTTGGCCCCTGCAGGGTCCATTTGGTCAGTGTCCTGGTCCTATCTGGGGCCCAGCTCCACTCCAGGACCATGTTTACCATCACACAGGGGTCCTGCACCCAGTCAGATGCTGCACATAAGAGACTCAAAAGTGCAGGAGGACTTCTGCTAAATGCTTGCCTGAGTGGGCAGTACAGGCAAGGCAGGGTCTGGTGCTGACAGGGACCCCTGAGCTGCTCACCAGGGCTGACACAGCTGGCTAGGCACAAACCTGTGGTGAGAGGAGCAGCAGGTGGTGGGCAGCAGCCCTTTCTGCCTATAGTGCAAGGCAGCACTTACTTTCCCATTTCTTCAGGAGCTGTTGCACGCTCCGTTTGCTGCCCTGGGCAGGGCAGAGGCACTGAAGGCAGGGGAGCTGGGGAGCCATCAGATATACTTACCCTGGCATCTGTCACCTTGAACTCCCGGAGGATGTACTGTGGCATGTTGTACTCTGCCATGGGGTCCACCACAAAGTACTGGTACCGGGCAGAGCGCTCTGCAGGCCAGTACTGATGGCACTTCTCCTGTGGATGAGAAGCAGGGCAAGACATTAGCACTGACAACCTGCTGCTCCTCCCTCCTGCCCTTTGTAAGCAAATGTGGTTATGGGGCCACAGGGTCAGCCACTGGACATGCCAGGAGGCTGGCGCAGAGCGGCTGGTGCTGGAGACAGATCGAGGTGAGCCAAGAGGCTGAGCCCACAGACAGCAGCCCCACAGCCTCCTTATCCCCCCAGGAGGATTCGTACCCGGCCCATCTCACGCAGCTTTGTCAACATCACCACGATTGTGGAGTTGTGCTCCCAGAGCATCCGCCAGAAGTCCTCCGTGGTCTCGGCCAGTGGTCCCTGTGTTGCGATGTAGGCCTTCTGCTGCCTGCAGAAAACAAACATAACAGTGCTCAGAGCAGCTCCTGGTGCTTCAGGAAGCTTCTGGTGCACCAGCTGTTCCTGTGGGCTGGTGGGGTGGAAGTGCTGGAGGCAGGGCCCCCATGCAGTTGGGAGCAGGACTGACAATCCAGTTGCAGGAGAGAGGTCTCTAGGACCAGCCACGAGCTTTGAGGGAGCAATGAGTCTGCCCGGCATGTCTTCTAAGTGCTCCCCAGAGACCCAGTGAGCACCACAAGATGGAGCACCCAGAAAGACTCTTAGTCCTTGCTGGGGTGATGGTGTCCCCAGCCCAGCCTCTTGTTGCTGCTTGTCCCCAGCTCTGCTGCTGCACTGAGAGCCTCCTGGCACCCAGGCCCTCAAAAGCAGGCTGCCACCACCCATCTGGGCTGGAAGGAGAGGCTGTGGGTGGGGATGATCCCAGCACAACTCCCGCATTCTTGCAGTTTTACTCTCTGCAGCACCCACTGTCCCTCCCATTGCATGGGAGGACACAGAGCAACTGAATTGGGTCACCTGGATCATGCTTAATAACAGGGCAGTGTGGAAACTATGAATACTGTTTTGCCCACTTTTCTAAAGCGTCAAAATTTGTTCTTGGTTCTACTGCAAACCAGAGCATCTCTCCCATCTTTCCATGTGACCTGCCCCAGATAGGATCCCACCCTGAAGAAAGTCCCCTTGGTGCTTTGGACTCAGAGAAGGGCCAGCCCGGCATGCCGGTTCCTCGGCTCCCTGAGCTCCCAGCCTGGCACAGTCTGGCTCCACCACTGCGGGGCGCCAGAGCCCGTGGGACCAAGGCTGGCATCCTCTGTCCTGCCTTCATCACTCAGTTCTGCCTTCATCCCTCTGCTGGTGTTATTTTTAATGGTGCTAAAATTAATGAACGTGCTGCAAGGCAGCTGTAACGTGCAGGATACAGACAGGGGCTGCCTCAAGGTGGATTCCTAAGACATAAAAAACAGGGAGCAGGGTTGCAGAAAGAAATGAAAGAGCTAATAAAAATGCAGCATCAGTGATATCTGCAGGACCCTGGGTCAACTGATTTCCTTAGAAAACACCTAGAAGATTGCTGGTTCAAAGGAAAGGACGGGAAGAGATAACACAGCTCAGAGGGGATGGGGTAGGTAGCACACATGAAATGGTGCCACCTGTGGTGCTGGCAGCCCTTCCGCTCCCTCAGTAGCATCACCAAGGGGCAAAGCCAGCATCGCTCTCGCTCAGCTCCGGAGCCAGGGCTGCAGGGCAGGTGTGCAGGCAGGCAGCCACGTTAATGTTAGTGCTCGGAGCTGCACAGGCAGGAGGGAGCAGAGGCTGCTCTGTGATGGCTTTCCTCCAGCCCCTTCATCCTTTCCCATTACTCTCTCCCATCCTGAGGGAGCCTGGCTTGCTGTGGTTTTGCGGGTGCGATGCTCCCAGCGTTGCTCCCCTTCTGCTCTCTGTCCACTCCTGCCTCCACATAGCCCTTCTCCCTGGGAGCCCTTGCTGGGCTCACCTGTTGGAGCAGGGATGAGGCACGGAGCTGCTGGCCTGGCTGCACCCACAGCTGTTCCCTTTGGCAGTGCCTTTTGCTCCTGGGAGGTCAGCAGCCCTAAAGAGGCAGTTGGGCAGAGCCAAGCTGGAACGAGGAATGTGTAACATCCATTGCTGTATCCCTCAGTCCTGCACTGGATGATCCTGCTGTGATGGTGCACAGAGAAATGACAGGAACGAATCTTTTAAGTGCATCATTGGAATTTGGTTTGGATTATTGTCTAGGGATTGGCTGGGAAGGGGATGTGGCCACTGGGGCTGTTTTCCTTAATTTTTCTCTCCTGGTACATAGCATCTGAGAATGCAATGCCAGCAGATAGATACAGAAAATGTTAATATTATTTTCCCACTAGATCTTAATGCGTGCTTTCTAAAAGGTATTCTGGAGAGCAGAACCCAGTGATGGGCTCCCCAGTGTTCAGCACCAGCCCTGTCCAAGGACCCACAGATTCCCCCCAAAAGCAAGACACAGGATCAGGGCTCAGTACAAGCACAGTTCTACCTCTGGTTGCTACAGCTCCTGAGGGGAGGCAGGTTTGTGTTAGATGCTGCAGATACAAAACACATGCCAAGGGATGCCTACCAGAATATCCCATAAAACCTCCACAGGAGCCAACACAGCCTGCCACTCCAGCCATGTGGGCATCTGTCTATAGCAATGCATGCCAGCCTGGCAGTGCTCACTCACTAGCAGTCTTTACATTTTGTAACTATACACATTGGAGTTTCTGAGAAGATGGAAATAGATAAAATGCAACAAAGTGATCCCAGCCCACCTTAGGCAGTCGGGACCAGTCCTTGGGAAAGAGAAGACAGCTCTGCCTGCATTCAGAAGCAGGCAGGACAGGTTGGCCCAGTCACCTAAAGTGATCCTTACCTGTACCCATCTATGAAGCTGGCATTGATGTAATCAGAGCCCTCGACACCCCGGATGGGCTGCAGACAGACTCTTGTCAGCTCATATGGCATGATGTTCACGAGGCGGTTCTTGAATTTGTTGCATGGAAGGTTGGCACTGATGAAACGTGAGGTATGTGCTTTAGAGTTGGCCAGCAGCTGAAAGAGGAAGAGACATGTCAGATCCCTGCTGGAGATGCAGCAGTCTGGGGGTAAAATTGGGACCCTGCCACCCCTGAGAGAGGGACAGCTGCTGGGGACCAGGTCTTTCTGGACCAGACAAAGGGCTTTGCCACCATGTTATGAAGAGGCTGCACCTGGATGCTTTGTTTCACAGTAATCACCAATCTGGCTTTCAGCCCTGCATTGGCCCCTCTCCTGTGGCATTGCACACCCAGGCACAGCATAGCCTTGCTGCTGGCTTTTGGCACATGGATGGAGGTGACAGCAGGGGAACCACCTGTGTTGACCTATGGCACAGCCCCAAAGCCTCACACAGTGGAGACCCACAGCAGCTCTCTGACTCACACAGGGCCAGGACATGAAGCTTTGTAGCTCACTGAGCCAGGGACATGTGCCTGGTGGCGTCAAGGAAGGCAGGCTTTCTCTCTTTCAACAATGTCTTGCTATTTACTTCTCACCCCAGAAGAACCCAAGAAAATGTGAGAATTGTGACAGTTTTAGGTAAAGAAGATCTATTTTGGGTTACTGTGAGACATTTTATGGTTCTCTTTGAGTCCTGTAAACTGGAGTCATGGTAAATGTGTTACTTAGATCTGCTGGCAGACACATTCAAACAGAAGTCCCCATTTTTTTTCCCCTTGCTTTCCTTCCCCAAAAGACTGCCACCAGGATCTTCAGAGCCACTCTTCTCTCTATGAGTGGCAGTGGGTCCTTGGCAGAGGCTCCCTGCAGAAGGACAGGGTTGCTTTCTGGGGAGAGAGACAGCCATGTGAGGTCCTCCCACATCCTGCTCCCCAGGGTTTTCCATTCAGTGGACACTGCCAGGGTTCAGAGAGAGGTAATTTTCATTACTGTTCTAAAGAGATCCTTGGAGAAGTAAAAGGAAAACAAATTTTTTTCTTTCTTACAACTGAGTTCCTTGAGTTGAGCACAGTTCTATGGTTCTCTTAAGGAGTTTCTCAGGGCAGGTGCCACCATGAGACACTCATGCAGTGTGTTCTACTGTCCCAAGTCCAGGACACCAGCGGCTCTGGTAACTACGGGACAGAGCTGTTACACTCTTCCCAGTTTACACAGAAAGTAAAAATTTTGCCTCTCCTGCTCTGTCGTCACTTGGAGGGAATCCCCAGGGTGAAGCTGTACTGCTGCAGTTCATTTCACAGCCTGCACGGTCTGCTGCCTCCCTGCATGAGCTATATTCTCCTGCATGAGTTCACTGGACTAATACACCTCATCTGAGAATATGGATGCTTACCAGAGCTCACTTCCAGCTTCAAGGCTGTAATAAATATCTGCAGTTGGCATTCACAGATACAGGCAGCAAAATGTGGGCTTGGCTTCTTCAAAACAGTGTGCCTTAAAACACTGCCTTGGCCAATTCTAGACACTGAAGCTTGGTGTTGAGGTGGTTAAAAGATAACAGAGCTCAGCGTCGAAGAAATGAGGCTAGAAATGTCTCATATATTTAAATTGGAGCCTTTTCCAGACAAGTTGTTCACAGTAACATCAATTATCACTAACATGATCTGCATCTGATTTCAGATGCAGCTCCCGCCACACAGTGAACCTAGAGCAGAATGTGCTGCTGAGAACTGCACATCCATCTGCCTTTTATATCCTCCCCAGAAGCTGCCAATCCAAGGGGGACCATGGCCAACGCAAGCTTTACAATTCAAATGTATTTTAAATCACTGCCTACCTGCTTCAGAAACACACAAAAGAATAACTGTCTGTAATGATCCTTAGCTCTCCTCTCCCAGCCCCTGGACGGGTGGCCTGTGGGGTTCTGTGGGCAGAGACAGGGGGCTGGAGAATTGGGGCGCTGCCACCAACCTTGAATTCCAGCTCCATTGCAGTAACACTCTCGCCTGGTGGCACCTGGGTCAGCTTCTGGATGTGAGCGAAGAGGTTGCGCGCAGGCACCTCAGTATTGCCACACGTGGCAGCCTCCAGCAAGGCCTCGTGGATGAATATGTACTGGTCCTCTGTCTGCACCATGTAGTTGCGCTGAGAGCGCATGCACGTCACATGACCGTAGATGTCCACGGTCTTTTCATGCTTCATCCGCTCCAGCA
The DNA here is from genome assembly GCA_035583155.1 of Acropternis orthonyx. Classification (NCBI taxonomy): domain Eukaryota; kingdom Metazoa; phylum Chordata; class Aves; order Passeriformes; family Rhinocryptidae; genus Acropternis; species Acropternis orthonyx. The sequence goes on from JAWWEU010000005.1 coordinate 10,611,529, forward strand.
TGGCATCGATGACAATGAAGCAACCGGTTCGGCCCACGCCGGCACTGCGGGATCAGAGCACATGGCCTGAGGTGACACCATCTCCTACAGATGTCACATGAGCTCTGATCTTGCTTAAGAGATCACCCAGACCTAGAGCACATGAAAAGGGAGTAAAAGCTGCTCCCTAGTGAGAGGAGCTCCAAACAAGAGGCAACAGGAAGAATGAAGGAGAAAGACACTGGAGACTGTGAGAGGTTACTCAGCCCTTCTGTTGCCCCCCCTTTCATTGCTGGAGCAGAACGGACACGGTGTCACACTCTGCTACTCCTTGTGGTGGCTTGGCAGCACCTCCATGAGGGAAGAAGAAATGTGTTTAACTGGCAGAAGAGTGACAGCACACGTGTGCACTAAGTCAGGCCACCTGAAGAGCAGGCTGGGCCCTAGGACCAGTGAAGCCCATAATTGACCCTGCTTGTCCCCTAACCAGGGCCACTGTTTCCTAACCTGTTAAACAAGGACAGTCAGTGTGAGAGGGGAAACAGAAAGGTGAGGTCATGCATGTCTATGCTGAGCACTTTGCTCAAGCAATGAATGCCTCTTCACAACTCTTGGAAGGGCAGTAGCAAACCCCAAACTACTCAACCTGCAAGCACCCTGAAAACAACAGATATGCTGTTATGTCATGTAAACACAGCCAGAGATAGGGAGCTAAGCATTTCCTCATTTATGGTGCACGTCAGATCCTTAACAGGGCTTTAATACAGCTTGTTTGTCTGTTAATTATACCCCACTCCCATCTGAAACAGAGCATGAAAGAAGAGCATTAAACACTGCTGGTAAGGCGTATGCTGGAACGGCAATGATGGAGTGGTTTGTTCAGTAACAGTCCCCTCTCAGCTGGTACAAATAAATCTTAGTTGGGTAGGACGCTGAGCCTTAGCAGACTAGTATTTTGCTTAAAGAGCTGCCTTTCTACCCTGTGAAAGCCTTCTGCTGTAAATACTACATACGAATGTTTGTAGAGGTCACTGCATGCATGTCTGTCAGTGATGTGCCTCTGAAGCTACCACCCACTTATGCTGGGCACAGATAATTTAATTTTTAAATGGCACTTGCAGTTTTGCACAGAAACGTGTTTTCTGAGGCTCTCCATACAGCAGTGCTGTTTAATCTGATACAGCAGTAGCAACAGAATTGTCACCAGTGCATTACCACTGCTGGTACTGTTCTGTTCCCTGCTCAAGCATCCAGTACAGGTTATGATACTGTGAAACTTTTCCCACAAGAAGAGGAGACTCCACTTTTCAGATGGGTTAAAGCTCCTGCAGCCAGAAGGCATGTGTCCAGGTGCAGCTTGGCAAACACACAATCCTACCTGCAATGCACAACCATGGGACCAGCATCTGGTGGGTTACAGGCCTTGACCCGCCGCAGGAAGGCGAGGATTGGGGTGGGGTATTCTGGTACCCCGTGATCGGGCCAAGCCATGAACTGGAACTGTCGTAGCTCTCGCTTCTCACTGGAGCCATTCTGTTGAAGACAAAGAGAAGTTGTTTTGCATGGGAACAGCATCATCCCAGGGCAGAACACACTGATGGGGTAACAACAAGCACGCAAAGCTCTGTGTGATGATGCATGTATTGGGCTTTCACCATGGAAAATTTGGAAGCAAAATGTAGGTTTCTTCCAAGGCTTCTGTACACACAGATGCTCTGTAGAAAGCCAGCTGATACAGAGAATAGAGCAGCTCTGAAGGAGTGGAGCAGACTGCAGGGAAGGTGAAAGACTCCTTTCTGGACAGCACAGGTTCACTACCTGCATACTCACTACACTATAATAAGGTAAAATGGGCACTGGGCAAGGAAGGGCTACAGCAGCCAGTTCCCTCCCTACTCCTCTGAACCATGGGTGTCTCTGGGATGGCTCTGTAGGCTGCCCCTCTCCTGTCTGGGATTGGCTGAGTGATCTACGAAGCAATGTGGTAGGACTGGCTGGGTGGTTGCTGGGGGGCAAGATGCCTTCCTAGGGTGTGAGTGTGTCCTCAGGAGCACTGCCATGCTCCTTGCCCAGACTCAGTCACACACGAAGCAGCCTGGAGGCAGCCCACTGCAAAGCCTGTCTGCATTGCTGTGACTGCTGCTGGCACTGCCCCCAGGGATTTCCAAACACCGATGAGGAATGCAGCAGGCAGGAGAGAAGGGTTTGTGCTCACTTCAGAAACAACTCCACCATTTGCATTATTAGTGACAGGAGTGCTAAAAATTCACTATTTTCCATGTTGTCCCTCTAATGGGAGGACAGCTGCTACACGTACACTGGCCAGAGGCAAAGAACAGCCCCTGCTCTGGGGCCCATCCCAGTGTCTAAATGCACACAGGTATCCTGGCCAAAATTTCAGTCCAGATGCACAAAAATCCTGACCAGATGCACAAGCTGGTCTTCTACTGCAGCCCAGTTGAGAGAAATGACCCACATTTGGCCAAGCCAGGCACAGCCAGTGGCCTCTGCCTGTGGACCATGGAGAACTGAGAAGTGTCTCTTCCCTACCTGGAGCAGCAACAGCCCAGGCAGTCTCCTACCTTGTACAGCGCAAAGGTGCGGACAGTGTAGGTTGCCAGCTCGACTGTATCCAGCAGGGTCACCTGGATCATCCCATAGGTTTCCGTACCTCGGCTTGGCCAGTACTGGTCACATTTCACCTGAAGGGAGGTAAGGAGAAAGGGTCAGTGCTTGGCTGCTGGCTGGGGCATCTGGGGTGAGCAGTGGCAGGGTAAAGGGCTAAACGGTAAAACCAGAAATGAGTCACTGTGCAGGGGGGCCTCAAACACCTAGATTTCCTTCTCACAGAGTGTTCCAATCCTCAGCAGAAAGGCAGCACCCCTGGGTTCCTTTCCACAAGATTCATTCAAAGAGGGATTTTTTCCCCCCCTGGATCTACTGGTGGGAAGTGGTGAAAGGGGCCAGGCCACCAGACAGGGCAGCAACAGGTAAGAAGACAGTGAGCAGCTATTCCTACCAGCGATCTGTGCCAGCTGTAATTTTTATTCTCTGCCTCCTGTGTGGCGAAATGAGGCTCTTTGGGCTGTGCTTCCACCGTGCCCCTGCCTGAGCTCTGCCCGGATGTAGAGACGGTGGACAGCTCTGGGTTGGTGGAAGGACAGCTGGTGCAGCAGGGAAGGGGAAGCAGCAGTTTCTGCGGGCAAAGCTCTGCTTGAAGGGCAGCTGAGGTGAGAGAGATGCAGCCTGTATCCCCACCAGCTCCTTGCTATCCCAGCTCAGAGTCCTTGACCCACAGATGAGGCAGGACAGAGCTCTGAGTCCAGCAAAATACACAACAATACAACAGGACCACCTTTATCTGTAACATCCATGGTCCCCAGGGTGCCCCTGCCAGTGTGGCCCCCAGGCAGGAAACCACTCTGGAGAAAGGTGGGACACAGTCTGTGCCAGGGCTCCAGCCTGGATGCTGTGTCCACAGGGCTCACCCTGCCACCTTCTCTGCATTGCTGTAGGCTCAAGTGCACTGAGAATCACTGAGAGATGCCAACCTGCCCTTCTGACAGGTGACATAACCCTGGAAATCTGCATCTCCTGGGTGTTTCAAAATGGCTCTGCAAGCAAGGCAGAGATACCAGCTCAGACACAGACATATCTTGCTATCTCTCTGTGAGAAGACACAGACTGTGGCCAAATCATCCCTTCAGCCCCTTCCTGCAGGCAGCGCTGTCCCATCACAAAAACATTGCTGCTCTCTAGAGATCTCCTGCCCTGCAGCATCCTTATCACCCCCTTCCAACTCTGCAGCCAGAGCGCTTTAAGCTATTGGTCACGGCTCCTGCTGCAGCCCACTTGGCAGAGAGCCCTAACACATCCCTAGGGCCCCATCTCTCTGCCCCCCTCATCTCCCTGCACATCCCTCCCTATTCACCTGCTGACGACCTCCTCCTCCTCCTCTTCACAGCTCAGCATTTGCAAACTACTCCTCCGGTTTTGTTCTCTGCAGCCCCAAGCTCCCTATTTAATTGGCACCCTGAGCATCCCCGTTTCATCTGACACCCGGCTCCCCCATCCCACAGAGCTGCAGTGCCTGGCTGACAGGAGGAAGATTTCATTCCCACCCATGTGCACTGCACCGAAAATGGTTTCCCGCCCTAGGAGAGAGGAGTGAATGGAAGATCATCTGTGCTTGTCAAGGAATAGTAAACTTAATTATTAGCAGAACATGTTTACAGGGGAACGTGCAGGAAGAAAAACAATAAGCTTAATTAGAAATCGATGAAGTTCTGCATTTTAATTGAAAGTACTTTCAGCAGGGTGGGGCTTGTGAGAGCTCAGAGCACTCATCCTGCACTCTGGTTCTCGAGTGCAGACACACCTGGAACCAGAGGGATGCATCTGTCCTTGCTTTTTTTGGGTTCTTCTCTCAGTATGTCCTGCTCTGGCAGAAGTGCCTGGAGTAAGGCTCCCTAATGGGGTACTGCAGGTGCCTGTGCACCCAGAGCAGCTCTGCTGCCCCCTGCCCAGGGTCTCCTGCCATTCAGGCTGCTGTGCTGCCTTGGATCTGTGGCAGCATGGCAGGCCCTGCAAAAATGTCAGAAGATTCCTCTCGCTCGCTTGGCACAGAGCAGCCTGTTATCTGATGCTGACTGGCTGCAGCACGAGCAACTCGGAGGTCACAAACCTTATTTCACAGCTAACCTGATCCCATCCTCACGAGCGGGTGGCAGCTGCAGGCTGTGTCTCCACTGGTGCCCCAGTTTGCCTTGCCTGGCTTGGGGATGACGTGACCCCTCTCTAATGGAGGGCAGCACAGCATCCCGTAATGCTGGGGCAGCTGCTTGCTGGGTTGCCCTTGTGGTTTGCAGGGGATGTTTTCAGGGAACAGCACAGCATGTCTCTGTGTCTGAGCCTACAGCTCGGGGAGTGGTCTCTTCCTGCCACCCACATGCTGCAGGGGCCACGTGTACTCGAGCACAAAACAAACTTCAGAGGAGTTCCCTGTGTGGGATAATAGCAGTGCCTGGGCTGGTAATTGAAAATTATTTATTCATGACCAGATAAGAGTCAGTCACATTTTCTGCCAAATTTACCCATAATGTTTATGCCCCATTTTCAAGCTCTGTAAATTTTATGCTGAAGCCGGTGCACTGTGGCACTAATGCAGACAAGAGATGTTTTCTTCTGGCAGTGCTTGTTTCTCATTAACTTAAGGAGCACAGTAATGTCCTGAACCGCCATTTATTGCAGCTTTGCTGAGTGGCTCCTGTCTCTCCCCCTTGATGCCCTGTGCCCAAGAGCAGCCAGGCACCTCTCTTCAGCTTGAGAGCTGTGCTCTGCTCCCAGACCCACTTGTAAGCTCCAGATGGCATCTCTGCCAGTGAGAGGGCTGAAGTAGGATGTGGCTGCCAGGCTCCTCTTCCCCAGAGCCCTTAAGCACCAGCCTCTTTACAGCCCTGCCTGGGGGCACAAAATGCCAGTGGAGATCACACCCAAGGGGTGGCTTCTTGGTGCTCTGGGCTGGAGCTGGAAGAGAACAAGCTACCATGCTGCCCTGGGAGACCTCACTCTGCCAGGCTCTTGGGGATAGCCCAGAGTAGGAAAAATCCTGCTTTAATACCTCTCTCATGCAACACAGCCCGGCAGGGACACGCCACGCTCGCAGCTTTGGGAAAGCTAATCTACAATGTGTGTTTCTGAACTGCCACCAAATGATTCTGAAACTGATTGTAAAGCTTTGAAGGCAGCTAAATTGCACAATCCAGCCATTTCTATCCTTTATGTGCTTCTCGCTTTGTGAAAACATGAAAAAGGGAGGATGATTTGGACCATCAAGCCAGCTGAAATTGCAGCCCATAAAAGCTGATGCTCTTTAAAGATTTTTTTTCCCCCTACAGCTCAGGAGCCCTTTCAAGCAGTGTCAGCCCCACAGGGCTGCCAAGCTGCTGCTGGCCCCGGTCAGCTTATCACAGAGCTGCCGAGGGTGACCTGGGGAGCTCACTCGGAAAGGTGGCAGAGCCTGCTCTGTGCTGGGCACCTCGCCATGAGGCCCTGCTACCCACCCCAGGCTCTGCAGCTGGAGACAGTTCTGTGCCTGCACCAAAGTCCCTGGGCAAGGGGACTTTGAAGCAAGGTCACCCTTGGGTAATGCTGTGACGCCATGAGACTGCCTGGAGCAGTGCTGTCCCACAGCAGCTGAGCATCAGCAGGCAGCAATGCTGCAGGGACCCAAGGGGTTACATCAGATGAGGTTTAAAGGCTCTGGAGTGGAATGAACTGCAAAACAGTGACTCATGCTGAAAGTTTGAAGCAATGGGCAATTACTGGGATGGGATCTTTCTTGGTCCCAAAAAGGTGTGCTCCTGAGAGAGCTCTAGCCACCACCAAAGGGGCATGAGGGAAAGCAGAACAGCAAAGTGGCTGAAAGCCATCTTGTCTTGGAGGACGCTGAAAAAGACAACAAAAAAACCTAGAGAAAATAATCTCCTGGAAGTCCAGCTCCCAGTCAAGGGCCCTGCTGTGAGGGGATGCCCTGAGACACCTACAGGGTCCAGCTAACACATCCGGGGGAAGCCCTTGCTGTGGATGGCTGGCTGGACTCAGGAGTGGCCAGGCTTCTCCACTGTCTCCCCTGGCAACCTGCCTCTCCTGCAGTGCCTGAGAAAACTGCCCACTTCTCATTAGTGTTGGGGATGTGCCAAAGAGGCAGCAGGACATGGGAAGGCAGTGCCAAGGAATGAATGCTGGGGTCTGGGTGTGGTTGGGTCAGCCTAGAGGCCCGGGACAGCGTGCCTGGTCAGGCAGGCTGCCTGCAGATTCTGCAAGGGCTCTGGTCACCTCCTGCCCATGACAGGGACTCACAGTGCCTGTCTTTTCACCAAAAGCCTGACCACACGCACTGGGTTTGGGACAGAACCAATACTGCAAGAGCTAACTGCAGGGTGGTATGACAGGGAGCGTGCTGGGGGAGATAATGCACGGCTCGGCACCATAGGCATCTCAGACAAAGACAAGTGCCTGTGGGGTCAGAGGAAACCTTTATCTTCAAGAAACACGCACCTCGCAGTGCTTTAACTCAGCAGACCAGAAGTTAAATGAGTCAGGATTCCGGGCATGGATTTACTTGGCAACCTAGAAGGGCTTTTCCTTGTATTTCAAATATATGCTCCATCACTGAAATGTGAAGGCACAAAGAAGTCCCCATATAACCCCCAGCTGCAGAGAGCAGTTGATCAGAAGCTTCTGATCTTGCTTAGCCCATGTGCCAAGCCCTGAGCTGCAGGACAGGTCAGATTAATTTCCCTCCCTGTTTGGGCCGGGTGAGTGACAGCAGCCATTGGACAGAACGGGCAGGGCCATGCAGAGGGAAGCACAGTGCAAAGCTGGGGCTGGATCTCTAGAGGCAGCTCATCTCCAAGGAACACTGTTTTCCCTTTCAGGCTGCAGGGCATTTCTAGAGCTAGGGAAACCCATCAACAATGCCTGTTTTTGTACATGTGGGAAAAACAGATCTGTTTTGCCACAGCGATCAGTTGTTCCAGCTGCTCTCTCCCAGCCAGCATGGGCTGGGACACCCCTGTGAACATTTCAGTGTAAAGCTTTGAAAAGGAGGGAGAGCATGCAAGCAGAAGTTTTAACTAAACCCAAACTTGACAGTTTTTGCTTCTCAAAAATGAGCTTATTGGGCTAAAAATAACCAGTGCTTCACAGCTTGAGCGCACAAGCCCCTTCTCCTGCAGTTGGCATGGCAACACTAAAATATTCTGCAAGTACAAATGCTCACCACTAAAATCTTACTTTTAGGAAGAAACTGAATCATGAGAGGCAGAAGCTGCCTCCTGCCTGGGCAGGCTTTGCCCAAAGGGTGCATCTGGGCACAGGAGCACTTGGTCACAGCTTACAAACTCCTGCTTCAAGGACTGAGTAAGAACCTCTGTCATGAAAACCACGAGGATCATCCGCAGTGAGGGCTCCTGCTCCTTTTGCCACCTCACACCTTCCCCACAGTTTACAGGCAGCTTTGCATTTATTACATCAGAATATCTAATCCTGGCAGTATGAGCTGATCATTTATACATACTGTCATTGGACTAAGCACAAATTAGTTCTGTTATTGCAGTGGGACCCTGTCAGCCACTCCCCTCCATCACCAGAGATGTTAGGGTCCTGTCAGGCTGCAGGATGCTGCTGGTACCACCTTCCCACTGCAGTTTCTCAGCTTTTGGGACTTTCCACACTCCACATCTCAGAGCTTTCCTTTCTCCCTTTGGTGCAAGTGATGTGGGCAGGGAAAGGATGGGTGTGCATGCAGACACGCAGGCAACACAGAGGTAAATGAGCAGGACAGTGACAAGAGATTTGGCCACATCACTGGAACTGCCTCTCCTTGGATGCCTTTCTGCTGTAAAGTGTTCCTATCCCTCTCTCCTGCCCCTCAACAGCTCCAGAAAAGAAAGGAAGCACACACTGTACCCTGGACTTCTCCTCCAGCCTCGTCATCATGACTATAGTTGCTGTTCTCTGTTCCCACACCATCCTCCAGAAGTCGCTGAGGGTTTCTGGCAGAGGTCCCTGTGTGGCGATGTAGGCGTTCTGCTTCCGATACCCATCAATGTAATTGGCATTGATGTAATCACTGCCTGGGACCCCTGTGGAGGAGAAAGAGGGCAGGCGTTACTCGGGGGCAGCTCATGACCCTGCCTGTACCTATTGCTCTGCTGGACCCTGCAGGCAGGGGAAGATGCTGGTATGTTCAGAAGGCTCTTAACAAGTCTCCTTTATGGGGTGATGCCAGAATCTCTCCCAGGGATCCTGCAAAAGACAGGGATAGTGCCTAAACAAAGAAGAATCCTTTGTAACTCCCACATTAATGGAACAAGCAGGCAACACCGAAGCAGAGAGACAGCTGCCACCCGCACACAAAGGGAAATTCACAGGCAGGAATATTAAGGAGCTCATTTGGCCCCAAGCAACTCATTGAAATAATTGTCTTAAATTCAGCAGCAATTTGTTACAGTCCTGCAGCACCTTTTAGAAATGAGGCTGTTTCATTAGTTTGTCTCTGTCAGAAAGGGGCGTCAGGCAGGGATGTCCTCCTATCCTTCCTGCAGGGACAGGTATCCCAGAGGAGCAGATGATCTTCCTCCCGCCACCGTTGAAACCCCTCCGTGTGAGACCCCCTCTGCTGCCTGCTGGCAGAGGCTGCTCCAGCCTCCACTCTGTCTCCACCACTTTAAGGAAAGGAATATTTTGTAAAGGCCTTTAAAATGCAAACACATCAGTTACTAAAATAAATTCTGCAAAGCAGAGGCCTGGGGCTGCTTCCAAACCCTGTTCAGCATGGGCTGCCCCGGCCGCAGGGAGAGAAAGCAGCACGAATCTCCTTGTCTCCCCAGGAGAGAGCATCTGCATTTCATTAGAGGAAGAAATTAAAGCTGGGGGTCACCCCTCGTCCTCTGGTCCTGGGGAATTTTCTACAGGTCTTGGCAGTCTCCAGCAGACACAAAGTAGTGGCGGCTCTAGGGGAGTGGCAGCAGCTGGAGTGCAGCACTCGGCTCCCTTGGCATGGGCAGCAGGGACCTGGCAGGGTGCATTGGGAACAGTTCCCAGGAAGGCACAGACACCACTTACAGCAACTGAGTCAGGCTAGAAAACAGGGATTCCCCCACGTGTTCACCCCACAGCTGTCTGAGAGGGTTTGCCTGTGAGCAGGCATTCCAGGGAATCAAATAGCTGCTGCTGTTGCTGCTTAACAGAGCTTGCTGTGAGGGACTGTTTCAGCCCCTTCCCCCTCCCGAAGAGGATGAGTAGTGCTTTAGCATTATTAAAACCTTTTCCATCTCAAGAAATGGAATGCTAGTGACTGTAGGGCCGCCTGTGTGCAAAGCCAGGCCCCAGTTTCTTCCCCAAGCAGGGGTGCATTGAGTTAGCTGCATCCTCCTCATCCCCATGAGCTGGCTCAGATTTGGTGTGGAGAGCTGGGTGCTGTTTTATAAAACAGGGAGAACAGATGAGCCTGGGCCTCCTTTGTGTGCAAGGGAACTAAAACCATGTATTAGCCCAGACTCCAGAAATGTGGGGCTGGTTCTCGAAGCAATGGGAGTCAGTCCATCAGCTATGGACATCAGGGACTGGTGGAACACAGGGATGTGTGGAGCCTGATGTCCCACAGGAAGGGGCACTCCTCATCCTGTGCCGCTCTGGGCACTCACTTGGGAGCGTATACTGACAAGCCCCAGAGGAAGATACCGGCCTGACGACAGAGGGTGGCAGGGCTAACACTGCGATGTTTCACCATGTACTAAGGAAGGAAGCTGAAGTCACACAGCAAGGATAGCAAGTGGGAAGGCTACTGGGACAGACATGTCTATTGCCAGCAGTATCAAGAGGCAACCACACAGGACACACCGCTCTGAGGAAAGCTCTGCAGAGCCTTTTCTTCTGGCCATTCAGAACACACTTTTGATCATGCTGATGCTTGGTGTTTGCCCCTGTTCAACTGGAAAAGGCAAAACGATGGTCCCCTGCTACAATCAAATTCAGCTGCTTCCTGGGGTGCCCACTTCGAAGTCACTCTTACCATCAATGGAGGTCAGGATGACACGTGAGTGGTCATAGGCAATCACGTTTGCATAGCGGTTTTTCGGTTTATTCACTTCCAGGTTGGAGTTCTCCCAGGTAAACTGTTGCCCTGGATCAATGGACTGTGGAGAGAAAGAGAAGGAAGGAGTCAGGAGTGGTTACAGCACAGCGAGATACTGCAGCACATGTGTGTTTCAGTCAGGAAATCCACATGGCCCTGCACACCTCTTCCCAGGCTAGACACAACATCCGTGGGTGTCCGCAGCAGCAGTGTCAAGCCAGACCACACTGAAAACCAGTCTCCAGTGGGACATGCATCCCATGACCTGTAGGCAAAACAGCCCTTTGCTGTGGCAGCCTGCTGCAGATGAGCCTTCATCTCCTCTGCTGTGCGCTATCCTTTCCTGGAGCTACTCATCAGCAGAAATTTGGTCTTCTGCCAGAACTCCAGAGAGACCTGACTGCACAGCTCTTGACCTAGCGGTTTTATTAGCTGTTGAACTGCAGTCTCTTGAAATATAGCAAGCCCTGGGTGTCTTGTGCCCCAGGAGCTTTCAGTATTAGTGTCCTGCAAGCCAGCCTATGAGCTTTTGCCAGGGAATAGTCATGAAAATTGATAGGTTACTATCCACTGCTCCAGCTACTTATGCAATGTAAATATCTCTTGTTTGAGCTAATAGAGTGACAAGAAACTATAAACCTGGAGAAGAGACATCGTTGTAAATCTTGGCCAAAGGCCTGCACACTATGCAACTGCCTGAAAAGCACACATCCCACTCCCACCTGGCTTTGCACATCCAATGATTCTCCCATGAGCCACGTGCTGGTGCACCCAGTGCATGGCTCCTCCACGGTCAGTCAGCCTCTTCCCAAAGCCTTCCCTTTAGTCTTTGTCCATGCACAAAGCAAGGTGAACAAGGACCACCCCTAAAGCACTCCTCTGAGATGGGGTGGCTTCATTGTCTGAGAGACACATGGGGCATCCAGACAGCTGCCTCATGTAGGGACTTGCTCTGCACATGCAGCCCTGGGCAAGCTGGAAGCAAACAGCTACAGCAGAAATCAGTCATCCCATGAACGCCTGACCCCCAAAATTACCAACACTGTCAAAACCTTCTTAAAATCACGCTCCAGCTCAGGGTCCCCGAAACTTACCTGACCCTAGAGACATGAACCCTGGGCAAACAGGCCAGGGGAAGCACTGTAGGCATCCGTGTTCATGGCTGGGCAGAGTCACGTCAGAAGGTTTCTTATGCAGTGAAATTCCTGTCTGTCAGCTCTGGATCAGCTGTGAGCAAATGCTGAGTTGAGCAGCACAGCACCCTGAGTGGGCTGACATGGACAGCCCTCATGGTCCCTCTGCTCAGTCCCACTAACCACCGGCTGTGTGCAAAGTGACACCCACTGTTGTCCCCTGTGCTCCTGCACTGTTGAGCAGGCACTTCCCAAGCAGCCAGCAGTGGGTGTGGGTGCTGGCTTGGGTACTACAGAGCACAGGCACCACCTGCATCGCTGCACCAGCCCTGAGGGCTTCGCAGCACCACGGGCCAGCACCGTGCCAGGTGGCAACTGTCTGTCCCCACGCATGGCCCACAGTGCTAAGCCTTCCCTGCAGCAGCAGGCTGCCTGCAGGCAGAGGGGCCAGTGCTGACGGAAAAGCGCAGGAGGATGTGACATCACAGCGATGATAATAGGTAGTTTGGGAAATGTAGGATGTAAATAGACATTTCCTGCAGAAAACCTGTAATTTTCTATTATCAGTGTAATAAGCAGGCAGCTGCTGTGCTCAGAGGCGCTGCAGCACGGACGGTGAGAGTGGAGGCTGCATGCACTGCTCCTGGTTGGAAACCCACTGGCCTGGTTGCCACAGCCTCTGCACGCCCCTCTGCTCAGGCACAGAGACATCCCAGCACAGCTCATGGCTCTCGGGGGCACTTCATTTCATTCAGGCACCGGTATTTTTTCAGGATAGGTTGCTCACTGTATCAGCTCTTTGCATGCTCTCCTCTCAGCTGTGTGGCAGCAAAGACTGTTGTCCACCTAATGGTGGGGCTTAACTGCAGAAAGGCAATGCAGAAATGACCAAAGGCATGAAAAGTAAGAGGAATATAATGTGTAAGGACTTTTCAGTTTGGAGTAGAGAAAAGAGAGAGGGGTTTTGATACCAGTCTGGTCAATTCAGAGCACGCTGAAGGAGAAGCATGAATAGATACACTAAGGAGGAAGATATGGACCCACCAATGTCTATTAGAGACATAAACAACACTTATTTTTCAAAAAGGTGGACTTAGTCCACACAGACAGCCTATGCAGAGAACTGAGTAGCTGGTGGTGGGGCTGAGACTGGTCCTGAAGGTATCAGTGAGCATCTTCTTGCTGTGGAGAAGCAACCCAAGAAAGCACCAGCCCTATTTGCACCCTGTGAACTCACTCAGCAGGCACAGGTGGGTGCTGGAGTGAGTTCTCCCACTGCAGCTGAGGCAGGCAGAGCTCAGTGCAGTTTTTTGTGTGCAGTCTAAGCTGCAAATCGCTGCCAAATGGCTGCAGGGCTGCCTGAGCTGTGGGGTGCACAGCAAGTCTGTGTTCTGCCACAGCAGAGGAAAGGGTTATTTCCTGGAGGAGGGAAAGGCTGCCAAGAGCCCCCAGAACCAAGGAGGAGCATCAAGGTGTTGCCATTAGGGTTAATTACTTTGATGTGCAATGAGGATGTGCAGAAATGGTCTAATCATCATCAGCCTCTTAAGAGGGCAAACAGGTGAGAAAGTCAGAAGTAATAGAGCACCTGAGTGCAAAGAGGCCCTAATTAAATACTCCTGCAAATTAGTGACTCATTTAGAAGTAAAATGATTTAATTTAAACTCTGGTGATGAATTAATGTACACCTGTTCCCCCCTCTAAGGCAAACAAATGAGTAAATAAACCAGAGGATGATGGGCTGCTTGGAGAGCAGTTGGAGGGGTGGGTTGGCAAGTTTTGTCCCATCTCTGTACAATGTTCTGCAGCCCCTGACTGTGGCAGCATTGCCTTGTCTCCCCACCTTGCTCCACAAATGCTTAGGCACAGGAATCTACTCTAGTTCCTTTCTGGGGCTCATGGGAATGAGTGCTTCATCCCAAAACTTGATCAGAGTAACACTTTCAACTCATTCTTCCTAGAAAGCAGAAGGCCTGGGAAATTGGAAGGAAATGAGCCAGCAACAAACTTAAAAGCACCATGACTTTTAGTTTTACTTTGCTTTAAAGTGACAGGGGAGATGCTGTAAGACAGCAACTGCAAATTAAGAAAAAGCCCAATTAGTGAAACTCCTCCTTCCCAGCATGGAAGTGCAAGAAGCAATCTCTCCAAAGCAGTTCAGGGATCCCTGCTGCTACTGCCATAAAGACAGATCAGACCATTGAAATGGGACTGGAAAAAGGCTCTTTCCTTGACAGACTTGAGAGTACTTTCCAAATGCCTTGAAAACATCCCTGGGTGCCAGTTTGTTTCTCAGAGGCAGTCCACCTTGGGTTTGCTGCTCCCCTTCCTCAGTGCAGCTCCAAAAACCTTTCATATGCCAAGTCCCTGCTGTTGGCTCTGCTGCTGGCAGGCATGGGTAGCCTGGGCTGGCAGCCCCCTGGGGCATCACGGCTGGCCCTGCCTGTGGCCGCCAAGGTGCTGGGTGGCTGTGACCCCACAGTGCTCAGCAGCTCAGGTGGCTGCATAAGAGCACAGGGATGGGAAGATGCTCAGGCAGTGGGTGAGTGTTTCCCGGCCTCCTGTGAAATCAACCACATTAGCACTAGCATTGACCACTGTCAATCTGCGCTGCGTCTCAAATGAGGACATAATGTGCTTCTGAATCAATTGCTGGCAGCGCTTCAGCCTTAATATTCTTATTACCGGAACGTGAGTGCTGCACAGGCAGCTTCCCGATTAGCCCATTAAACCCGCAGCAAGCGGCTCCCTGGGTGCTGCCTGCAACCCTGAGTCCAGCACCTCGTGGGCTGACCAGCCCCAGTGACCGGAGCACCTCTCCCACTGTCCAAGCTGCCTTCCCAGGCCTGCAGCCATGGCAGATGCAATGTTCTTGGTGGCTTTAAGGGAAATGCAAGTGAACACAGGGTTTGGGCAGGCCAGCAGCGATTCTCTCTGCACAAAACTGTGAGGAAGGGCCTGCAGCCCGCCCACCATGGAAGCAGGAGCTCAGTCAAGTCTCATACACAACCTAAACATTACCCAGAACTAAGATGCCAGGCAGACTAAACTGTCAGGCTCTCATTACCTACAGCCTGCTCTGCTCCCAGGAGCCATACATTGGATGGACATGCCAAAGGGACTGGGCATGAGGGGCAATAGCCACAAGTTGCAGTTTGAACAAAAGGAAAAAATTCTCCCCTGGAAAGGTGATGCAGGACCTAGCCCAGAAACAGCAGCAGACACAAGGGAGCAGGGACCAGTGCTGGTTGGAGCCAGCCAGTCCCAAGTTTACTAACAGCACCAAAGAGGACAGCAGTGTTTGGCTTGCTGGATGCCAAAGCCACAGTATGAGATGCAGTGTGTGTGTCCACACCTGTTTGTACCAGTGCAGGTACTCCTACACCATCCGAGTACACATCCTCTGCCCCATGTGCACAGGCTGCAGCATGGGAAGGTGCCCACAGGAGGAGCTCCAACACAGCGACAATGCCAACGCCACTGTCCACAGATCCACAGTCCTGGGGCTCGGCCTCCCTTCTACTTACTTAATTCCATTAATCCCACACTGTAAATTCACTGTAGCTCTCACTGTACACTAGGAACAAAACACTCTCCTGGTGCAGCCAGGCCAGAAGCTGCTGCCAGACCCTTCCAACCCCGCTCCCCAGCTGCTGCACGCCTGGGGAGCATGGTGGGGCTGTGCTCTGCCTCACACCAGAGCAGCTGGCAGCAGTTAACCGTGCCTGCAGCCGGCTGAGCTCCCAGCACCTGCAATTCAGCCCCTTCTGTTGCACCAGGGGTACCAGCAGGTCCAGCTGGGCTGACCCCCAGGCGCTGGGGGCGAGGGCTAACCCACAGCTCGGGTGCCTGCTCTTGCTGCAGCCAGCACACAGCTTGCTCGGTGCTGGCTTTGTTGCATGGGCTGCTCAGCCACATGGGGTGGCAAACTGGTGTGAGCAATATAATTTTTCTCTGACCTGTGGGAATGGAGGTCAGATAGCTGTGAGAAATCTCTGCTACCCTTCCGTGCTCCCCTCCCAGGCATGCGGTGAGGTGCTGACAGGTCTTGTTTTGTGTCACCTATGTCTAGGTTACCCTGCTATTGCTTGCACAACTAAGGCAAGTGCCAGACTGATGGCTCTGGGCCAGCTGGCCTCAGTGGTTAAAAGCGCTCTTAAATATTTGCTCTCTGCCTGCAGTGCCACTGCTCCTGAACGTGGAACCATCTATAAACAGCTGTGCACCCCATGGAGATGTTAGGCTGACAGGCTGCTCTGCAAAAATACTTAAAATGCAACTATTTCAAAGCACAATCAAACAGCAAATGGGCCTTGGGGGTTCACCTGCAATGCCTTCCTCCCTCGGGTCTCCCTGCTCAGCTGTGCTATGCCCAGTCCGACAGCACTATCATACCATGGGGAACAGGGTCAGGGCCTCCATCTCTCTTAAGTGCTGGGTCACCACTCAGTTCTGCATAAGGTCTGAGGCTCACACAGTCCCACGGTGAGTGCTGGGACTGTATCACCACTTACTGCAAATGCACAGGATGTGCCAAACTGTGGTTCCTGTCTCTTGGGCTCCCACAGGGGCTGCACAGCCGGCTCCCCTCCACATCCACTCTGCAGATTCCCTTACACAGCAGCACATGCTGTGCCCATCTTGCCCTCCAGTCCTCCTATCACAGGCCCCAAAGCGAGCTGTTGCTCTGCCAAACCCACACACACAGTGACCAGGATGAGAGCAGACCCACTGTTGCAACGATTCTGCATAGGCAGTGGCTGATTTCTGCAAACTCAGTCCAGGATTTTTCTCACTGGCATTTCAAATGGGAAATTACTGTATTGATCCCCACATGCCAACAAGGGGCAACCCCTTCTGCTTTGGGGTCCATCCTAGTGTCAAACACTGTATGAGCCTGTCGTGTTCAGTAATTTCCAGCTGATGCGGAGTCAAACACAGTAGAATCCAGGGGAAAAAAATTACATGCAACAATCAGCTACTTAATAGCTGCTTCAACATGAGAAGTACAACTGATTGGTGCTCTCAACCAGCCATGATATTCTAAAGAAAAAGAAATGAGAAGAGAGAGGCTCATGAAAGCAGCTAAGAGAATTTACTTAATGCTCATTTTTTCCAAAACAGTTCCCACAGCTCAGTATTACACTGCAGGCTCTAATGAGCACAGGCATAGCATGAGGATGGGAGTGCACAGATCCTTGCCGAATCCACACCATGCAGTAGAGCCACAGCTTGCCTGTGGCACAATGGACAACTCTGCTTAACATTTCCGCTGGACTGGGAACAAAAATCCCAGGGCAGACAGATATGACCACACACCTTGGCAACACTGGTACGACATACATGAACACACAGGTAGCTGCAAGGGAAGCACATTAGTCCTTTAAACATTTCCCCAGTTGCAACGTAATGTCATAGGTCATCTCTGGTTCAGACAGCTGAATGCTGAGGGATGTCAAAGCCCTCCATATGGCATCCCAAAGCAAAAAAAGAGCTCTGTGCCTTCCTCGGATACACACAGCACACCCTTTGAACTAGCTGGAATTCGTCCCTTGCCTTCTCAACACAGAGATCTGCTTTCCCTTTCCTGGAATATATAATCCTACCTTGTGGGCAAGTGTTCTGATCTCATCTCATAAATCAGTGTAGGTATGGTGCAGGAAGGGGAGGCCACAGGCACAGGCAGATAACAATTCAAACAGAAGTGATAACACATGCAAAGAACACTTCCTAAATTTATTCCCTCTTTAATACTAGTGGGGGTTTATTTACAAGTCCCCTGCAGCTCAAGAGGGTCCTGCATGTAAGCACAGCAAAACATCATCCTGCCATTGCTGCTCTCCTGGCGGCAGAAGAACTTTTGCTGGTTTTACCCTTTCAGCCTAATCAGTGAGCCTGGAGAGTGCTGAGAAAGGCAATGAAGTCCTCATGCAGGTCAGCTGCCTCCCTGCCATGTGTGCACCCCTTTGGCAAGTTGTTCTCTGGGGAAGACAGGGATGGAGAAGGTTGGGCTGGGAGAGGTGCATGCAGGATGGAGGGGTTCACCAAACATCCAGCACATGCCTGTGTGTGTGAGCAAAGGCAGCATCAGTGGCAGGTGTGGACAGTACCTATCCAGGGGCTCCACCAGAGATATGGATAAGGGTGGGAGCAAGATTCAGCAGTGCAGGTGAGTTTGCTGGTCAGGGTTGCAGGGCACAGGCAGAGAGAGTTCTGTGCAGGAGGGGGAGCTGGGACTACCCCAGAGCAGTGGGACATTAGCAGAGTTTCTGGTGGCAGAGATCTTGAATGCCAGCACCATTTAACAAGGGATGTATGCGCAGGGGGAGATTAGATGGGGGAAGCAGGAATGAAAACTCAAATACATGTTTGTTGGCATCCGAGGATGGCACAGAGAGGAAGGCTTTGAAGAATGCAGATGGAAGTGAAGGGGCACAGAATGCTGCAGACTGAAATACCTCAGCCAACCTGGACAGAGGGCAGCCCTCACAGAGCAGGACAAAGTAATCAGCGACAGCCCAGGCAGGCAGACACGAGCTCTCATTCACTCCTAAGGCCGTAACCACGGTGGGAACACGGCAGGCTGCTAAGCATTCTGCTGCAAGGCCTTTTCCCTGTACCAGCCATGCTTCAACTGCTCAAGGCGAGTTCCCACCGCTCTGGGGCTGGCAGGGAGAGCTGGCAGGCTCCCAGGGCTGGCACGGGGCCTGCCCAGGCGGTGCCGCTGCAGGGGAGGCACAGCTCAGCTTTCATCAAGCCCTCTCTGCTGGGGGTCCTGGCCAGCATCACTCTGCCCCGCCACCCATCCCGCTCTCACGCTCACCTCATACTCCTGGGAGAACTTTAGCCCATCATTGGCCTTCAGCCGGTCGATGTTGTCGGCAAGGTCCGTCACAGGAATGGGGGGGTGGTCACGCATGCCTGCAAGTGAGACAAGGAGGGAGGGAGAGGAGAATAGTTATGGCTCTGCACAACCACGGAAAGCTCAACAACAGCATGTGGACAGCAAACCCAAATGGTGGGCGCAAGGCGGACACGTGTGACTATGTGAAGCGCTGGGCAGGATGGATGGGAAGTCGACGAGATCACATGGCATGCGGCACACACTGTCAGAGCACACGGTTCGGTGAGCAGAACAGAAAGGTGATGTGCAGAATGTGCATGACCGGGTGAACATGCTCAGACAGTACAACCACTGGGCACACAGAGCAGGCCACGCAGCGGGCAGGGGCTCTGACCCTCTGGTGCTCTCACTGCCAAGGACTGAGGTTGATCCGCTTGCTTAACCCTACCAGTGGCATTAGCCAAAAAGAAACTCGCCCAGACCTGCACCAGAGGAAACCTCTGCAGTGATTGTGCACAGCTTTTTGGGTAGGTAGATGCTGCCCCAGACCCCAGGGAGCTAGAGAAAGACAAGAAGGGCCCCACGGAGGAACAATGGCTACTTCTCTGGTCAGACACTGTGCAATGTTCTGAAAGCTGAGGAGCAGCTCTGCCCAGAGGTGCGTAACTCACGTGTTTTTCAGTGACACTCCAGAGACAGAGCCAGCTCCAGGGCCCAAAATTCAGCCCCTCTGGGCTGGCTCATGCAAGACACCATGTGCAGTGATGTGCTCTCCACCAGATTTTAGGAAGTTGCTGCGAGCTGGGATGCAGCTCAAGCCATGACAGAAGTCTTGCCCTGTCTCAAGCAAGAATGCACAGTTATGGCTCATCCTGGGCACAGCTGAAGTCCTGCTCAGGGAAAAGGCCCAGAGAAGGGGATCCCACAGGTCCCGCTCAGGGGATAGGTATCATGGTGGTGTGCATGTGGGATTGGGAAGAGCCCTACATAAGCCCTGGGATTCAGGGCTCAACCATCACAATCTCCTTCTCTGATGCTGAGATGCTGAACTGGCAGGAACGTGGTTGTGAAACATCTCGTCCAAATCCCAAGGCTCGTGACTCTATCGGCTGCTCTGTGGGTTTCCCAGAAACCCCACATGGGTAATAATGATTATTAATAGGCTGAAGTTGTTGACTCACAGGGAGAAAGGCTGGAGCACAGCCAGGATCTTCTTAATCTCTCAGGAGAATGAATGCCACCACAGATGGCAGTGATGGGCCACTAAGGTGATGGAGCAGTCCCCAGGTTGGGTACATGCATTTTACACAATGGTGACAAGTCAAGAGGTGATAACATGTAAGTGTTACACCTCAGATCTCTGCATAAAGCATCTGACATCTATACACAGGCAAGACCCGACCTGAAACACACTCATCCTGCCATCATTTGACAGTGCAGTGCTATCCACAGATGGCCTGAGAACACACAGATATATAGAGAAGAAAATATCTCTCTCTTCTGCCTTGTGCTGAGGTCCTCCTGCAAATGGTCCTTTGTTTCCCACTTCACCCATCAGGGTCCCCAGGGTGGCTGAGCAGGCAAACAAAGATGATGCTGATTTCTACACAATTTCCTCACTGGAGCCAGTGCTCCAAGGCTGTAGCTCAGGAGTAGCCTTTGCAGAGCTGTTACTGATGAGCAACTGAATGATGAGAACAGCGTGGGGCCATGGCAGAAGTGTGGGGCTGGAAGAAGAAAGAGGCTGGTACACAACCACAGTATGTGCTTATCCCAACGTGGTTATGTACAAAGTATGGCAGAACCACAGAACGCAGCAGAGCTGCAGACCTTCATCTCTACTGAGAAATACAATGGGGTCTCTTGAAACTTGTTATGTTGCAGCAATAAGAGCTGCAAGGGCAGATGGAGGAAAAGAGGTGGCTGGAATCCCATTATAGGGAACCTAGAACAACTGCCACTGCAGGGCAAGACGGAGGAGATTCGTACACTCTGCCAGGACTTCCACAAGCTCTTCCAATTCCTCTAGCCAGAGGACAGTGAGCTCTCCACCAAGGTAGAAGGGCTGAGAAGTCTCACAACGCCTGCAGGGCCACAGACTGCAAAGCCCTTGGCTCTGCTCCTGGGGGAAGTATTTATCCTACGTATTTCTCCCATTCCTGTGTGCACACTCAGATGCCTTGTACATCCAGCAGCAGGGAGGCTACGCTTGCATGGTTGTTTGAGGGTGAACTTGAAGATCAGAAAACAAGGGATAAAGGGGTAGTTACACCCACAGGCTGGTACTACTCCATCCAAGCCTTCTAGAGCAGTAACTCCCTCTGCTCTGTGACTGGGAATCTGGTGCCAGTGCTGCCAAGCAGAACAACTGCATGGCAACTTAGAGATAATCAGTGTCCCTTGGCATGCATTCTGCCTAACAGTAATCCAGCCTAGGGAAATCCCTTTTGCCCAAGGTAGGAAGAGAGGGTATTCCACCACTAGGCTAAAGCACACCCTTCAGTTTGTCCATCTGGAGTTTCTAGCTGGTCACCCGCTCCAGAATAGCCAAGGTTATCTGTCCCAGCTGCAGGCCTGGTGCCATTGCAGAGCCTGGCATACCACTCTGAGGGGGTAAGGTGGCCTGGGAGCAGGGGATGGGCTGCTGCAGAAGTGTCCTGGCAGCCCAGCACTCAGGGCCTTCCCTTCTGCACTGTGCTGCAGTGAGCTGCTGTAGTGCCATGTGAGTAGTACCGAGCCTGGGCCCCACACATCATGTCAGAAAGTGAAATCACTGCCATTTTACAGTCTGCTGTGTGTGAGGGTGACCTTCATGAAATTGAAACAAAAATTACAGAGACGAAAGTGAAAAAAAAAAAAGGCAAAAGGTGTCATAAGATAAAAACAGGAATTAAAACTAACTTGAGATATTCGGGCAACAGGCAACACTGGCACCTGCAAAGAAAAGAAATGGGGCAAGAACAGAAATCCCATTAGCCTTTAGTCATCATTGCAGAGGTTCAAAAATGGAAAGACAGATGAAGATGCAAAGGAAAGCACCATCTGCCACAGCACTGGGAGCCTCCCTCCTGCACAGGACCGACTGCCTGGCCCTGGGGCCTGCTCTCCAGCTGGCTGTTACACACTGGGCTGTTGCTCTGGCCAGTGCCATCCCCCAACACTGGCAAACACATGGAGCTGGAGTTACTTGCAGGGGAGTGAGCGCACAGGTCTTCATGTGACACCAAGAGCTACACTTCTTGCTGCACACAACTGGCCATAGCCCTGTGCCCAAGGGGAGCCAGCAAGGGCCAGTGGATAGCAGGTACGGGTGGCATCTGTGCTGGTCGGTGGCTATGAGGACTGCACTCAGTCCCAGCAAACTCTGCTCAGTGTCCCTGAGCCTCCAGCTTGCTCACAGCTCATCAGCAGCACAACTCAGCCTCATTTCATGGTGTATTGGGACATTGCCCAGTCCTGGATCCTCTCAGTGACTTGGCACAGCAGTACGTTAGTACAGGGAGGCTGACAGGGGGGAATAACCTTTGTCTGAAGTAGAAACCACAAAAATGAGAAAGTTTAATATTTAATAACAGTAGCGCAATTAATTATGCATTAAACAAGTTTTCCCTGCTCAGCACACTCCAGCAGGGAGACCAGCTACCAGGGCTGGTGGCCAGCACCTCTTGTTAGTGCATCCGCACAGCACTGGCTCAGCCTCCAGCGGGTGACGGGGGCAACAGCATGGACCCACTGGGCTTGGTGGTTTTCATGCACCTCATTAACGAGGACAAGCTCATCAGGAGCTGGAACAGTCACTTCTAGCTGCACAACACCCACTTCTGCCCCTCAGAGACTCACAAGTGATGCAGGGGGGAGAAGGGGAAGAGGACACAGTGCTGTCTCGGTGGGGGAGCATTGTCTAGCAGCGTCCCAGGGCATTGCTGCTGTCTCAAGTGAACTGGGCACTGTGGCTTGTTTTTGTCTCTCCAGAGAGCTCTGCAAACTTACCCAATGAGCCAGTATCTTTGGCTTATCCTTAGGCACAGATGGGAAAAGAAAATTTCCCAGCCCCCCATTCTCTCTGATGGCAGCTCTTGGCCCTTGCTACAGTTCTAGCAGGGGACGTCCTTATTGTGAACACCCTGATCTCGCTGGAGATGCGAACAGACAGAACCCTGATCTGTCACAATCCTCCATGCAAAGAAAACCACGACCACACAGCAAAGATGGCTCTTGTGCTCCTATGGAGACATGTCACAGAGCCCTGTCCCCATTCACAACTGTCCTGGAGTAGCCCTGTCCAACACTTGCTCCTCCTCAGGAAGCTGCATGCTGTTGCTGACTGTGTGTGACCCCCTTCCTAGTGCTGCTCCCAGTGATCTGCCTGTTGAGATGTTCTTCCTCTGGCGCAGGTGCCTCCCTTGCCCCCCACAACATTTTCCTTCCGTGCTGCAATGCCACGCTGGGCTGTGCCGTAGCCAATTAATGTGCCAGCTCTGCTGCCACTGCCTCCCACTCGTGAGATCTGCCATCAGTCCTGCCTGGGAGATGCACTAACTACAGACCTCTGACAGCTGCCCTGGCACAGAAGATGATGTGCTCACCTCAGGTGTGAGTCAGACTGCTGTGAGTGGCAACAGGAAAGGCTCCTCTTGCCCCCACTACCAGACACAGCAGTTTTACATCAGGAGATGGTCCCTTCAAAACTCTCCTGTTAGATGAAAGCTCTTAGATGAATAAGCAGCAGGAGGAAAAGGAAAGTAGGTTACAGACCAGGAGGAGCTGCAAGTTAGAAGAGAGCTGTATGTGTCTCATTTACTGCTGAACTGCTTCCTCCATCACAAAAGCCAAAGTGTTCCCTCAGTTCATCTAGGACTTGGACTCTCTGAAAGGCTCTGAACGAGTCAGGGCGAGCCTGTTTCTGATCACTACAATGACAGGTACTGTGCTTTCGGTGCCATCAGAGACGTGCAGACACAAAGCAGCAGCATAAGACCTTTCTGCAGTGTGAAGTACAGTTGACTCCACTGGCTGGCAAACTAGTTACAGCCTGAGGCACACCAGGCCAGTGAAAGCAGCAGGCAGAGAATGGCTTTTGCTGATCTATCATCCTCTGCGCTGAGACCACTGTGACCAGCAGTGCCCTTCACTGGGCCAGCACTGGCTGGGGAGCAATGTAGCCTGCAGGCAGTTCTTCTCTTCACCCTTAGCTGAGCAGAGCAGGACAGTAAGCACACCGAAGACGCCAGGATGAAGCTGCTGGGACCCCCTCAGCAGTACAAGGGCTCTGTACCTCCTGATTCCCCCAGATGCAGCCCATGTGGCCAACACTGCACCTGAGGTGCTCGGCACTGAATCCCCCTCACCCCGGGTCAGACCAGTGCAGTACCCAGGAGCATTGCAGGTGCAGGCACTCCCAACTGCGTGGAGGTTCTTCCTGGCTCAGGATGACTGCAGTGAGCTTCACGTAATGTCAGACACACACCACACAACAGGCCAGCCCCATCTAGGTTCCCCAGCCTTGGGGGCCTGCAGTGACAGGGCCAGGGAGAAGGATTTGCAACCCACACAGCAGACACCTGGACATCCTTGGTCTAAAGGTTCCTCTGTGCCACTGTGACTGAGAAGGTGTGGAGCTGCTGGACGGTGGGAAGGACTGCAACTCCTACCTCTGGCATAGGAACGTGGTGAAAGGGAACTGGAGGAGGGAGGATGCAAGAGTGTGAGCTGCTCCTTACCTGGAGTTTGGTAGTTGAGCCGCCTCATCTCAACTGGGTCAGAGGAGTGGGCCAAGAGTGAGTCCTTCAGGCCAATGGAGTGCTCATCCTTGGAAGAGGGGGAGTGTGCCCTTTTCCTGTGGACAGAGAAGGCAGAAACAAGCAGGTGAACTCTGGCAGAGATTGGCATGAACCAGTCTGGGTTCCTGTGTCCCAGGTACTCAGCTCCATCCCAGGCTCCCTGGGGCTCTGGGCAAGCCATATCATCTTCCGTGCCTCCAATTTCCCATCTATGAAACAGGAAAGATCAGATGTAAGCGATGTCAGATGTTTGATTAGTGGGGCACTTTGAAATGTGGTATTCTGCATAACATTTATTAGAGAAAATGCAGATAGACGCAAGATGTTGTTTCCTCTTACTGTCTCTAGGAACTATTTCCTGTAGTGGAAGGATATAATAAAATTTTTTTTCAAGTATTAGAAATATTTAAATACAGAATGCTGTAATATAATAGTGTAAAGGCTCTTCAGGGTGTGTTTTATTGGGCCATTAATACATGTCTTGAATGGTTGAAGGCACCCAAGGCGTGTATTAATGGAACAATAAAATACAATGTTGTCTCTTCGTGCTATATTTATGCCTAGAGCGATGCCACCACCTCAGATTCTTGCTGGAATTCAGAGGCAAAGCAGGGACAGATCCAATCAAAAAGTGGACAAATGAGTATTAAGGAAAACCTAATACTGCAAGAAGGGTTTCTAGGGAATCTGTAAGTCCCACTTCTTGCTCTAGATTACAAATATGGTGGATATACCTATGCGGTGGAGAGGGGTGTTGGGCAGGAGCAGGACAGCAGTGCTCTCTTCTGAGTTTGTGCTTACCCTGATACTTTGCCAACACATAAAACAGTCTTACACTACTCTGAGGCATCTCAACATCTCAGAAGCCTTTCAGCTGCCTCGACCAAGACAAAAGAGCTGAAAGACTGAAAGCATTGATAGAAAGAAAGCAAAACACATGACAAGCAAATATAAATCAGTGTTTGTCCTATCAGGAGCACAGCAGGCTGTGCAATGTGCTACTGTATACCAGTCCGTGAGCCCTTGAGCAAAGTGGGCCAGCTTTTCTTGGGAAGGGGCACAGCAAATAATTGAAGTTTGTCACTCTCTCATTAGACTAGTCAGGGCAACTGCTAAACCATCCTCCAGATCCCAAGCTATCCACTGCTGCTCAGCTTCAATTCATTCCCACTGTAGATCTGCCACTGTGAGTATGACACCCAGATACTTTTGGGAGAAAGTGCCTCCATAGAGAGGCTGGACAGCCAAAACCACAACATGACTCTGAGCACACAGGTGGTGCTGGAAGGGAATATGGTGCTGGAAGGGGATACGCTGCTGTTCCATGGACTGGGATGCAGCAGGGACATGAATGTCATGTCTGGGTGCTGCAGGCTTGGTGCTTCCTGGTGCTAAGCTAAGCCAAGGTGGGAATATCTTCTATGGGGTCCTGGTACAGAAATCCCCTCTGGAACCTTTTTTTCTCATTAAAGACCAGCAAACCTGCTGTTTCTTAGAGTTGCCTGGTATTACCTCAAAGCTTCCTCATTAGAGACTGCAATAATGCACCTGCATTCTTGATGGAACAGCTCTCAGTCTGAAGTGACTGAGGAAACAAAGGAACCCCTGTAACTGCTGGTGGTGTTGTTTCTTTTTTTAATTTGATTGCAAAAACAATCTGGGAAGTCTTTACGTTGGAACTTATCCCTGAGAGCTGCAAGAGGCTGACAACTGTTAGGAAGCTGATACCTTCGAGGAAACAAAGTCTTTGTAAACTTCTAGGGCTGGCATACTCCATACTTCCAAAAACAAAGATGCCCCTTAGTAGCTTCAGGCTTGATTTTTAAAAAGGGAAATAGACTTGAAATTTTAGCAAAACAAGAAGATAAAATGGATTCATACCTTTCTTGCTTACTAGATCCAGGGAAAAGCAGGAACAGAAGAAAGGAGATGATCACTGACACAGAAAGGCACTGACTGCACATGCACAGTAGAGCTCCATTTAATCAGACAACAAAGCCAGCTCCCTTCCCCAGCTAGAGAGACATATGTAAATAGAGGCCCCAGGAGGAGCAGAACCTCAGAGCTGAGCTGATAGAGAATGACCTACTGTAATTGAACAGGCTCTACATGAACACATGCAAATGCAACCTGTGGCTCCTCTGGAGGACTAACAATCATCTCACATACTACAGTTACAACTCTAGCAGGACTGCTCTGCTAGGCAAAAGCAGGTGTTTGCTTCTGCAGGGAGCACAGTATGTGGATGGTTCTGATCCAGTACTCAGGACTGAGAGGCCTCAAAAAGGAAGCTCTGCTCTCATTTCAGCTTGTCACATCCGTGCCGTGTTCTCACCACCAAGATCATGTCACTGAGTCAAAATTCATGGGTGTAGGGGCACCTTCCATAGATAAAGCAGGCAATTTCCACACAAAACCAGTACTAGAGAAGTTCCCAAGGCTGCCAATCCAAACTGTGTGACCAGAGCGCAGTCAGACTGGCTTTAGGGACAAAGCTGCTCTCCTCTTGCACTGCTCCATGTTTCTACGGGGCTGATATTAACTACCTTCTGCATCCCCAGCCCTTCTAGCTCTTCTGCTCTCTTTATAAAGCAGCCTTCTGCTGTGCCAGGTAGAGACCTTCGCCTCCCCATGACCACCAAGGATTGCCCATCAGAGCACCTCCTATCTGAAGGTTACAAGGAAGGTTTAGAAGCTGCCAGCACCTCTAGTACTCATGCTGTAACTGCTGTGTCCTGGACTGGATCTCACCTTTTGAAGAGGAGTATAGCAATGACAATGATGATGATTAAGATCACGGCCAGGACGGGTCCCATCACCCAGAGCATCTCTGGTTCATCCTGCTGCTTTGCTGAAGCCACTTCCATCACGATCTCGTCCGAGTAGGGGCTGGCTGCGTATCTCTTCTGCACAGACAGGAGAGGGAGAAAAAAAGCAAGCATCCATTATGCTAAAGCAACAGCTACATCCCTGAAACTTGGGAGTTTCCCCTTGCCTTTGACTAGCAGGGAACTGTCATGCTTCTCAAATCCCAGTAACATACCATGACATACTCCCTCCCTTGGCATCAGTGGAGGTCATGCTGTGGCAACAGTTTCTTTCTGGTTTGAAACATTCCCAGTGCCATCAACTTTGTGGCTGGCAGACCTGACCTGGAGGTGCCAAACTGCAGCAGCCTAGCTAAGAGACACTTGTCAGCCCTGGAATCTCTCAGAGCCGAATCACAAGCTTTTGAATCCCAATCAATTGCACAATGAGGCTGGCTGATGATTCCTAAGTGGTTTATAATACCTGCTATGCTGATATCAACACATCTCTCCAGGACAGGGCTATATTAGGAAAACCCCTGCTGGGCTAGATGGGTTTTCTTAAAGGAATGGAATGACAGAAACATTTTCTACCTGATGTCTCTGATAAACAGACCTTAGAAAGAGGCTCATTCTTACAGTTCCTTTCCAGAGACTTCTGCAATCTGGCAGCCCAGTGATTTATAACCTGAAGGGACAGCTTTCTAGCCCCACCAGCAAGATGGAATTAACAGAGACCCAGACCCTTCCTGCAGAAAAATGAAACTGTGCCTGGCTTGTTCTGCTGCTGTTGCTAAGGCTTATGGAGCAGTGCTGTTCGTTCATAGTTCAGTGTTGCTGGGTCAGAAGGGTTAAATGCTGCAAAAAGAAATTCTTTCCCCCTATTAGAGAGGGCCAGAGCTGTACCAGCTCCATGCCTGTGGCTTTTGAGCAGCACCTGCTGTCTGGTATTAAGGAGCCAGAAATGCTCTGCTCCTTCCACAGAAAGTTTCAGTGACCGAACAGGTTCCTGTTTAAGGTTGAAGTTTAAACCTGCAATTCATATCTGAACATACGTGAGGAGAAGAAAGGGAAAAATCAAGCATGCTGGTGTCACAAAAATGCATATCTTGATCTCCTCTCACAGGTGTCCTTGATCCCAGCCAGCCCAGTTTCAAACATGTGGAGTACAGAAAATACTCTTAATCTGGGACATCCTTCTGGCAGCCTGCACTAGTGCAGCATCCCAGCTGCTCTCCCCAGATTTATCAGCACAGATGCCTCTGTCTGGGGGAGAAGTGTGGGGGGTGGCTGTCACTTTGTAAAACTACGAGGCCCTGTTTCAATGACCGTGAAATAGCTGCCAGCTCTTGGTTTAGTTCTGTTCCTAGAGGAAGTCTAAGCAGTACCACTGCAACCCATCAGCATGTTCCTACACCTCCTGGTCCAATTCAAATAAAACAGGGCAGGGAGCCAGGTGCATCTCCGAGCATGGCAGAGACAAGAAAACGCTGTATCAGTGTCAAGAGGATGGGGCAGCAGGCCTGTGGCTTCTCTTTGCATAGACAAGTAGCTACCCTGTGAGGAAGACACAAAGGTTTTGCCTGGGACTACCCAAAAGGTCAAGGTGCATTGGTGGAGGGGGAGGGAAGGAGCACGCTGACCTGTGCAGCAAGGTAACACACGTGGCCATCTCCAAAGCTTTGTGCAAGGGGCAAAGATTCATATTTTTGCACACACTTTAGAAGCGCCTCCTTCCAAGAGAAGACAGAAACAGAAGAGATCAGAAGGACTGTTATCTCAGTGGCATTTCCAAAGGCAGACTGCGAGGTGCAAGTGCCCCTGCTTCCAGAGATGTGGTTTCAACCACACTCCCTTTGCCTTTGAAGAATGGCAGTGTTATGCTCACCTGCTGACACTAGAGAAACAGCAAGTAATTTCAGAGGAGCTGGTGGGGGAGATAGTGCACAGCCTTGGACAGAATGCCTCATACTCCAAATAAAAATGGATGTGATGCAGCAGCAGATGCAGAAAGGTGGTCTGTAGGAGCTGGGTATATAGGAGATTTGTAGGGGCAGTATAAAAACTGCTGCCTAGTGGTTCACTGGAGGGCTCTGGCAGATCTATGCGAGTGAGGAGATGATGATTATAGTTGTGATCAACTAGTTAAGGTCATCTCTTCTTGACAGGGATTGTCTCCAGGCCTCTGCCTTACCTTGTTGTTAATCTGTGACTTTCCTTCCCTCACCAGTGTGCACATCTTGCCAGGGGAACATGTGAGTTGGATGAGTAATGAAGAACTTGACCAGCCCTAATGAGCCATTACAAGCAAATGAGGCTGAGGAAGGAAGCCACAGCTTGGAAGCTGACCAAAGATTCTGTGCATCTCTATTATTTCCATTATTTACACACTGCTGCCACCACCACTCCTGCCCTCTGTGTTTACAGCTGGACACTGATACACAGGTCTTGCTATGCTGCTTCCTGCTCATTGCATCAGCTACTCCCTTCCCACTCACGTGCCCAGGCCCCGTGTGCTTGGCAGCAGGCTGCTGGCCTCTGGCAAGGAGAGATGCAGGAGCAGGAATCCCTACACAGCAGGCAAGTATGCACCTTTGACCTGCGGACAACCCACTGTGATGGGAGGCAGGTTTGCTAATTCAGATGTCATCTGGACTGAGATTCTTTGCAGAGAAGGGCCTGTGAAGGCAGGTTTGCAGGGGGAACATCCTGATCACTGCCAGTCTCAGCTGTGCAGGTTAAGATTTCATGAGCTGTTTTCCACAGTCACTTACTTGAACCAAAGAAGAACAAGAAACCACCCCATCCCGATCATGTGTCAAGCTCTGCTCTGAGCACAGCCCAGCAAGCCACGACTGAGTTTGTTCAGAATGTGTGTATTGACCCTGCCCTCCACTCTCATCTGTTATGCTGAACCTATGTGCCATTTATACCATCTATCAGGTAAAGTCCCATGGCAGCCTCAGGTTGCAGTAACTGCTGCCCCTGTCTGTGCTGAGCCCACTTCAGCTCTGCTACGACAGGCTGTGCCCTGCCCCAGAAAGTCCTTACCGTGTCCCCATCCTCCAGTGAGGCCAGCACGAAGCAGCGATAGCTCAGGTCTTGAGACAGAGGCTTGTTGTAGAATCCTTTGTAGTTCTTCTCGTCCCCCAGGGTGAAGGTCTCAGGCAGCACATCCACTTGAGCAGCAATGTAGGGCTTGAGTCTGTCTGCCTGGCGTCGCTGGCGCCTGCTCTGACTCCCTTGGCTTATGGCCTCCAGCAGCTGGGGACAAACAAGGTGCATCATTATTCTTTGCCCAGCGTGACACCGCCTTACGCTGTCACCTTACTGGCTGTAGGACTCAGCAGGAGGGAAGGAAGGGAGGAGAAGATTCTGGGTTTGATTTGGATGTGGTGGTAC
Source organism: Acropternis orthonyx (assembly GCA_035583155.1). NCBI lineage: Eukaryota > Metazoa > Chordata > Aves > Passeriformes > Rhinocryptidae > Acropternis > Acropternis orthonyx. Next base: position 10,642,116 of record JAWWEU010000005.1, read on the forward strand.
TAAGAAACCAGAGGCATGTATTATCCATACAGGCATTGCTGGAGCATCTGTCCGCAGACCCCCACTGCAAGGAGCTCTGCCAGGATTGGAGCTTTAGAAGAATCCTGAGTCCTGGAAAGTGACATGGTGAATGTTAAGGCTGAAACAGCCTGGTTGTGACTGTCCTCTTGAGTTAACATATTCCAATGGGCTGCAAGGGAACCATGCCATGGTCTGTGACCCACATATTGGTCTGGACAGCAAATCACACTCTCCACAGACACTGGATGTGAATTACACCTGATGCTGATGTACAGGGAAAAAGTGACATTTGTTGTGTCTTTCCCGTCTGCCAGTACCTTGGGACTCACCTGCTGCTATGCTGCAGGCAGAGCTTTGTGTAAATCACAAAGAATGGTAACAGATTTCATGGGATGTTCAGAGTAAAAATGGCAAATTTCATAGTCACAAATTCATGTAAAAAGATATAAACACAAAAATTCAACTGCAATGCTAAGAAGACTCTCAAATGTTTAAAGGTATTTTTTTTGCAATGAATGAAAATGAGTATCAGGTTTGGAAGAGAAATTCTAATTCAAAATGAAAAAGGAGGCATGAAATACATTTCACACAGAAATGTATCAGTGCAACATTGTCAGGGCAGATGGGGAACATCAGAGGGCTGGGGACAGTGATGTACACACAAAGCCATGTTGCTGAGCTGAGCTCACTCTCTCTGAGTAGGAAAAGCTGGGTAAGAAATGCCCTACACTTTCCTCCGGGTAATCCATCCTTGCCCTCTTACCAATACTCACGTTAGAGTAATTTAGGAAAGCTATTGTTTGTCATTACAATATCACCAAAAAATGGGAAAAAAAAAAAAAACAAAAAGAAAAAAAAAGCATTGAGAAATTTCAGTTTCACGAATGTTCCTGTAACTGCAGGGGGAAAAGGCAGAAGGATAGTCTTTGGAGTGTGGAGTTTGCTCCCTACACCCACCTGTTGCATCTGGCTGAGATTACAGCTGAGCTTTTTGGGGCAGAAAGCACAGCTCTATGAGCATAGGCATGAAACCACAGGGTTACAGTTGTGGTTGAGGTTGCTGGGGGTTTCTGCCACTTATACATGTATCACACAGCAGAAGGCTGCATCAAAAGACTGCTAGGCTTGCAAAGTTCAGCTTCTGAAAAATTAGGAAATAATTAATATTGCCTGTGCAAAATGAATTCAGCTGTCTTGTGTGTTGTGCTACAGTCTTGGCTGTATGGTCACAGACTGCCTCTTCTGTAAGTTCCCTGTTTTGTTCAATGCACAGGACAGACAGTGCTTAATCAAAGAGCAGATATTCCACACTTTGTTTTCTTCTTTGCATTATGCAGCTTGAAGCCTTGTTTGTTGTTTACTATTCAAATCCAGCTCTGAAGACAAAATTAATAATTTCCTCATGGGCTTTTCTATGGGGCTGATCACTATAATATTACAAGTGCTTCACGAACATTAACGATCTTATCTTCCAAACACCCGTATGAGGTGAGATGAAAGTGATTATCCTAATTTTACATATAGACAACAGAGACACAGGGACATTAATGTAAAAAATGTCCAATAATTTTGAATGTCAAATTGAAAACACATCAGCTTGTTTCGTTTTTAAAGAAAACTTAGTGTTTTCTTTATAGTACTGACTGTATACAGCTCCCCTTGACTTTTCCTGCAGCTGGTGTGCTTAGGCTTTGCAAATGAGGTTCCAGGATCTCAAACTGAGCACTCCAAAGAATCACAACATGCAAGACACTGGCTGCTAATGAAAATTTTGGTTTAAATGATTTGCCTGAGGCTGGGCGAGACAGAGACAGAAACCGGTTCCCTTGATAGTTTTCAAACACCTAAAGCTCAAAACCAAACCACCTTTTCTCATCCTGGTCTTTTACATCTTGTGACATCTGTGATGTTGGAAAACTTCTGCAATGAAAAGATGCAGGAGACAATGTGGATGATGGTTCTCCATCACACAGTTGTGCTTTATGTGCAGAACAGACCCACCAATACACATTGTGAGCCAAGACTTCACAAAAAAGACTGTGCAATCATGTAAATAAAGACAAGGGCTGACTTACAGCTTCCTAACAGTTTGTCAGCTTGCAACTTTGTTCTCCTAATGGATCATTCCTTGTGTGATTTCTTGGACTTTTCCTTCTTACTTTGGGGTGGTGGTGTGTGTGTGGGAAAAAAACCCTATAAAACCCTTCCTGACACCTGCACATGTTCCATGCTACTGGTGTCAAGAGCACTTCTGCACAGAACAAATTGCATCTTGGGGCAATGGGCTGGTGAAAGCTGAAAGCCTTTAACAAGCAAGTGTGAAGGGAGATTTGCAGGTTTCATTAGATACTAGAGTGAACTCTTTATCTACACTGCAGGATTAGGTCCTATGCAGAGAAGGAAAAGCGTCCTGACAAAACAGCTTAATAAACTGAAACCAAAACCTTTCTCTCCCAGCTTATTTTGAAAATCAGTATGATCATTCCAGCTGACAAAGGCTGCAAGGACTGTATGACCTGAGACAGGATCTGTCCTGGTCTGAGACATTCAAGTGTGGTCTCCTAAGGGAGCAGACTCTGGGAGCTCGCTCCTCCCTTGCTTGACTCCAGTCTCCTTCCTACCTGCTGTCACAAGCTAATAAAGGCTGAGTGGGCACCCATGCCGCAGACCCCATCTCTGATGGTGCAGCCTGCACCTCTGTCACTGCATCCATGCTGCTGCCAGGAGGCCTGGGGAAAGTGTGCTGGGCCACCTGGAAACCACTTCCATCATAGCAGCAGCTACAGATTCCTACCTGGTCCAGCTCCATCTCATCAGGTGTCCGCCAGCGAGCAGTTGGGGTGCTGGTGCTCTGATCCGCTGGCACAACCACGATGTAGTACCACCTGGGAAGGAAGGAAAGCATAAGGACTGGACCCTAAGCCTCTGGCAAGTCACCAAATAACATGTGCCAGATGCCTCTCAGGGATGACCTACTCCTTTCCCTGCTCTGCAAGCAGCAAAAAGGCTCAGTAAGGAAAAAGCTGGTTTTCCAGCTGCACCAGAGAAGAGAATACTCCCGTTAGCACTCATTAGGATAATGAAGATCTACAGACTGTGTTCCAGAGGGTGGTGTAGGAGCTGTGAGAAGGACATTTATATAATCGGATTGTAGCAAGAACCCTGGGGGAATTGAGCTTCAGCACAAGCATACCACAGTAACGAATAAGACTTCCACAAACTTGTTTTTTTAATCTCCTTGAGGCTTTAGGCATTATTTATTTAAAGGATATTATACAGTGTCAGAGAAAGTCCCTCCTGATCCTCAACTGTGTTTTTGCTGGTAGCATCTGGAGTATACCCACCAGGGTGAGGGCAAACTATCAGAAAATTGTCTTAATTTTATTACACATAAATATTTGCTCAGAAAGAGCCAACAGTGTGATCCCATGTTAAAGGTAAACACCTGACTGTACCACAGCCCGTTCGGAAGTTCAGTCCCAGGTTACGAAATCGGTTGGCAGAGGTCTGTCCTGCCTTTCTCTCCCCATCTCTGGCTCCCCACCCTGCATTCTGCACCCAGGCACAGTACCTACCTAACTGGCACAGTGGTCTGTACTTTGGGAAGGGTGAGTGTGAATTTTCCTTCCTGTATATACTTGTTTGTGGCGATGGGTTTGCTTTGCAAGACGTCAGGAGCGGTGCGGATTGAGACAAGGTGCTGGAGCCCCCCAGCACTGCTCCCACGGTTCATTAGCACAAAAGAATAGTCCGTGTCCGGCTGGAGGTCACTTATGAGTTTCTTCATTGAGTGGCCGTCCACCTCCACACTCTGGCTATTGTAGAGAATCTGAAACAGGAAAAGGACATGTTCATGCAGCTGACAGCTGCTCCTGCTGCAAACTCACACTCCAAATAGCAGTGCTAGAGATGACAATTTGGCTCTGGGCCCTAACTCAGGTGGGCTGGCTACTGTGTGCTTTGTAAACAGACATAAATATTTAGTTAAAGAAGAGCAACTCCCAGCAGAGGGTAGAGTTGTGCTCCCTGTGCCTTGCAGTGAAGGAGCAGAGAGGGGGTCATCTCAGCAACGCCCAGGTGGCCAGTGCCAGCGGTGAGGCTGGTGGTGCCACAAGCGCTGCTTTTCAGCACCTATTTGGGGAAGGAATCCAGACGGCTGTGCTCTTCCCCTGCGTGGAGATAAATGGGTTTTTGTTTCTTGTCTCACAAGGCTACAACACACAATATGCTTGTGGTGTAAAATTCTGTCTGCTTTAAATTGGTGTCACTCCCGGGTCCACCAGTTGATGCCTGATTGGATGGTTAATGCAGATCATCTCCCTCCCAGCAAGGTGACCGGGGGCTTACACGCCTCACCAGTGATCTGACAAATCCAGCTCACAAATTGGTACCCGAAACAGTGGCTCTGCAGGTGCGACACCCCGTTGTCATGACAACAGATACTGGCACCACACAGCCGTGGGCAGAAGGTCGGTGCTGCTCTTCCCTGCCGTGCTTGGAGCAAGGAGCTGCTGGGCAGGGCAGGGCAGGGCAGGGCAGAGCTGCTGGTGGCCAGGGGCAGCCCCCCACGCACAGCTTCCCCCCTTGGGCCTCTCAGCTAATGACATTTCCTCAGCGCCTTGTTGCAGATAGGCAGGAGCCCCACCTCACTCCAGGCACAGCAGCCACAGGCACTGCTGAATTAGCTGCACCAAACAGCCCATCTGCCCTGGGAACCTCAATCTTGATTCTGTCAGAACAACTCCTGTACCCCAAAACCCTGCCTCTGCAAACCGAAAACTCAAGCAGTTCCTGGTGACAGAGACAAATGGGGTAGAGAGAACCAGAGAGGCCATAGGTCTTGCCCCAGCAAACAGCATGTTTCCTTCCACCGGGTGACTGTCCAGCATAGCAGGGGAGTGTTGGATTCCTGACAGCAGTGCAGAGACACAGCATGCCAAAAACCGGCAGTGGCAGAGCTGGAGCATGTTGAAGCATGGCAGCTATTACGTGTTGCAGGCAGACACCACACAGTAAAATGTGCTGTTTCCAACAGCAGCCTTGAGAGAGAGAAGACGGTTCCGTGGAAGAAAAATTACTCCAAGTAAAACAGATCTTTCACCAGCTGAGCCCCCTGTTTAGGCTGATGCAGGCAGCAAGGGAGGGACCAAACTTTCCTTCCAAGTCCTGTTTTCAGCAGGTGGCAGAAATCTACAGAAAGCTGACAGCTTTCTGGGACAAGGGCAGCTAATTAGCACTGCTCTAATATTTAGTGTTGAAGCTGGGAGCAGGAGAGATGCCCTGGAAAGAGATCTGAAGAACAGTGGAGCAGAAGGACCAGGCTAGGCCTGGAATTTACAGCTCTGATTTTGTGTTTCCCAAACACTGCTACCCACAGCTCCTCATGTCACTTTGCATGGAGGTCAGGAGAAAGAGCCCAGCTTTTTTGCTTATGAGAAAAGACTCCTAACAGGTAACACAGCAGCAGCGAAGAGCCAGCTATGGAGAAGAGATACAATCAATCTCGTTTGTTGACATGCTTCAGTTTTCAGGGATGGACTGCAAAAGTAAGTACCAAGTACTAAAATAACAGAGGTTTGCAGAGACAAAGACCATGCTGGCTGCTCCACATGCAGGGAAGGTTGTCCATGGTAGGATGGCCAGAGGGAATTGTTCTCTGCTGTGACTTCTCGTATGATATTTTCTCCTGGGCTTTAATACCTTTCTCCAAAGACATATACATCAGATGAATGCTAAAATGAGTGAAAAATCAAAATGAAGAAATGCTTTTTGCAGCACTGGAATATCAGATATGTAGCTGGCAGGATCTCTCCTGTTCTGACACAGACGTAGGCACAAGGACAGAACAAGTAGACTTCAAGTCGTCTTAGCAGCCTTGCTGTCTGGGCCAGCACTACCCCTTGCAATGACACTGCAATGTCAAGATATACCAGACACCCCAGAGTCAGGTGGTGACTGGGGCAGCAGCAGGACCTCCCTGTCATGTGCTCCAACAGAGATTTGAACAAAACTAAACTTCCAACATTAAGACTTCTGCTGAAAGGATGAAAAGCCCACAGAGTTCTGTTGCCTCCCAGATGAGACTTCTCATTATGAATTCTTTCCTAATAAAGGTATCACCAACTGCTTTTGTATGCACTGTGCTCTAGGGAAGACAGCCACCAATGCCCTGCATGTAAGGGCATGTGCTGGGGACAGAGCCACTTTCCTAAAGCATGGGGAGGCAGAAGAGATGGTCAGACATTTCAGTTCATAATTTCCCTGCTTGCTCTGCACTGGAACTGGCCAGGACACAGCCTCTGATTCAGTGCTGACACCTGATGTTTATTTTTATTGCCATGCACGGAAGTTTGCATCCAAAGACAGTGAAACTGGCATTTGCAATGCTTTCCTGAAGCGTTCTTTGCCATCCCCCCTTTTCACAGTTGCTGTAGCAGTTCTGCATTCCTCTACCTGCCACGACAGGTTGTCTTCCCAAACGTTATGCACCATTAGTTAAGGCCTCTATACAAACCTTAAAATAATATAAGGGCTCAGGAACAGTCATTCATGTGCAGCTGGAAAATGCCCGGAAGCTCAAGCAGGAATGCTATTTAGAGGCTGCATCATGGCCCACTGGTAACTACTGGAGTCAGCAGCAAATCTGGCCAAAGGGCTCCAAACTGCCAAACAGTGCTGACTAGCCCATGGATTGCTGTAAAATGTCATCTGTGCTGTTCCTATCCATGAGAGAAGATTTGCAAAGGTAGGTAGGTCCAAATGTCACTGCTGAAGGTCTCATGCTTGATTTCAAGGCAGTATAGAACATACTGAACTAAAAGATGAAAAGACACATAGTGTGCAACACTGCAAGAGATAATGACTCGATGGAGAAATAGACGAGGTTGGCATATTTGGAGGGAGGAGTAATTACTGCATTCCATGGGACACACTGTGAGAAAGCACTGCCCAACATTCTCAGGGGTTATTTCCAAGCCTGTATCATTGTAATTTTCCAAGGGTGCTCTTCCTTCTCCCCATTTATAAAATACCTTGTAATGCTGCCTTCAGCCAATATATCCTCTGTCCTGCTCTTAAGCAGATGAATGTGTCTCAGGAAAACGCAGTTTCCCCAAGGAGAAGGTTGTATCTATCTTGCACTTTCCATGAAAGCTCCAGAACAGCTTTCTGCAAGCACAGTGGAATAAAAAAGGAATAGTGCCTCTGCTCCACCACAACTGCTGGGCAACATTTTACAAGGAATTTATCTCCTGGACCTGAAGAAGCTGTGAAAATTCCCCAAAGAGATCTCAAACCTTCACTATTGATTTGGCAGCAATGAAAAACCTTAAGGTCTCAGTTCAACCCCTAATAAAAAAAAAGCACCAGTCCTGCCTGTGCCTCACTATTCATTGTCAGAACAATATCTACTTTAATTAAATCTGTTAAAGTAGAATATGACACCCTTTGGGACATAGATTTAGCATGAGACTGTTTATCAAGTGTAGATAATACTAATTGTTCCCATGGAGATTTATCTGCTATGCTAGTTACAGTATTAGGCTCTGGCCTCAGCATCCCATGTGCCTGAATTAGAGGAGAGAGAGGTGAACCTTGTTTATAAAAATATAAAATCCTGAAGGTTAAGGATTTCTTTCAAGTGGCACAATCAACGAGTTAGAGCTGACCCTCTTAGCTCCTGGTCTTGACTCCTGTGTGTCTGCAAGTCGCAAGTCTGGGAATATTAATAGAAAGAATGCACTATTAGAGAAATATCCTTGGAACACTCTCATTTGCATGACTGCTCTTAAGTTAGTAAGTGGCTAATGCCATCTGCTCCTGTGTCAGCTGAGGGTTAACCCACAGCAGGGGCAGACCCCGAGTCACCCCTGTGTAAGCAATCACAGCCACACAGCTAAGAGAGGAGACAGACAGCGCATCAGCATTACATCCTTGGCTCCTGGCTACCTCCAACCACTCCACATCCTTGTGTGGTAGTAATGCTCCAAAAGGTCACACCGTCCCTTTATAGCACTGTGCTGTCACTCTGTGACATGGGCTTTGGGCCACAAGAACAAGGCAAGATTAAGGACTCTGGTTCTTCAGCAGAGTGTGAAGTAACAGGGCTCTGTGAAGTTCCTTGCGGCCAGATATCTGAACACTGATCCTAATGCACCCTACATCTGGGAAAGCTTTGAATACCACAAGGTCTTCGCAAAAGCCTTGTCTGCTTCAGCTAAAAACTCAGCATGTTAACAAGTGCCTGCTATTGATCATGGTAATTCAGCTTCAGGATTTAAACAAGGAAAGCTAGTAACAAGGAAGGGGAGGTGCTCAACCACTTTGATATAGATGAAGTTCAAGATTTCCCCTCATTCCCCTGGCCATGGATCTCCCGCAACTCATGCAGGTCTTGCATTTGCTCCTTACGCACAGCATGGCACGGGGCAGGTTTAAGGAGGAAGAGAAGTCATGCTGCTTCCACCCTGGCCATCTTCACAGAGGCAGCAAATTGCTGTTGAGACTGGGTGGAAGCTTATCCTTGGCAATGTGACATGTTGGTCTTGTTTCTTAAGGGAGAGAAACTCCACTGAGATCTGCAAAAATTTCCACTACACTCTAGCTTTTACCTGCATCAGTGACACGTACTGGGGGACAGACAAGAGCAGGAAGACATCAGGTCATCAGTGCTGTCTGCAGCCTGCTAGATGACACCACATCCAGAACTGTACTGCAGATAAAAGATCAGCACCCATTCCTGCAGAGTTCCCTCTGCACTGACACACCTTGTGCTGCTCACACCTGCAACACCTTCAGAAAGGGTGATGATGCTTCTCCCCTTCAGTCCCTGAGATTATACATCCGCACTGATGCTCTGAAGTAACTCATGAAGGTGATATGAATATTTGAGACAGGACACATTGCAGAAGGAGTCAGTTTTATACACTGTCTGGTTTTCAGACCACTTTGTCCTGCTGATCCCATGATTAAATCCAATTTTTAACTTTTCACGCTTCAACTCTGTGTCAGGCACCAGGAAAAGCTTGTGCAGCCACTGTCATGGAGCTACAATAGCCAACTGCTGCTATCCACTGTCCTGCTCACTGTCAAAAGTAGAGCTCCCAGCCCTCTGGATCCCACCCTTACCTTAAAAGGCACTGCAGATTTATAGGAGTCAGGCACTTCCCAGCTCAGCAACACAGACGTTTTCATGACGGCATTGACGCGGAAGTTCTTAGCAAACACTGAAATGAAAAACAAGATACTTGAGCACTGTAAGGCCAAGTCAGGAGGGAGCGAGGCAGCAGCTCAATTCCAAGGCTCTCTTTGTCTAACTCAGCAGAAGAGGTCAAAGGGTTCAGCTACAGCAGAGAAGCAAGAAATGAGGAGAAGAGGGCAGCAGCCTTTTACCAAGTCTACAGTCTTCAGTGGAGTTTTGCTTTTTGACTATACTTCCCAGCATTAGAGACAAAAGTTGTAGGCTGAACTGTAGTCTTTCTGTCTTCCCCCTCCACTCACATTCTCTTGGCCCTTTGTCATGATCAAAGAACAGTGGTGTTCAGGTACTGGATCTGCAGATGACCCTACCCAGCCACCTGCTCCAGTTCACGGAAGAGCATAAAACACGTACACATAAAACATCAAAGTGTGCCTGTGGAGGCAATTAAGGTACCACCAATGCCCCTCTCCTCCCAAATGGCAACTTTAAGGAAATCTTCATTGAGCCTCCCCTCGCTGAACTAGTTTTAGACTAGGGTGCCACACAGTACCTGATCACAACAGTCAGAGGAGAGCACAGCCTTACGAACCAAAGCAAAGGTCCCCGTCCTGGAGGCAGAGCTTGCTTAGGGCTTGTTAGAGGGGCACTTACCTTGCTCCACAGGCATGGTCCGGGACTGGATGCTGGGGCTGAGTGGCCCAGCCCCCTTATTGGTGCGGGCCCTCACTTTGATGTCGTAAGTGGTATCAGGTTTCAAATTTGTCAAAGTGATACTTGTGTCCTTGGTGACGTTAGCCAGGTCCTGCTGGCTATTTATGTCTCTGTATACCACTGTGTAGTTGACGATCTTGCCATTTCTTTCTGCCAAGACAGGGGGTTCCCAAGCAACTTCTGTGGTGGAAGTGGTGAGACCCACCACGCGCAGGTTCTGTGGGAAGCCGCTTGGCACATCTTCAGCGGTAGTGATCTCCTTCTCAAACTCCTCTCCTGGGCCAGCTCTGTTCTTGGCAGACAATTTGAAGAGGTACGTGGCCCCCTTGTGCAGGTTGGTCACAGTGTAGTGATGGTCTCTCTTCCCGAAGTCTATCGTGTTCATTTTTTCCTCATCCAGACGTCTGTACTGCAGCCGGTAACCCAGCAGCTCCCCTACCATCTCCTTGGGTGGGTGCCACTGGATGAGGGCTGTGTTCATGGCTGTCGTGCTAATCATCATGGTGGGCTTCCCCGGGACTGCAACATAAACACACAATGACCATCTATAGCCTGGGAGGAGGGGAAGGAAGGCAGGCTTCTGTGCTGCTCAGTCCGTGAGGATTGAGGAAAGTGGGAAAGTTCAGACAACAGGGTGAAGAGGATGACAGACAATTCACATGGATAGAGGCAGACCAACCCTAATATGGTGGCGAGGGAAGGTGGAGCCAGCCAGCTCTTGGCTGCCATTTTCCCATGTGCTGCCATTTAAACAGGAAATAAATTCAGCCATATCCAGCCCCAGAAAATTCATCCCCTTTTACAGAAAAGGTTTAAGGGACCTCAAAGCATCGTATTTATCTCAGAGAAGATCTGAATCCCGTCCTCCCAATTAGTGGTCTTCAGACACTCCAGCCAGTGCACAGCACCAGGCCACGCGGGCCCTGGTGCACTGCACCACAACAGACACCCTGAAGCCCGATTCCAGCGCCCTGGTCTGTCTGGAGGCAGACAAATTTCATCCTGAAACCTTGCAGTTTTACCATCTGCAGAGGCAGTGAGCAGAGCTGGGTGGGCTGTTTGCCATCAGAATACATTTTTGGTTTAGCTGAGAAGCAGACTTGTGATGTCACTCTTCATGTGAGAGGTGAACACAAGCGTTCCACAGGAGTCTTGCTTATGCTGCACAAGTCAAGGAGTGTTGCCATCACTGGTTAGGAACTGATAGCTTTAAACTGATGGTTTAATACCTTGATCTCCTTCACTTAAAAAAAGAATGTGTCTTCACATCAGCTCAGATTTGTAAACAAATCAACTGATAGGGAAGATACGCAGAATCAAAGGGATGGGGCCATTGATATGAAAACAAAAATGGGATTGAAGCCAAATCTGGTTAAATATCCTCGCACAGTTTTGAAATATATGAGCCCACAGATGAGCACAAGAGGAAACTGTGTTTGACAGAATTATGCCCTGATTTTGCCATCAGAGGGCGATACCAACGCTCCCCTTTGAGGTCAGGCCTGCAGTCGAGCCTGAACAAAGGCAGCTCTGGGGGCGGTTTTGTAGGTATTTAAGACAATTACATTCCCATTGCCAGTACCATCCCCCTTGCACTCATAATGCAACGTCTAACAGCAGCTAGTATTAAGGGACATATTATTTTCAAAGTCGATTCCAAATATTAACCTTAAATGTGCACCATAACATGGGAAGACCCACCGTGGTTTACAGTGCAACACTGGGATGTTTAGGAAGCTTTTCCTGTTTATAGGACAGCTGTAGCAATTTGATGAACAGAGCATACATCATGGTGAGGCACAAGGGAGACAGCATTTGAGATTGTGACAGTGGAAACTACCTCTGGAACTCCCCATATGCAGCGCAGAGGAGATGGCAAGCTGTTCCTTGTTTAAAAGCACCAGGAACAAACGCTCTCAGTTTGCACAAGTTGCGTTCCCGTAATAACAAGTGGTAAATACTGTTCCCGCAGTTGATGTGAGGAAGCGGCAGGATTATCAGTTGTAGGACAGGTCTAGTGAGTGGATAAAGTGAGTGGACAAGACAGCGTCAACTAGTTGGTGCCACTGCCAAAGGCAAGCTTGACCACATCCAGAGGAAAGCACCTGACGACTCCTGGGTGCCCCTGCTCCAGGCGGAGGCTCCAGTGTTGCACTAGGCACAGGTACAACTCTCTACTGAGGTAGCAGAACGGAACTGGCTGGGATCACCAGGACCTAGAAGCTGTGTCTGCAGCACTTCTATGTCAGGATTGGTTGCATTCCAGGTTTTACCATGGCTCTAGGAGCAGCCAGGCTCAGCTGTGTAAGCCTGGGGAGACAGCAGTAGCAATGGCTGGGGGAAGCTGAGAAGCACCTCTTAGGAGCCCTCTGTGCCAGGGGCCATTCCAGGCAGCACTGCAGTCACCAAAGGAAGCAAGACATGGCATTTGCCTACAGGAACAAGGTGAGGACAGGACAGGACTCCAAAGCTGAGGGAGGGCCTGGACTTTCAGGCTTCCTCTTCCCAGGTCTCTGGACTATGCAGATGAGCTCAGACCCACGAGTTTCATTGCTCTCTCACCAGACCTGTCAGCGTCTGTCCATCTGTTTGCTGCACTTTGCTCAGGTGATCCAGTGGCAAAGCCTGTGAAGTACAGGCTGGAGATCACAAGAGTATGTACCTCTGCAGCGTCTCCAGCCCTCTTCCTCCTGTACAGGTGCCTTGGCCATACTCCCCACGCACCTCTTGGGAGGTTTTACCACCACCCCTACGAGGCTGTGACATCTGTTCCCCGCACTCACCTGCCCCTGTGGTGGTGATGACTTTTGGCTTGCTGCGGGCACCATCTCCCTTGGTGGTGTAGGCAGCAACTGTGACGGAGTAGGTGGTTTCTGGCAGCAGGCCTCCAATGACTGTCTCCTGGGAGTGCATCCACAAAGCAGAGAAGAGGCAAACGAGAAGAGCAAACACTTGTTACTGGAGTGAGCAAAAGAAGGGCACTGGGGTCAGTGTCTCCAACAGCGACACACTCGCTCACACTCATGCATCATGCTCAAACACACAGGTCACACAGAGCCAGCAAGCAACTGCTGCCACTCCAACACTCACCTGCCTAATTTCAATCCCTGTCTCTAACACCTGGCCTTTCCAGGAACCCACCAGCAACTCGTGTCAGCAGCTGTGCTCTCCCACGGCTTCTGCCAAGAGGGAGATTTGATCCAGACATGGTCCTGTGTGAAGCCTGAGAGTAAGAGGACTACGGAGCTGTGAACCAGAGCAAAAGCCAGTTCAGCTGGCTGTGTGAATCTCTTGGGGGCTAATTCCGGGATTTTTTAAATTGCCTCTTGCAGCAGAGCCGTGGGGAGCCCAAGGAGGCAGTGCAGGGGTGGTGGGCCCCAGGCAGGGAGCACCTGCAGTGCTACAGCATCATGTTCGCCCGCCTTGCCAGGCATAGTATTGCAGGGATGGGATGGGTCAGTTCAAGGCACTGGCAAGATCTGGAGGGAAAACCTGCATCGTGGGAGGTCTGGGAGGGGGTGCACTCAGTGGGGTTTTAGCATCCTTGCTAACTGGATTCCTCTGGGCAGGAGGAGGGCATGGCTCTGCACTTCAATTTAAGATCAAAGAGGGGAGCACTGCTCCTCCCTCCTGGCCTCCTGTGGATACGTGAGTTGTGCCAAGCCTGGCTGGCCAGGCCTGCAAATGAGCAAGCAGAGTGAACTCAGCAGCTCCCAGCAGCTCTGGGAGCTCGGGGCAGGTACACCTGGATCTGTGTTCATCCATGGGCACTGTCTGGGCCATCAGCACTAAAAACCCATTGGGTCAGGGAACAAGAATTAACTGTGTTGGAGAAAGGGCTGGGGAAGCTCTTGGAAAGCTTCTTAGGGGCTCTGGGTTGGTTATTTGCCCCTTCTGACAAGAAGAGCAGAGACAGAGAGGGTTAAGCTCGAGTCACTTAGGACAGGCAGCATGAGCATTCTTAGAAGCTGCTCCTGGGGTCTGAACTCCGCCCAGGGGCTCCTTGCCAGCTTGAGGGGTATGAGGGGCACCTGTGGTTGCTCTCAGAGCATAACAAGTCTCCCATCACTCACTCGCACGAACACCCACGCTATTAAACCTGCTGATTTCCAGTCAGTGCTGCTGGTTCAGGTTACCTGCCCAGGCTTACTCATCAAAATCACCGTGTTACCACTGCGGAACCAGCCAGCCCAGAGAAGTATCAACAAGCACCAACAAGAACCCCGCCAAAATCACCGTGTGAACCAGAGTCCAATCCCAACTCCGCCCCTGCAGCAGATCATGTGTGCGGGTGAGTGGACGCACAGTCCGATGGGTGCCAATGGACCCGCGGGGAAGCACTCTCACAAAACCTGCAGAATCTGAACATCCCAAGAGAATTCACTCCTCCCAAATCCATGCAAAGAGAAATTCTCACGCAAAAGCATGCCACCGGGAGCAAAGCAAGCAAGTTGGGAGGAGGGCAGAGAGACAAGGAATGGATGAAAGAAGGTCTGATTGCATAATGCAAACAGAGTGCTGTCATGACAAAGCCACTCCAAGCCAAGAATCCTCTGTATAAAGCAGGAGGAGAAATGCATCGTCCTGGGGATGCTCACAGTAGGGCACATAATTGAATTGCTGACTCTAAAAAGGTCATTTTCGAGTTTGTTCCTCCAAATTTATATTTCAAAATTATGTGGGGAAAATTGAATGTAACTGTTTAAATGTGATTGTTTTCTTATTACTATCTGTGTTTCAACCAAAGGTCATGGTTGAGGGTGTAGGTTACTTCTCATGACTACGATCAATGTGGTTTAAAGATTATATATCTAATTCTACCATGTAACTTGGTGGGCCAACTACTGCAGAAAGTAGGATGCACCTCCTGAGTCGATCACTTGAGCCTGCCTAAAATTGCACTGCAACAAGCTGGAAATACAGATTAAAGGAAATGTCAATTGTTTTTCTGCATTTAGGACCAATCTAAATGCCAATTTTTTCTGGATTTGCTGCTTGTGGATGGTCTCACAATGTAACTCTCCAGTCTCATTAAGGGAATGAAAGGAATGTTTTGACAGCACTGTGTTCACAAAACTCACAAATTGATTTACCAAACCCCTCTTTTCCAACCTGGAACACACACAAGTGGTACTTACATGGTCGACGGAGTCCTCAGCTCTCCACTGATGGGGGAGAAAGGAAGGAGGAGAGAAAAATGGAGACACAGAGTTTTAAGGGGCAACATGTAGGAAGGGGATGACGATGACAACAGCAGGAGTTAGCAGGACTGGGCTGGGGAATTACAACACTTACACACAGAGGGTCATTTGGCACAGACTGTGCCAAGGGGAGAAATGGCATAGAGCAATTTTTGACATGCTGCTAGCCTGTGCAGTAAGTCTGAGATCACTCACACAAACGGGCAAAGAGCTTCCATCTCACATGGGCGGAGAGGTCACCACTTCCTAACTTTGCAGTACTTTCCCCTTCTGGCTTTGCATTTTTCTGCCTCTTCCACCAGTAGAAGCAAGAAGGGACAGATTGTGCCAACATGGCTCTGGGGCTGACTCCTGCTCCACAAGTCACTCACAACAGTTTTGTTGCCTAATGTCCAATTTCTGTCCTAGTGATCCCCCAACCACCATATCATGATGTTCATACTCATGCACGTGCTGAGGAAAGAGCTTCTCATTCCCAATTACTCAACAGCAAACAGTAAACACTCATTTAGCCCTTCAGGGAAAACTTTTACACAAACCATTTCCCACCAGAAGTTCACATGGATTGCTGGCCATGGCAACTCAATTAGGGCTCTGAATTTTTCTGGCTCAGTTTGGGGTTCTAAGGCATCAAAGCTGCATTGGGGTGGTGAGACTTAGTAGAGCTTGGCTGCTGGCATGCATGCCCATAGCACTGTTCTTTGTGGTTGATGCACCAAAGGAAGGTTTGCAGACATCACAGTAAACTCTCTCAGCCAAAGTGATGTGTTACATCTCAGGTTACTAAATCTGCCCAGAGGAAGCACCAGTCCATGGGTTCAAGCAGAGAGATGAAAGTGAAGATAGGTATTACTGTCCCTGACTCACAGTATGAGCCCTGGCAAGTCTTGCTTCTGAGCCTGAGCTGCCAGCTGTGAAACAGTGCTCAGATACTGACTTCCTCAGGACTCTGGGAAGCCCAGCTAATACTGCCAGAGTGCTTGGGAACCTGCAAGTGCAACAGAAGTACTAAATGGTATCAAAGCTGCAAGTTGCCTTTTGAACTCAGGCTATTTGAGGTGGCTTTCACAGGCTGCAGCCTATCACAGGGACATAGAACTCTCCTCAGCAGCAAAATATATGGCATACTTTCAAAATACTTGTTATTTTATAGTCTAAATTCAGAAAGAGTAAACTATTGGAGAAATATTCCTCTAAGATTTTATTATGGTTCACTTATTTGATGCTGTGAGACTGCAATACAATTATTCCCCTAAACCACCTTAACATGAAATTTCAGCAGAGGTCAAGTTGTCCCTAAAGACTTCTTATAAAGCCAAGGCTCTCACTAAGTATTATGGTCTCTAAAGGCTCTCTTTCTACACACATCTTGTTGCTACTTCCACTGTTGCACACTTAGTTCAACCCAAGTCATTGCTGTTAATGTCCCACCTGTGCCAGCCAGTCTGCACTGTGGTCAACAGCCACACACTCTGATCTGCTGATCTAAAAACCTGGCAGAAGGCCTGCCAGAGGAAGGCTATGAGGCCTGGTAGCTCTTACTCCAGAAGTAACTTCTTCTGCAAAAGCATGTCCCTGGTGGATGGGGGCCACATGGATGGTAATAGCACCCCAGCCCATCTCCATGTAGCTACGGGAGTAGAAGGTGACACCCCACTCGAATGAACAGCAGAGCAGAACTGGGCTCAGGAGGCTACTCAGGAGCCTCTCACACGATAGCAGGGAGTTTATCATACACTAGCATTTTAGACCAAGTGTTTAATGTTCAAACTCTGTTTGCTCTAATGTTTCAGTGGACTTTAATCTTGCATTAGATCAGAATGCAAAGAAATGCCTTGAGATCTGTGCTGGAGGAGTAACAGTGAAAAGCCAGGCCTGCATAAAATACCTTGGTAAAAATTCAGTTTCATTACAAAAATATAATCTACAGATCAAAACATTTCCTTCCTTAAACCAGCTCAATTGCTTCTTAACTGTTTAAGGTTGGGTGTAGTAGTCAATGCACCATTTAAAGTATGGAAAGATTCTTGTCATAAATGGAATGTGGATGCTAATGCAGAGAAT
>JAWWEU010000005.1:10659411-10765581 GCA_035583155.1 Acropternis orthonyx
GAGGGGGGAAGGGGGGAGAGCTTGCCCCCTGGTAAGGATCGCAGCCGCCGTGCCAAGGGGGAAACCCAACCACCCGCAATAGTTGGGCAGTAAGACAAATTGATCTAAAAAGCCCAGGAGCAGTCATAAAAAGAACTCAGAGAGGGCTGTGTGCATGAGGCAGGATGGCTCTGGGAAGTGCTAAAGCTAACAGTGTGTATTTATGGCAGCTGCAATGCCTTAACGTTTCATTTTACACTTCAACACAGCATAGTCATGTCTCACCAGGGAACGGTAGTTTTCCCTGACCAAGGCTCTTGCAAAAGACAGACTCAAGCCCTCTTCAACAGCCCCAGTTATGGGAAGTAGATATTGGTTCTCCCACAGATCCCTCTCCTTTCTGCCTCAGTGACTGTGGCACAACAGTGAAACTCCAGATGTAAACTCAGGTGCTCAGTCTGTGGAATGTGGAGAGGTCTGAGGGCTCCAGAACTTCACTTTGGTCCATTACTGGAAAAGCCTTCCTGGATGATGTCTTTCAGTTTTCTTCCACTTAGGAAGCAGAGTACATCTCACCTCCATGCCAGACTCTCACCAAGACAAGCAGCACACACGCATGAGAAGTAGTTCCAAGTACGTTGAGACAAAGATCACCCAGAAAAGAGGGAGGCTGTAAATTCCTGTGTGTTGTGCCTGGGGTGGGCACTGCCCAGGGAGAAGTCTCTGCTTCCGCTTTCTCCTTTGATCTCACTCCAGCAGCTTGAAGTGATTGCCATTTCTCCTTCCTGCTCTTCAGAAGCAAGCTGGTGGGACGTGCAATTAATCTGCATGCTCGATGGAGAAGTGCTGCCTGCAGAGACCACATGATCTTCCTGTGTGCCTGCAGCCCTTCTCGTGGGCAGCACACACCTCTCCTCTGCCATGACTCTCTTCGAAGAGCGGCAGGAGAAGGTGGCAGGAGCCTTTCCTCCCCAAAGCCTGACCTTCAGCTTTGCCCAGCCAGCCCTGCAAAGTTCTCTGGCCATGCTGGATCTGCAGAGGGCGGTAGGCAGCACGACTAGTAATGTGCACACTGTGTCCCCAGAGCAATGCAGGCTTTAGACTCCCTGGCAAATATGCTGCACAGTCCAATGCAGAAGCAGTTGTCGAGGCCACAGTGCAGCACGGGGAGAAAGACCCCCCCTCAAGATGTTCTAGTCTGAGGTGATGACAAGCAGGACACAATTGACCAACAGCTAGATTCACGCAGGGTCTAGCTGCCAGTCTTGTAAAGAGAAAATGAGTCATGCTTCCATGGGAACCCTAAGAGGAAGGCCTGTCTGCCCTGGGCCCTGCTGCCTCCTTTGTGCCCTGTGTGGAATACTCAGCATTGCCACCTGGCGCTGCTCAGCACTGAGCTCTGCGGGGCATATAGAACTGGTACCCAGGAAGGATGGAGGGGTTCAAGCTCACTGCCCCTCCTAAAACACTGCAGCTGCCCAGAGACCGAAGACCAAGAAAAGCAGGTGGGCCCCTGCTCTCCCCTGAAGAACCTAATGTTTGTGTCCCATGACCCTGCCATCCCTCATTCTCTTGAGCTGGTGAGGACTTGTATTCATGGTGGAGTGCAGCTGAGACCCTGCACTGGGCTCCTTTCAAAGCTGCTCTCTTGGTGCTTGGATGTGTTGTGAGCAAGACTCAGGGCACGGAGATGAATCTTCTGCCATTGCCCACCATGAGCCATGACAGGCAGGGCCTGGGCAGGAGGCAGTGTGGGTATCTGACCCAGCTCTGCAGTCATACACACCCTGGGTGCTCCTCCACAGGGCATGGTCACATTTACTTGGCCATCAGGATGTCAGCAGGAGGTGAAAACTTAGGCACACAGAATCCTGGCAGAGGTAATCAGTCACAGGTGCAGCCACAGAGGGGAGGGAGAGGCCTCAGCTCCATCACAGGACCTTCCTAACAACTGATTACTCTCCCTAGGTAGGAGGCTGTAAAATAAAATGTGATCTCTCCAGCACCAGGGCCCCCACTTCTCTGCTGATGTTTTAGTCCCTTCTGCTCAAATGATTTTGAAAGCTCAGAATCCATATTATCTGCATAGCTAACGTCTCCATTTCCTTTCCTTTTTCCTTTCATCTCCATTTACTCTCTCTATATTTCTCATCTTCAATAAGGAAAAATCATGAGTCAGCTTTAATATCAGTGTCTTCACACTGTCTGCAGGAAGCAGATTACGTGGTACATACCTACTCAAAATCAGCAGACAGCCTGGCTAGGCAGGAGGAGGGGCTCTGCCTACATATCCAGAGAATTTCTTCTCTGATCCCAAGATTTTCAATCAGTTTCTCTCCTTGTGCACTGGTATAAATGTTTATGAAGGTTTATGAGTAATGAACTGTGGCCACCTTCATCCTGTGACCTTCAGGGACAGGTTTTCCGGTGAATCTTTTTGTTTTCGTCCACAGAAAATAACTCTTGCAGGGCTGCTTGTTGAAGTTTCATCTGGTTGTTTGCAAAGACACGCACTGCTGTACCGAAAGATGGCAGCTCTTAGAGAGTTCTTCAGCATCTGGAGCAGATGTATTTCATCACAAGCACAGGTCATGCCTGGTTTCTCACTCTTCTGGGAAATACAGATCTCTTCTGCCAACTCAGTGAAACCTCTTCCCTGCAGGGTCATCATCAGTTTATCCCAAGAGTGACATGACTCCTTGAGAGTAGTAGCTTCTCTGCAACTATCTTTTGGCCTTCACTTCCATCAAAAAATTACAGCAGATGAGTTCAGCGCCATACACAGCAGGAAAAACTACCACAGAAATCAGGAACTTTCCCACATAAATTCTCCAAATACAGAAGAGCGGTAAGTGGTCTGACAGGCCAGGAAACTTTCAGCAACTTGCCTCCTTGATGTACACATTCAAACTAATGCAAAATTCAGCACTCAGAGAGTTTCTGGCTCTGGCACCCTCATTCCTACCATTAGCATGGGATTTCTCCCTCCGAAATGTATGAGTAAGGAGTGAAAGCAGAACTGGCTGGGCAAGCATAAAATATTT
Organism: Acropternis orthonyx; assembly: GCA_035583155.1. Taxonomy (NCBI): domain Eukaryota; kingdom Metazoa; phylum Chordata; class Aves; order Passeriformes; family Rhinocryptidae; genus Acropternis; species Acropternis orthonyx. The sequence continues at coordinate 10,662,435 of JAWWEU010000005.1, forward strand.
GAAAACACCAACAAGAAAAACACCGCCAACTTTGCCCACCTACACTTGGGACCAACCCATTAACTCCAAATTCCAGCTGAACAACACAGCATCAATTGTTCAAACAACACAGAAGATGCTATCCTTCTGGAATAAGGAAAGGGCAGTAAGCAGCTTTTCTAACTATTAAAATAAAGCAACATCTGAAACATAGACAGAGATGTGCTCCAGACAACACTGCAAGAACCCTCAAAGCACTTTCAGCCTTCAAAGTTTTCCCCTTCCACATTATTACTGAGTTTTATCCTTCGGAATATGAATGGGGAGTAAAGCTGTCTCTGTGCACTGCACTCCCCACTGACAAATGCATAAATGATTCACAGCTGCATTCAGGAGACAGATCAATTAATCGTTGCAGCTCTCCAGTATTTGTATTGGGCATCATTCAAGCAAGCCAGCTCTGAATCGATTACTCCTTGCTTTCAACAGCAGCAGATCCTGTTCTTCATTTATACGATTATCTTTGTTGAGAACAGCATGGGTCATCCAGGATGAAGGACCCTTGCCCCAAAGAGGAGTTGTATTGCACCACACACAGGGCACCAAAACCTTCCCTGGACCTTGGGAAAGAGGCAACTATGCATTGTTGGGCTGTGCAGAGCGCACAGCCGTGCCTGGAGCACTGTGTGGGAACATGGCTGCAGCTCAAAGGCCCTGTGAGGCATCCAAGAGACCGTGTTAAGTATGAACAGATTGTGGTATGGGAATTGCAGAGGGCAAAGTCATTTACAGGTGACGTGGGCCTATACCTCATTTTTTTTAACTCCCTAGCCTTTGTCAGACTCATCTGGCTTCACTTACAGTTTGGTTTCAAGAGGCAATGCAACACCAAGTCCCTGCCTCACAAAAGCAGGAGGGAAGGGAGGCTTTGCTGAGCCAGCAGTGCTGTCCTGCCTGGCATGTTATGCCCACCCACTTGTGCAGAGCCACCCCCACACCCCACAAGCAGGCAGTACCCAGGTGGATTCTGCCAAGACAGAAGTTTTGCCCAGAACATAATCAGCATCATGAAAGAAACAGACCTGAGGCTTATTCAAAACTCTCTGACCATTTATGAACTCACTGGGCAAAGTGCAGTTTGTTCCAGCTGGAGTCCACACAGGACATGGCAGGCAGATAAGTACACATCAGAGAAGGGGTAAGAGAGGAACACTGTCCAAGTACATCATCTTTTTGACAGCAATCCTTTCCTGATTAAACTTTTTACCCATGTGTAAGCCACAGTTTAGGGATAAACTGTTTGCCTTGCTCAGGCTCATGCTCTGGAGCTGCAAGAAGAGGCCAAGAAATACTTGGATCCAGCCAGTCTGGCCCTCTGCAGAGAGGGAAGGTGCCATGCCCACCAGCCTCACACTGTACCTGTGCTTCTGACAGCATGACGTCCTTGATCACTGGTTGCCCTCGGGGCTCGTTGTTTTCCAGCTTCACGTAGGTGACCTGGTACCCGCGGATCTGTCCGTGCTGCTTGTTGGAGATGGGCAGCTTCCAGCTCACCCGGATGGCAGTGGAATTCACAGACTCTACCTCCACCTTCCGTGGTGGGGCGCTAGGCACTGTAATACACACGGGACAACAGTTAGCAGGTGCCACACAATCACTGTCACTACCTCTCACTCCTTTGCTATCTTCCCTCCACCTCACTACCAGGGCAGCCACTGCTGGTACGAGTCTACTGTACTGCCCAAGACATCATACTGCAGTCTTTCAGCATGACCATATCCTTGACCCTTTCCCAAGTACTTTCCAAGTATGTTTGCTACTCTCAGTAGGAAAGAACACGACTGTGATATGCAGGAACACTCCTAATAAAAGTCACTGTGCTGTATCAGACCCAAGGTCCATGTCTCTCTCTCATCTCCAGTAGCAGGGGAGCAAAGAAGAATACAGAATATAGCAGAATATAAAGAATATGGTAACCCCTTGCAGCTCAGGGTGCCTTGGATCACAGGCAGGGATTTTGAAGCCTTCTTTACATCTTCTCTGACACAACATCTCCTTTCAGACCCCTCTGCATATACCTAAACAAAGTCCAACAGCCTCAGGTAGCGTGACTGGGCACTGAGCCTGTCTTGCAGGGAGCCCTGGTACCTGTCACCAGCCAGAGCACACACGTGCTCTTCCCCTGTGACAGCGAGAGGTTAATGAGGGGGAAAAGCACCATCCTAAAACAATAACCCAGAGCTCAGAGACAGCAGTCACTGAACGCAGCCAGATAAAGGGGCCTGTGGGGATTGTGACAGCTCTGGGGACTGTATTTCATGCACGGCTAGCTGAATGCTTTTTGATAATAAAATGAAAAATTACACTGCCCAGAAAATATCAATTTTCTTGCAAGGTGAGGCCCGTTTAAAAATGTATTTATACCCTATTTACTATTTGGAAAAATTACCTCCTTATTACATTTTGCTCTTGCATTGGCTGTGACAAAAATGTCAATTCTAAAAAATTAGCTTCTCAGTTGCTCCTGGAAAGCTCCTTCCAGTTGGAGAAGCTGGGAGCACAGGTGTGCACTCTCTGCAGAGGAGACCACTGCTATGCAAGTCCCCAGTATCCAAGTGAAGTACCTGGGCTCCATCCTAGCACCTCTGCTGCAGGACCCTTTCCACCCTTCACTGGCCTGAGAAAATTCAGGGGTTTGGAAACTCATACACCCCAATTCTTAACACAGCAAGAAATCAGAATCAGATAATTAGGGATGGATAGTTGACAAGCAGATGTAATGAGTACTGCTATTTCAACCACCTAGATGGGAAGAAACAGCTACCCAGCAGGTAGGCACAGCTTTTAAGCTGCAGGGCAATTCATTATTTTCCCCAGATGTCCTTCTTAATTGTAGATAATTAAATAAAATAGAGAAAGGAGGAACTGTGCATTTTAGCACCATGAAGCCAGCTTGAGGTATGGGAATGGAGGGGGCTCTGCTTGAACAGTTATCCCCTTCTGCCTGGAGCAGCCTATGCTGTAATACACAATTCACTTTGTGCAGTGACCTTGCACAAGCCTCAGGGCTCTCCTGCCCTGGCAAGACACCTGCCCACACACACAGCTGGGAGTCCAAGCGGAAAACAAGATCCTCCCTGAGAACCAGACAGAAGCTGTGTGTCAAGCTCCACTGGCAAGCGAGGCCTCGACAGGACATGATACTGGGATGTTGCGGGGACACAAAAAGATGTGAATGTGAGCAGACCACAGTGTTTCGACGAACTCTATCCGACCCCACTACGGGAACTATACGCTGCGTCTGAGATCCAAACAGGGAAAGTTCAGCTTTTTTTCAGAACACAACAGCTTAGCATTTCTCATTCCTTCATCATGGGTATCTACTGAGCATCAGCACATCAGAAGGATATGAAATCACTCCTGACAGCTATGCTGGAATGTCCAACCACAGTGCCCAAAAACTAACTGAGAGAGCTTGCTACGACATTTCTGGGGTAACAGCTTCCCCTGGGCTACAGCTCTGCAGAATGAGAACTGAAGCAAACAATACAGGCAGCAGGACACACAGAGATGTGTTTGCCAGCCCAGGAATGCAGTCAGTGAGCATTCCCAGATGCCACTCCAGAGCCATGGAGACATGGGGGACAGTGGCAGCCCATTTAGGGAAACTGTAACATGTCTGGTTTCAATTTCCTACACTGACTGGGCAATGCAGAGATCATGCTTTCTTTGCCTGGACACTGCATCTCTTTCTTCTTCCATTAAATCTGCAGCTTTCTTGGGTCAGCATGAAGCCATGGAAGCTCCTACTGTCACCCTGAGCTCTGGCACTTGGAAGGGAATTGGCTTAAATCATGATGACATAACTGACAGCCCTGCTAATACAAAGCAATTTCTCTTTAAAGCTGTCGTATCCAGTAAAGTGCTCTGTACGTGTGATATTCTGACTCTTGAGTGGAAGAGCAGCTTTATATAAGCTGTGGCTTGCCTGGAAGCCGGGGCAGGAAGCAGCTTTCCTACAGTATCTACAAGTTTCAAATGTATTTCTTTTCCCTCTTTAGTTTGCTGGATTTCAGGTCAACAAGTAAACTCTAAGTCCTGATCTCACAATGCAAGGGAAGTCCCGGCTGGGAGAACTCATGCTACCTTTAGTAAATAGGCATCCACCACCCCACCCCACTACAAAACCACAATGGCAAAGCAGAGCAATGCCTCCTTGTGTGCGCAGGAAGCAATGCTGACACAAACAGGACCCTATGGGACCGTGCTGGGACACCTGACACAGCCTGGAGGCAGACCTAAGGCCAGCAAAGGAATTTGCGTAACCCACTCCAGGGCAACTGGAGAGACCTGCTGCCTGGAGCACTGCTCCTGACAGCCTCTGGTCCTGCTTGAAAGGCACTCCCAGGTCAGTATCCCTGCTGCCTTTCCCCTTTTTCCAGCAACTCTGCTAGGAGAGTCCTTGTTAACCTATGGTGGTAGCTGAAGGAGCTGTTCAGTAACACCTACCATCCTCGTCAGTGCGCACGTGCACAGGGATGCTCTCCGGTCCTGGCCCCACATCCGTGTGAGCCCTTACCCACACCTTGTACTCGGTCCATTTTTCCAGGTCCTTGATCTCCCAGCTGGAATGCTCCCGTCCAATGCCATCCACCACATGCTTGGTGTTGTCATCTCCTTCCACTGCCTGGTACGCAATGGAGTACTGGGTGATGACCCCATTGCGGCTCTGGGCAGGCGGTGGCACCCAACTTACCCGGATGGTAGTGGAGCTGGTGCTTACACACTCGACTTCTTGGGGTGGGGCTGAGGGGGCTGGGGATAAACAAATGAAGTGGGGAGATGAAGGGAAATGAATGAAAGGACAAACCAAAATGCACAGGGAACTTTTACCCAGCCAACAGAGCACTGAACACACACATGGACAACTGCCTGCCTTCCTCACAGTCCATCAGAGATGGCACCAGGGGCAATTTGTATTTGAAGGCCAGATGAACAGCACAGAGACAGAAGTGCTGTTCTGCATCAGAGAACACCTCTTCCCAAAGCAGTTCTGGACGCTCACTTTACCAAACACAACACATGGCAGTAAAGGAAGGGGTGTGTGTGAGGGGTGTGAGAGAGAGAGACTGGTAGGGAGAAGAAAGATGCTTTCAGTGAAGACCTGAAGCAGATGGAAACTAGAAGAGGTAGGAAGCTGCAGAAGGCAAGAATGGCAGAAGGGAAGCTCGCACACCAGATTGTAGAAAGCCTTGTGAAAACTCAATCCTAGACAAGCAGAGAAAACAAAAGAGAATAAAGAAAGTAGGTGACTGAGGTTGGCTGGAGCTTGTCCTTGTGGCATTTGAAATCATGACCATCAACTGTAAGACGCACTCAAACCCAGGTGGGAACCAGGCACCATGTGGGAACAGGAGACAATGTGGTTGTGCTGCTTTGCACGTGTTCCTGGAAACTGGGACTGACTGCTTCATGCCTGCCAAACTGGTTACCTGCCTCAGTAGCTTCCTGGCCTACAGAACTGTACAGCAGAAGGTAAGCAGGTCTTGTCCTCTCTTATACAGAAAAGCATCTGCAGTTTGCATTAACTTGTAAGCATCAGCAAACTGGCCACAGTGGGAGGAATGGGATCCAGGCAGTGGATGCTTTTCATTGGGATGAGGAGCAGTCTCTCCACACACAGTGCACTGGGAAAGAGCAGTGAAACAAATCTGGGGGGTGAGGAAGAGAGGGATCAGGAAAGGAGAGACAACCTGGACAAAGCAAAGCATCCCTAGGACACGTGCCTGGTTCATTCCCTTCTCCAGCCTTGTAGAACTGCTGTCTGGTTGCAAGAGGGCCCCAGCAGTGTGGGAACCCTCTCACAGAAGTAGTAGTCTCCTCTCATGTGGCCTCCCTGCCCTGCGATGCTGCAGACAGCATGCTTGTACAGAAGGCTGGGGTGGGAGTCTGGACAAGGAAAGGAGATCACCTGGTCAGGGAAGGAACAAGAGACATGGGTCCATCCCTGGGTGCTTGTACAGAAGTCAACAGCCCTAAGCAGCAAGAGCAGGGTACCGTCACCAAATAGAGTACATATTGTTGCTCTAAGACTAGGAAGCTGCCTAGCCAAGCAATAGCAGAGTATAAGGTATCTTGCTTTGCCATGGCAGGTGAAAGGCAACTTCCATTCCTCACTGCACCCAGAAACCTAGAAATGCCTGAAAAAACACTGGTGCCCTTCTCCATGCTGCAGTCCTTGTAACTACCAGTGCACCAGAGCCAGCCTTCCCAGGGCACAGGGACAAGCCTGCCTGCCTGTTTGTTGTCTGCGCAAAGGTGAACACAACCTACATCACTGCAGATGGCAGCAAGTGCCTCAAGTAATTAGAAGACTCAACAATTGTGCCTTGGCTTTGGTGGGCACAGGTTGACAGTGGCAGAAGATTTGGGAAAACTGAAGACAGCAGAACCAATGCCACTGGTAACCTCTGCTTTGCTGGGAACAAGACCCATATGCTTGCAGAGGCAGTTGCAGGAATGTAACACTTAGTGCCTACTCCTGTGCTCAGGGAGCAGGGCCCATCCCTGATGCCTAGGCTGGAGAGATGAAAGATGGAGGAGAGTAGGTAGTGATGGAGCTGGAAGAGATGATGCCTGAGCAGTCAGGCTGTGGCTATGGGAACTACACTGGAGGAAAAAGAAGTCAAAGCAATGTGTGGAAGCAAACAGTTGCCTACATGAGGGAGGCAGAGCAGGATCAGCCCTGCCATCTGGTATACTGAAAGGGAGAAGGGGGTAAAAAGTGAATCCTCACACTCATTTGGTTAATCAGCAGAGAAGTGGCAGGGAAAAGAGTAGGAAGATACAGCACCAAAGCAGTGAATTCAGGGAGGGAATAAGGTAGACAGAGGACCTGGTGGCATCCATCAAAGGACATGTGAGATGTAAAGAGCTAGGAAAGCCTTTCCTTTGCCTTGTCTGCAGAAAGGCCCTTTACAGCAGAGACTTGCTCTGACTGGCCTCCACAGCTTCCCTTGGGATGCAGGAGTGAGCTCCTTCTCCAAAGGCAGCTTTGGCTGGCAGTGTGGGCAAGTCAAAAGTTGGCGGTTGACTGGGCAAGAGTCACACATATGATATGCAAGGCAAAAACTCAGATTAACATTTAAAGAAAGCAAAATAAAACTTGGTAACATGAGCAGGATCAACTTAAAATGCACAAGGAGTCAAAGTGTCCTTCCTGGGACCAGCAAAGAGCAGACTGGGTGGCCAGCATGCACCCACACATGCAGATGTACCCTCCACACACACTGCAAACCTCTGCTGCCTCCAGGCTACTCACATCAGCCTCCCCCGATGGCCCACAGCAGCCTTGTGCACCCATCCAGCCCACCTCCTCCTTAGGCTAGGGAAAAGGCAGCCTCAAGACCCACCTTCGTATTTCAAGGGAGAACAGCATATTAATGCTGAGGCCTGATGGGCATAGAGCTGATGCTTCTCTCTTGCATCATACCGCTTGCCTGAGGCACTGCAAACTCCTGGAAAACTCCCCCGTGCTCCTCAGGTCCTCGAAGCAGCACTGCTTGTACTTTTTGCAGGGTGCCCAGCAACCAAGTGAGCAGCTTAGCAGGATAGACAGCCCAGATGACAGCTGTCTTCTCAGGAGATAAGGTCTCAGCTGTACTGCTGGAGGGGAGGAAAGGGGCACTGCACCCCTCTGGCTTTCCCAGACAAGCATCCCTACCACTCTGGAGCACGGGTGCCACAAGAAAGGCAATACCAAGATCCTTCTCCAGCCCATCAGTGACTCATTAGTGATGATGGGCCTCCTACCTTACCCTTGACTGATTTGTCAGGGCCAGGAACAGAGCCTGAAGACAGGCTCTTTGGAAAGCAGTTTGCGGCCCACCTGAGCATGTCAACCTCCAAGATCAAACAGACTTTCTCAGGGCAACCAGATTGAAAAGTGCAGGAAGGAGACCAATGTGAAGCTGGAAACTATGCTGTTTCTAGATTAGTAAGTTCTAAGGTCATAGGGGACCAATCCAACCATCTAACACAAGGTGTTGCTAAGTGCAGATGAAAGAATTTCTACCTGGAAGTTGTGCACCGTGCACACTTCTGCTGAGCTAAAGCAGAGCTTTCTGCAAGATCTACTTTTCTTTCAGACCCCCAGTACCCAAGGATCCACTCTGCCTTGGGACTGTTCAGCCAGTGGTTTGTCCCCCTCACTGAATAGCTCAGTAGTAACTGCCAAGGACTTTTCTCATAGCACAGAATGCCATCAGAAATCTTCTCAAGTAGGGGCCTGTAAACCAAGACCCAGGTCGCTTCTTCCATCAGTCTAAGAACTTTTTGGGTCTTTCAATGTGAGGAGGGTTTCACTAGTCAAGCCAAGGTACTCCTGTGGCTAAAAGCCAAATCTCTTTCAACCTATGAACATTTCTCTTACTGAAGAGATGCCAGAACCAGTCAGCTACCACTCCACTGACCAGTGAAGTGGTAACCTTAAAACCAGACTGGTGTGAGATGTCCTGTGAGCAGACAACACATGGAGTAGGTCATGGAAAGATGTCTACCTTGATGAGTCCACGAAGCAAACATTTCTCTTACTTGGACTATTGTGAGACTCTGAAGGACTCATTTATGCACAGAGCTGTCTCTGATTAAGTGTTTTCAAGGATAAGAGTATCCACTGATGGAATTAATTTACATGGCAGGAGAGTTGCTTCAACCTTTGCCTATCAATACAAAAGCTATCTGAAACAGGTATACAAATTCTCATATTCAAAGTTTGTTCTCCATGTTCAAATATTTATAACTTCATGATCTGAACCCTTCTTTATTTTCATACCTGTCTATTGTGCAGCTCTAAGACACCATTAGCTCACTTAAGGAGCTGGAGGAATGTCTGGGACTGGTATGTTAATGAAGCTGAGTTTTCCTCAAAGAGAAGGTCATTCTAAAAGGGATCAGAGCTGTTCTTTCCTGCCTGAGCTCCCTTTCTAATGGCCATCTCAGGCTCCTGACTGCTGCGCACACTGCTGCCCTCCCTGCAGGGAAGGCTGGCTGCCTGTGCCAACTGCTCACCCCACAGAGCTAGTAAATCCCAGACAGACGGTGCTAAAGGAAATGTCTTTTTCCCCCCCCTTTTAATGCTCTTTGCATAATGGCAAGCCCAAAAATCGTTAGTGAAAACGAGCTTATCGCAGGGCCCTTTGATAGCCTAATCTGCTTATGCGCAGCACTTTGAGCTGCCAATCAGAGCAATGCAAACTCCCTCTCTGTGATCACACGGGGCAGAGTGAGGATGAAAGTGATATTGCCTGGGTCACCTCATTATCGAGCCTCTCTATTAACTCAGCTGCAGCTTGTTCTGGTTTCCAGTAGCACTGCAGTCCCAGAAGCAGCAGCCTCGCTTGTTCACACAACCCCAGCAAACAGACACTTTTCCAAACTGACTCCTGCAGCTGCCTGACAGCCACAGGCACATCTGGCTTCAGAGGATGCCTCACCTTGCAATCAGTTGTACGGACCTGGGATGTACTCCCGTGTAAACAAGGTGGTTGAAATGTGAAGGGGTGAAAACCCAATGGTTTGGAGACACTCATATTTAGAGCCGAACACCCATATGCTGCCTGTCCAGACAGCTTGTCTGCATGGGAGTAAATTCATAGAGATGCACAAACCCACTCAAATCAATCTCTCCAAAGCAATTTCCCAGCCTGTTTCACTCCTCCATCAGCTTTTATGAATCTACCCTTAGGGAAAGACAGCGTGATCAAAGGGACACGAAGAAAGAACTTACCACTTAGGTGCACCCACTCTGCCAAAGAGCCCTGATCCAAAACCCCAGGCGACTTTCCCCATTACACCCTTTAGCAAACTCCATGCCAGCATCCCTGCAGACCCACAGGGGCAGAGGCACTGAGATACTCTGTGCCAAGGCAATGGAAACTGGAGTCCGTTTCCTTTGTCTTCAGTAGTGTTGGATGTCAGACACTTACTGGATTGGGCAGTTCTGGCTTCAATTGTGGGGGTGTAAACTCCTACCCCCAGCTCTGAGCGGGCACCCAGACGGAACTTATACAACGTGTCTGGTTTGAGACCTTCCACAGCATATGAGGAGGTTGGGTCGAACTCCACCTTTTGCTAGAAGAAAAAAAAAGGAAACAGATTATTTGGTGCAGTTGGAGAACACAGAAAAGCTGGTGCTCAGCTCCCACTGCCAAGGGAACAGGCAGCCCCATCAGCCATTCTGGCACCACAAAAAGTCACAGCCATGCTGCCAAGCCTGCTCTCAGTGCTGCAAGACTCCAAGGCACGGAGCTTCCTGGGTGGCACACCAGGCCTCTGCTGGGAAGCAGACCTCTCCAACAGCCAGGCTACACTGCCTGATATCCAGACTGCACTCATTGGCATGACAACTCTGGGAATGCTGGGCCTAGCTGTACAGTTCAGGAAAGGGGCAGAGGACACATGAGTTTGTTTCCTCCCAACAGTGTCTTGCCTGTGAAACACAGTAAAGCCCTTGTCCTTGGGCAGTCAGGATCTCTAACGCACCTGAACAGTGCTGGGAAAGGACTTGTTTTGCTGACACTTCACCTGAAGGCCACTTAATCTGGCAGCTCTCAAGCCACTACAGTAACAGCAGAAGGAGAGGACCACGGGACACTGTGATGCTGTCATGGCACAATTCTTGCTGTGCTGCCCTGAAGCCAGCACTACTTCTGATACGTTTAGAACTGGACTTCGTTTAGGGACCTGCAATGAATGTGGAAGGGCTCTCTCTAGGACACCTTCAATATGCTTCTTACATGTAAACCAGTCCTGGGGCTGGAGACACATATTGGAGGCCATTTCAGATGTGTCCAGAAGTCCTACTGTTTATAGGCACCAGTAATAAGCATGCCTCAGGGATCCTGTCATGGCTTTCTGGAGCATTTCCAGTTCCAAACCAGTCACTGGCTACTTTGCTGGCATCAATAAGCACTTACACAGAAACCTGAGATTGCCACGCTCCTATCACACACCACACTAAGGCAGAAGGAACATGAATAAACAGTCCTGTTGCCAGCCCAGCTCAAGCAGACACCCTTCCCAAGCTGATGAATTGCAATGTTCAGCCCCAAGTGCTGACAGGCAGGATCCTCACCTGAGTGCCATCCTCCCCTTCCCAGTAGAGCAGCTCATATTTGGTAATGCGTTCCTGAGAGGCAGGCAGCCATGTCAACAGGATACGGGTATCAGACTCTGCTTCTGCCTGGAAGTCAGCTGGCTGGGCAGGAACTGGGGAACAAATACACAAAGTTAGTGCCAGGAGAGGGAAGAGGAGTTGCATGGCTTTGCAGAGTCAGCATTTCACCTTGTGAGGATCCTCCTTAATTTCTTCCAGAACTTCCCTGCTTCACTCTCCCCTGCATGGTGTTCTTGGAACAACCCAGGCCACAAGCAAGCACTTCTGTGATCCAGGCATGTGACTATGGGAATCGTGCTCACTTCTAGTCCCTGACTGCACCCTGGATCCTTCCTTCAACACAGGTACTCAGACCCCAGAAGGGCCAAGCAGTTAACACAGGTGCCGACATGCACATCTCCGGGACGCTGCGTCACATTTTTAGCCACTGTATTACAGACAAAACAGTTGGCTGCTACTTGGTCCAGAGATTGGTATCAACTGCCCAGGACAATCCGACAGCTTAAATCTGATGACTGTGGGGTGGGGATGCCCCACACCCACTCTGACATGCAATCATGTGAGCATCAAGTGTAGTTGTGATGCCTGGTGCAGAGCAGACACACAGCTGAGCTGTACACCCCTGAGGCAGACACAGAGCCACGGTGCCTCACTCCATACGTACCCCCTTGTTGTGTTTTGACCTGGATGATATCCGAGGGGGGTCCGTCACCCACCGAGGTAAAGGCCAGGACGCGGATGCTGTAGGTGGTGCCTGTGATGAGGCTCCCCACGGTGGTGAGGTGGCTGTCGTCAGTGTTGTGTTTCTGCCACATGCTCAAAGGCAGATGTGGGTCTGTGGTGTAGTACACACGGTACCCTCGGATCTGTCCATTTGGCTCCTCTGGCTGCTCCCACTGGACCAGCATGGTGCTGGCACTCAGCATCCGTGCCTGGACTTTGAGGGGTGGACTTGAAGGAGCTTGCTCTCCTGTCCGGGCCTCAACCAGTTCACTGGGGGGACCCCTGCCAATATTATTGACTGCGATGACCCGGAACTCATACTCGGAGAAGGGGCTGAGTCCACCTATGCTATAGCGGGTTGTTGCCACACCATCCACCTCCTGGAACTGACCCTCCAGGGATTTGGGCTTGTACTGGATGACATAATATGAAATGGGGTCGGAGTTGCCTGAATCCCAGGTGAGGGTCACGCTGGTAGCTGTCGTTTCAGTCACTAATGGCTCTGTTGGAGGTTTTGGCAGCGCTGCAATTGGAAGGCAGAGAGGTGTGATTTAAATAATTCAGTCAGCTCAAACCCTGCAATGTGCATGGGGATAAAAATGGAGCTGCCACCTCCCATTAACATTCTTCTTTAAAAGGCAGAAATCATTTCATACTCTACAACATGCATTTTTATATTACCATATATTGCTTGAAGTGGTTCTTAATGGAAGGATAAACAGAGCAATCATGTTATTAGATGTGCTTGACGCACTTACCAGCAGCAGGCTAAATAAAGGTAATTCAACGGGGATGCAGGAATGTTTCTGTCATGGGGTTCAGCTGGCACTGGGAAGGTGCTTGCTGGGCTGGGCTGGCCCCAGAAGCCAGGTGTACAGCTGATTTACAGAAGGATACAGTAAAGCAATCAGAGCACCAAAGGTAATCTGGAGTTATGCTCCTGCTTCTAGAGACAGTATCTTAGGCCATAGAGTTCATGGACAGTGCTGTTAGATGGGTTGATGGGGGAATGCTGTGTAAGTATTAGAGTACATGCAGGAGAGATACAGCCAGAGAAATTACCAACTTTCATATCCACTATTTCACTGGATGGTGTGTCAAACTGCAACCAGACAATAAACTGTTATACAAAAACTCTGTGACACTGACATCTCTGAAGTGTTAATGAAAACACAACTACTGCAAGCAAGTATTTCCAGATTTGGCATTTTACCAAAAGAACAAAGAAAGAGAATGAATGCATGTGAGAGAGATATGCAGAGTACACAAATACTTTAAGACAATGACTGAATTAAAGTCTACAGTAAGTTTAAACCTCCTACAAACCACTCTAAAGTCATTAGTGACTTGTAATGCAGTTCTCCTTGACAGGGAACTAGAAAAAATGCTCAAGCCAAATTAAGATCCTCAACTACTTCATTCTTTGGCAAAGCCATCAAGTTTCTACTTTCCACGTGGTTCAGCAGAGGAAGGCAGGCTCTTTAGTACAGGGGGCATAGCTGCATCCCAGAGCCAGGAAGGATGCCTTTTCCAGTGCTAGTGTCACATGAGCACAGGAAATTGGCAAGGGCTGAACTGTCATGGAAGGGAAGGGCATATAACCCACAGCCAGACACCACATCGCCACCCATGGAGGACTCAGGGAGGGCAAACCCATCCTGCACAATATTATGGCCTGAAGCAACACATTTCCTACAGCATCCAAAAAACTGTCAGCCTCCCTTAGGTTTTCAAGGACAGATGACACTACATCACCTTTTCCTTTGGAGAGCCACAAGCCTGACTGTTGCCAGCTTTTGGGTGTGCAACCTCCATGTGAGCAGGGGGCAGGTCTGGTACTTTCAACACACTTAGTGCAACAAGTTGTGTGTCATCTTGCTTCTCCCATCTGCCCGGCAAATGGTCTGTGCTCCAGCAAGCACAGGAGAAGCAACACTGGGTGAAGGAGTTTGGGACAGAGGCAGTAGGATACCCAGAGTGAGGGTGCAGAAAAGGCAGCCAGAGAAACAAGGAGGATGGTAAAGGGCTAAAGGAGCTGAACAGACTTTTCCTTGTCCTGGGGCAGCAGTGGGCATCAGATCAGTCAATGAGGCAGAGTCATCCCAGGTGCAAAGAGGTAAATTCTGGAAACCATCAGTGCAATGGTGCAGTTCCCACCTCTTCCCTCCATGTCCAAACCACCTCCCCATCATACTCCTTTCTTCTGTACTCTCTTGGGTATCTACTATAACCAAGGCAATCCCTGTGCTCTGTACAAAAACAGAGGCTAGAAAAGGTACTGACTAGCAGGTGTTGTGAGTAAAGGGAGCAGTGTGCGGCTAAGGTTAAACGCATCCTCTGACTAGCAAGAGAATTTGCTGTTATCTCCAGGTCAGAGAGGGCTAACACTCAATTCTGTGATTTGTTCCAGCAGAAACTCTGTGCTAAAGGTGGTCACAGTGCATGAGGAGGCCTGCAAGAAAAGACAGATTCAAAAGATGATGTATCTGTGGAAATCTGAGCTACAAATCAACTTCAAGGAGAGGAGGAAAGGTATACTGTGTACCTGGCAGGCCCCAGATGGGAAAGGTAGGGCACCTTCAGCCTCCTGTTATGGAGCTGTCTGGGTGGGCTGCCCTATGGTCAGTAATCAGCAATAACATCCTCTCTGGGGCAAAGCTACCAGTCAACAACTATTGGCAAGAAGCATACCTTAAGGACAGCAACACTAGAAAGAGAAAGGGAAAGAGCCAGAGCAGTAAGGGAAAAAGCTGACAAACAAATATGCAACAATTCTCAAATGAACACATACAGCTCCTCCCTGTGGGAGGGGAGGATGCTCATTCTGTTGAGGCTCATGGACACTTCACATGATTGTGATTGACCTTGTCCTACCCTTAGTGCAAGAGGACATCTCTGTACAAACACCTCTCTGAGTGAAGACATCCACACACCCTGCCCCAGGAACAGCCCATAGCCTGCCACTGTCCTGAGCTGATCCTGCTGATGCATGGAACAAGACAGACATTGCTGGGATAAACACAGACTCAGAGAGGTTCCCTTGTGGCTTAACAGGGACCCAGCCCAACACAAGTTTGTCTCCAATCATGTCAGTTGTAGGGAGAGGGAAAATGACCTTCAGAGCAAATACCATACTGTGAGAAGCAAAAAACAAAGTTGTGGGTGGAAGGTGGAAAAGTTGCAAGGTGGAAAAGTCACAGAAGACTGCAGTCGGTTGCAGCCAGAAACACTTTGGCAAAGGGCTATGCTGTTGAAATCCAAGTAAGTGCACCACAAGGAATAATTCCTTACCTTTGACAGTGATCTGGGCTGTGGCTTCGATCATGCCAAGGGAGGAGATGGCCACACAGGTGTAGTTGGCAGATTGCATGATGTTATTCAGCTCCAGGACATTCCTACCGACGGGCATCTCATCTTCTTTGGTCAGTTCCTCCACACCAGCCATCCACTTCACGTAGGGCATTGGGGCACCTACTGCCACGCACGTGAGGTTCACGCTCCCCCCAGGCATCACCTCATGGTTGCTCGGAGGGATAGAGAATCGAGGAGCAACACGCCGCACTGAAACAAGGAGGAGACAGCTAGTAGGGTCACAGAACCAGCAGAGAGCACTCAGTTGCACTGCAGGGGTACATGAGGGGGGTTCAACATTTTTGCCTGTCTATCTCCCAGGACAGATAAAATGAAGTGTGAAAGCTGTTCACTACTTTGCCAAATTGCACACACTTTGCTCTCCTTCCTTAGCCACTGGCACCTTATTAGAAGAACTCATTAAGGGATGGCTCAATCCATTCCCTCCAAACATAGCCTTTTGAAATCATATTACTAACATGAAACATTCTTCCATTTAAATTGCACCCCTCTAATTAGAGAGCATGCACAAATGCCAGTCACATATCTTCTCTGTGCAGGGCCCACTGAAGCTCTGCAAAATGGAATTACCTGTTCAATTTATTAGCTCTAGAGTAAAGCAGCCCATCCCCTAAACCTCACAGGGTTTGGGCAGGGGCAGCAGAAAGGGTTTCTTTTTGAATTAGCACACATGTGCTGCTAAATAAAATATAATTCCTTTCAAAATGTAACTCAGGTTCTACCTTGGTTCAGAAAAAAATATTCACCAGAGCTACATGACATTGTCAGGGCCTGAAGAGATCACCTTGCTGGGCAGGAGAGAACTAATCCTGACAGATGTGAGATCATATACATTTTGACAGAAGAGAGCTGGGCTGGCAGAACCCTTCCCACCTTTGTGGCAGCTCTTCGGGAGATGTATTCCTCCTTATTGCATTGCACAGCTTCTCTTCATATCAATCCCTTGCTGGGTATTTCATTCAAGACTTATTTGTAAGCAACTCTCAGCTACAATAAACCTCCAAAGCTGCCTGCCATATGCATTCCCGTCAGGAAAATGACACTGAGAAATGAGGCCCCTTCTTCAGGGTTAGTGTTATGGGCCTATTTAAGCAAGGGTAGAGAAACAACTGTGCTCGGTAAATCTTTGTCTCCTCTGGGCAAGCTCATTTTAGTCTGTAGTTAAAAAAGGAAACTGCTTGAACGTGTCTTGCCCAGCAGGCCTGCTCTCCCCCCCAGCCTCCTCCCCCAGAATGGCAGCCCCTGAGCAGCGGCTGGGTTCACGACTGATCTGCTCCCAAGGAGCCTCTTCCTGCCAATTATGCTCCTCCATCAGTGCATGGGGCTGGCGCAGCAGCGAACTGCCACAGCACTGGAGGCAGGTGGGAATGGGGCAGGAGCCTGAGCAGTGCCAGCTCACAACGTGCCACAGGCACAGCCGTCCCCACAGGCCATGGGGGGCTGGCCTGGCTCCTGCCACTGTGGCACCCCCGCAGACAGTAAAGCTGCTGACACCCCCCTGAGCTGCAGAGGTGTCAGCTCCGCTTGCCAAGCTGACTCTCCCCAAATCAAACTTCACTGGTGCCCTCTTTGATGATTCATCCCCAAACCATCAGGCTTGCAGAAAAAGACTCAACACAGAAGCCCTCACACTAGCATGTACAACCGAGCTAAGACTTTGTGATAAATTAAACAATACTGTCAACATCGTGTGTGTACTACACATTGTCTCAGTGACAAAACAGGGCTCATTAGCTCCTTACCAGCCAGAGTAAGGATAATTTCCTTTGCCTTTTTTTTTTTTTTTTTTTTTTTTTTTTTTTTTTTTTTTTTTTTTTTTTGAATGTCTAAATCCTAAGTCTTGCTGGATGCTTCTTTTAATCAATTATTAAATCTCAGATCAATACCTACATGAGCAATCACCAGTGAGGTGTTACCTGACTGATTGGGCAGCACTCCCCAAATGAGACAGAACTGTAAGTGTACTCAAATGCTACACAGTCATGAGAATACAGACTTAACCTGATGGACATGGCAATGGTTTAACATGATGGTGTGTATTTCCAACCAAAGCATCCCAGCACCATTCCTTAAGAGTCAGGTTTCATTTCTGAATGAACATGGTGTCAAATTATTCCAGGTAGAAGCTGTTCAAATTCCGTCCCCATCAAAGGACCAAACCCACCCACCTACCCAAGCTGTATTAAAACAAAAAAAAAGCAAACTTTGAGGATAAAGCCATAGGTGTGCACAGAGCACTGACACACATGCACAAAGCAAACAGGCTGGCAGGCATCAGAGACCACTACAGAGTCAGAGAGACAGTGGTGGAAGGGCAGGGCAGGGAGAAGGAAGGCACAGAAGAACTCATGTACAGGGACATGGGAAGATAAGACACTGGAGGACACAAGGCCATGCAGGAAAGTCAGAGTGCAGCATGCACAAACAGATTTTCACTTCCAGCCCCGTGAGACCAGAGGCAGCACAGCCCACTGCAGACTGCCCTGCACCCCACCCTGTGTCCCTGCTTTCAGGGGGCTCCTGGGGCTGTGTGAATCCCACCAGTGCCATGTTGCCCTTGATGTGTCCTGCAGAGGCAGGGCCTGTGGGGGCTGTGGCCGTCTCTCCCCAGGGATGCCAGTAGCTGACCATGGACAGCACAGGGAAGAGGCACCTCAGCGGGGCTGGGGGCTCTCAGCAGTGCTCTGTGGGGCGAAGGGAAGGGCTGAGCTGTTTGGAAGTCACTCTCCCCTGTGCCACACACAGGGGAGCAGCAAAGGTGGGTAGTGCATTCCTGTGCCCAGAGAAAGGATGAATGGCAGGGAAAACTCCTGTGGATTACAGTACAAGAGCATACACAGGCCTCACCAGCCTTGACAACAGGCCATGCCTCCTGCACACTGCAGCCTGCCGGGAAGTTGTGTGGGACCTCAGCCCTTCAGCCTGGCAAAAGAGGAGTAGTTAAACAGACCTCTGCCGTGCATTTTTGAGACCCAGAATGGCTGAGCTGTCCTCCCCTTGTTAGCACGCCCGCCGAGCTGCTGACATGGGCTCACTGCTCTGCACCAGAGAGCAGCAGCGCCCAAGGCATGGCAGCTGCTAAAAATGGATGCCATGTGCAGGGGGTCAGCTCTCCGCATGGGAGGGGGTCAGGGCAGTGCCTTTGGTAAGAGATCTGGCCCAGACGATGCTCTGGCAGGAGCCCATGCAAAGGAAAGGACGGGCTCCATCAGCCTCCCATCCTCTTGGGGGATAATTGGCAGCTCCTTGTCCCAGTCAGTATGGAGGGAGAAGGGGAGATGCTGTCAGTTAGCATTAGCGAGAGCTGGCAGAGCTCTCATAGCAGCTTGTAGAGCACCATCAACACATTCCTCAGGCTCAAGCCAATGATTTAAGTCGCTTGCTTTTCTAGCCTAAGAGTCTGGTAATAATTTAAATCAGTGTAACTCCCCAAAAAGCAGCATTCTTAGAATTTCTGTCCAATTTGCAAGTAAAATCACATGGGCTAGAACACTCCATGATGCTACCTTAAGTGCTCCAGAAAATTTTGTTGTTCTTCATTTATTGCAGCAATGAAATTTCCCTTTTTATTACAATTTTCTTGACAAGAATTTGCATTATTTTTTTAATCTTCTTTTTGGATAAAGATCAGAAGAAGGTGGTTTGGAGGTTTTGCAAGAACAGCACAGCGAAAATTGCTGTGAATATTAAAATGATTTCAATGGACAATAGTATAATTCAGAGGTTTAGTTAAACCAGCAGACTGTCAAAAATGAGATTCATTATCATTCATCCCAAGAATAGGCATCGTAAGGGCTCTGTGCTGCTCTACTAATCAGCACACCTCCCCATTGAGAGCATTCCCTGGGAAGTGAAGTGAAACCCTGGAGCAGTGAGTGCAGTGAAACCTGAGCCCGTGCCCTGGATCTCACAGGACAAGGAGGAAAGACAGTGTGGAGACTGGTTCCCCACTCGCTGGGGGCACTACAAGGAGGAAGGAGGGGAGCAGGCAACACAAGAGCCACAAAGGTTGAGAAATGTTAATAATTCAGCATGCATTAACATGCACGTTCCTTGCCTTGAGAGCAAAGAGCATTAATCGATTGCCCGGCTCCTTTCAGCACGGGAGTGGTTGTTTCCCAATGTCTCAGGTTCCCTCTGAGGGTGATGTTACCCCCTTGGAGACCCAGGGACCCCTCCCTGCCTGCTGCTGTCTGCAAGAGCTGTAGGCTCAGAGCTCAGGGCTCTCAGGCTGGTGCTGTTAGACCCTCTCATGTGCTGAGACACATCCAGCGAGGATCTGCTGAAAACACAGCAGTGCCAGAAGGACTGCCCATGCTTCCAAAACTGTGCAGTGCTGCTAGGGAAGGGGAGAAACTGAATAGCTGTTTCCTGCTGGCTGTCTTGGCCGCAGTACAACTGAGCAAACGACAATGCTAACAGTGCTCCCTCTACCTTGCAGAGATCCAGGCCTGCTACTTGCCTGCTCCTGCTTTTTGGTTTCCTTCCTACCATGCCTCTCTGGCATCCAACTCTGGACATCATCTATTCCCTTCCTGGAACCCCATGGCAGGCTCAATGGGCATCACTCCATGGTGATGGAGACCTGTGCCTGTGCTCTGCATGCTTCTCTGCTCCTTTTCGAGGCAATACCTGATGCTCTGGTCTTGTATTGCTGTCCTGACATCCTCTCCCCTTTGCTCTTCCTCTGCAGGAGGGAACAGCCTGAAGTCCCGCTTGCTCTGAAGGAGAACTAGGACTGCCTCGGCTGCTGCTCCTCCCTGGTCCCAGCACAGCCAAGGCAAGTCTGGGGGGCTCTGCTCTAACGTCCCAGCTGCGATGAGTAGTAGTGTGTGATGTTGGGGCATACCTTTGAGACTACGAGACTGTCCAATTTCACTACCCCAGCCAAGCAAGCTGTGCAGAGGGTTCTTGTCCTTGCCACACTGCTATCCTACCAAAACTCCTGCTGTCCTCAGGAACCACCCCCACTCCAAGCTGGGAGTGAGTGAATTTAGGAGCTAACCTCTAACATGATCATCAGTCTGCGTGGTTTACTCATCTGTAGATACCTTTCATCTCTGCCTAGTGCTATCATTTTAAGGAAGGACTTCAAATGGAATGACAGCTGCTGAAGTCTCACAATCTACTGACAGAATCAACAGCAGAAGAGGAAAAATTGGAACCAGAAAAAATGCATTTACAGTCTAATCTTGTGCTCAAACAATGCTATACTATTTATGCTCCCAATGCATCCTTGAGTGCTGACATTTTATAGACAATTTCCAAAACAGGGCCTTGCCATTTTTGGATTATATTTCAGCTATAACTTTTAGGTCTAATTATTTGCGCTGACAACCACATATAAAAGAGGATATATCATTACAGTGGTGCAGCACTGGAGACACATCAGCATTCAGCATACTGACATACTAATAGCAAAGTAAGGGAGAGCAAGATTGTGGAGCTCTGCAATTTGCATTCGCTCTCTGAAATTTCTCTGATGAAAATAACACAACATTAAGGAGGTGAATAAGAGAAAAGATCCACTGTATCAAGATAAAATAACTCGTTAATAAATAACCTTGTAGCAGTCACAGAGCAATAATTAAATGCATGGGTTAGCAGTACACAGTTTTAAGCAAAGCTGGAAAAATGTAAGATGTAATTATCAGTGCCAAACAAATTATAAGCATGGCAAATCCCACTGGAATATTTAGAAACTAATTTCTGGCTTCACATTAAATATTTGTGTACGTGGGTATTTTTGGTGGAGTGGGAAGGAGGGGTCGGCACAAAGAATGAGAAATTCTCCACTCCTGCTAGCTTATATCCATTCTCAGCTGCCTTCCCATAGCTAAACCATGTGGCTAAAACATTTAAGTGCCCTGTCAAAGGTTTATTCTCCAGAGCTGCCTCAGCCATCACAGCATTGCTCCAAATTCATTGAAATCTGGGAGTCTTTGGCCCTTGGCTTTAATTTCTTCTCTTTTCTTCCTTGTTCTCATTTCTCATCACTGTCTTGGGCTTGGGTAATTTTATCCTCTATGAAATCTATTTTTAGAGGCTAAACAACAAAGGTCCTGTGCCTCAGTACAAATCTAAATGAGAGCACGTTCCAGGGAGAGAAACGGGATCGAAGTCAGTGTACTGGAACAACTGCTATGACAACTTGTTAAAACTTGTTCCAGTGATGATTGTAAGATCAACTCATCCAGGTGCCTGAAAATACGTGTCAGAGGAGCCAGGGTCTCTTCCCTGTGCCACATGGGAGCAGTGCTGGCCTAGAGAGCCTCTGTGCGCATCCCTCACCTTCAGTGAGTGAGGAGGGACAGACCTGCATGGAACATCTCTGATGAAGGAGTCATCTCTAGAAACTAACTCAGGACTTCTGCCAGAAACACCAGCTTTCCTCAGCATGAAACCATGAGTGCCTCAAGCTAGGTCTGGAGCTAGATTTAATTTAAAAGCTGGAGTCACCTTTTAGTGTTGTCCTTTATTCATCGCTGGCTCTCTGAGAGCAGCAGGACAGAGCAGGGCACAGCACAGATCAGGTTTTGCTGAGTGCCTACGAGCTCCTGTGCACATCACCACAGGCCTCCCTGAGCCACCTTGGATATGTCTGGGGCCACTGTCAGAGCTCCCTTCTCCCCTACCAGCAAGAGGAAGACCCAGTCCCAGGGAAGAAAGCAGAGGCAGACCTGCTCGTGCAAAAGGTCCTTGTCTGGGCACGGAGAATGGGCCACTGCCAGAATGGGGACTGCCAAGGAGCATGGAAAACTGCCTCAGCATGAGGGACTTGCACCTTAGCCAGCTGCCCCTGCTGCCTTGTGGCAAGGGAGGGCAGCATGCTGTGTTCCTGTTCAGCTGAGATCAAAAGTAAGCTTTTAGCCTCTAGAGAAAGTTAAAACTTCTAAAGTTACAGGAGGAATTGAGGAACCTGCTCTCCCTAGGAGCTTGTGAGGGGACTGGAGATCGTTCTGATCTCTGCTTCCAAAGACTGCTCTTGATCTCCAGCCAGAATGCAGTAGCCATTTAGAGGTATTACAGTTGCACCTAGCACACATAAAAGGTTAGAGAAGGACACCATATACAGCAGCATGCACTTCTTCCCACCCTGCCTTTGACAAAACTGCCCTGGCTGGTATTTGCATGCAAAATATATTCTGTGCATTGTAAGTCTCAAGCAACAAAGGCATGCAAGCAAAGTATCAATGCCATCACCAGAGTCACAGAAAACAGTAAGCAGATTTCATCAGGCACACTGTGGCTGCGCCTGGAAAGGAGCCAGAATCTGCAGGGCCCCCTCCCCTTTTGGGGATGGCTCTCCTCTCCCTACTGGAAAAGTCCCATCTGACGTGGCGTACTGTAGATGGATAAGAAGTGAAAAGGACCAACCTTCTCGCTGATCTGAGAGATGAAAGTTTGTTTTGTTTGATGGCAGAGTGCGATGAAGATGAGGAGGGAATAAAAAAAGACAAGGAAAAACACAGAGAGTAAAAACAGGCCAAGCTTCATCTGTCCGCACACCACTGAAACGACAAGACAAGACTACAGAGGTCAGCCATGACTTCCCACCGTGCACACACACCACTCCACGTCACGGACAGAGTGCGCCACACTCACACTGCTCTGGCCCAGAGCAGGGCCAGCCCCTCCGCCTCCCTGACCCACTCACCACTCCTCGAGGCAGGGCGGAGGGGACCTCACATCCCACACATACTCACATGAGGGTGCTTCAGGGACTGCCCTGCTCTGGGCCAGACGCTGGAAGCACAGACACATTTGCATGTGCAAAACACTCATGCACACGCAGAGAAAGAGACTCCAGCCAACACACAGGTTGATGTGTTTCCACACACCCACTCCAGCTACAGAGATGATTGCAAAGGCACTTTAAACCCATTGACCACACGCTGGGAAGAGCGTATGTGTAGATCTGAGTTTTATAAAGTATGAAAGAAGTGCTCCAAGTGGTGAATGGAAAAATCTTCTACCATGAAGAGCTGTTCTCCCTCTCCAAACAAAGAGCTAAATGCAGCAGAGAGGCATTAGGCAAGTGACAGACATGCGCAGTCTCATCTGGGCTCAGTTTTGGGAGAGCCTTATTGGTACACTGTGCTGTGAGCGAGAGATGGACAAGAAGTCAGAAGGACAAAACACCCAGAGAAAATTGAGCAGGTCCCAGTTTTTGTTCCTGCGGGAGAGACAGTAGAAGGTTAGTTGCATTTTCCTTATAGACAAAGAAGATCTTATTTCTCTAGCAGGAGTGACCTCACTCCAGCTACAGATCTGTTGTGTATCAGCTGTAATCGAACCCTCACCGAGAGAATACACAAATGGATTTTATAGTTAAAGACTGCTTATGAGTCACATTTTTGATCTGGGAAGGAGAAGGTGGGGGGAGGAATTTGCTTTCCAGCAGAAACACTGCAAACTAGAGAACAGCATCTGGCTTTACACAGTGCAACAGTACAGTCCAGCCATGTACAGCAATCAGAGGACAGGACTTTAACAAACACTGACATGGTACAGGCAAGACAACAAGCCACCAGTAACGGCTACCACAGTGGCCTACAAAATGTAATGGAGCTTGCTGGAGAACAGCAAAATACTTATTTACATTTCTTCAATTGAACTGATACCAGGGGACCTGAACCAGCCAACTCAGAGCTTAACTGGCCCATAAGTGAGGGTCACATTCAGCGAGGAGAACCACCCAGACATCCTCAAAACAAACAGTTCTGGCTTAAGGTCCAGGTTTCCCCTGGCCTGCTTGAGACAGGGGATTTACCTCTTGCTCTACAGAACATTAACATCAGGCTCATTTGATCCTGTGAGACCCTATCATGGGAGGGAACCTTATTATTGCTGCTCCCAAGCTAACACTTTATTTTCTAATCTAATGGAGCGTATCACATCTGCATGGCCTCAGCAGACAGTGAGGGGCTCCTGCCTTCTGCTCAGCTCTTCCCAACAGGGAGGATTTGTTTCCTGCCCTTGCCCAGGAAGGACGGTGCTCCTGGCAAACCAGACGTGCTCATGAAGGCCTGCATTTCTGGAAAGCAGCACTAACACCGCAACAGGGCAACACAAACTCCAAGTGCTGCCAGCATGGACCAACCTGCTGCACCCACCGGGACTGTGAGACTGAAGGGTAAGAAGCTGAAGGCTGTACACTGGTGGATGATACTGAAACAGCTACAGGAACACCTGTCCTTGCTGCCAAAGCACAGCAGCTGCAGAACCACCCCCTGCCTTTGGGAAGGACTGATGGACTCCAGCCACACCAAGGGGACTCACTGAGGTTCCACTTGGCCTGCCTGGGGACAATGTGAGGGGTGTTGCTGCAGCTGGGGACAGCCAGGAGCTTTGTTTTGGGGAATCTGGCAGGGACTGCATGCCCATCAGCGGGCATGGATAGGAATAGGCTCCACCAGGGGCTCTCCTCACATGTTGACATTTCAGATTAGAGCTGGAAAGGTGAGGAGACACATGTGAAACACACTAATTCAAACAGATTACTTTCTGATTTGTCAAATAGGAACAAGTTTAGGACCTGTTATTTGTCATTAATTACTGGATTATCTCTTAATCTCTTTTTATATTAGTGGCTTATAAGGAATAAAAACCACTATCAGGCTATTTTGGAACAGCTGTAAGGTGAGAGGGAATACCTGGGCAGAAAGTTCTGCTTTTCCTTTAGTTAATGCTTAAACAGCTGCTGCTTTATCTGAGATAAACCTGATAAACGGTAAATTGAAAGTTTCATCTCCTTACAGATCCCATTCACATGCTTCCTTATCTCCAATTCTTTATCCATGTCACTCCTAAGCTAAGAAGCATGTTTTATCAACAGTTTTTCTCCTTTTTACAGAACAAATGACTCTGAGCAGTGACAGTAAATAACATCTGCCATGCCACAACACAGGGACAGAAGATTTAATTCTGGGGTTACCCAGAGGATCGCCTGTGCAGAATAATGCAGCTCACTAGGCACACCACTGTGTTCCCATAAACCTGAGCCGCCTGCAGCTAAGTTGAAGACATCAGTCTAAGAGCAAGACAAAGCAAGTCAAGTCACAGCAGAAAAGCCACCAGAAGACAGCAAACTCCAGAAGGTAAAAACAGGCCTCCTTTTGAAACCCAAGTTGAAACAGCAAAGAAGCAAAAAGCAAGGCTGTATCAGAGATGTGTCGGATGGCTCCCGTACTCTGTAGGCAGAAATTCCCATGCCGATTGAATTTGGCTTTTGCCCTGCCACAGAGGTGCTTGCCTATGCAGCAGCACTACTCTAGGCATAGCAGCTTGTTGCAGAAAGAATGAATTTGGACTTACGGAAGGCTCTGGTTTTGAATACTCCTGAGTATTAGCTTGATGAAACAAGACAGGGGGTTGTGGCCAGGATACAAATGCACAGGTTTAAGAGTTTAGATCACTAGCTCAAACAAAGGAACACATTTTGAAAGCTTTTCAGAGTGGGAAGCTAATACTTTCCTGAAAGCAACAAGAAAGTTCATCCCAATTGGCTCTCCACTTCTGCTGGGATCTGCCAGCATCTGTCCTGTGTGAAAACCCTCTGGTGCTATGCAAGGCATTAATATAAAGGCCAGCCCAGCACTTTGGAATAAAAAAACCAGAGAGGTTAACAAAAATCCAGAGGGGGGATGAACCTGTTCCCGCTTATCTCCAAAAGCACATCTTGTGTCTCAAGGACACCACATAAATCGAATTTTATCCTTTACAGCTTTTATTGGTATAGAGGAACAAAAGGACAGATTGTCTTTTTTACGCCAGATTACATGAGAATAAGACAACCTCCCATTATATACAATGAACAATGTTCTCATGCCACACTGATGAGTATATTCCATCCTAGAGAGACAGACAGGATGCTCAGGGCGCCCAACCATCCTTTTCCATTCATAGTGCACACACATGCATGCATGAATTCAATTAAGAGCAGAAAATCTCAGAGCACCAGAGATGTACTTCTTAGCCTTTTGTGCAAGTGTATATGGAAGGGGAGGGAATGGACATGTAGTTGGCACAGATATGCAGGCCTAATTGTTCCACAGACATCTCTGCAGGTCATGTGGGAAAGAGGTTTTGAAGTCCATTTCTGTGTTGCATTATCATGCACTGAGCCACCAGTCACTCTCCTTCTATTTTCCATAAAGGTCATTTTACAAATAATCAGACTTGAGCCTCACATTGCACTTTGAACCATCAAAGGACTTCGCAAGGAATAAAACTGTTAATCTTATTTAGTTGAGTTCTATAAAGCACATTGAAATCTTAAGATGGAATGTGCTAGCTGAAGGAGAAAGAACTTTTTATTAAACCATGATCATTAAAATCATTATGGCATAGAAGAATGCTCAGATAAACACTGATGGTGAACGCACTTAATGCCAGGAGAAAACATGACAAAAATATTCATAATAATCTATGGGGAGGACAAAACTTGGCAGAAGCCTCCACGTTCTTCTCTGGCTCTGAAGCCAGGCAGGGCTGGAATGAGGATAGGTACAGCTGGAGTGGCACAAGTCACGGTGCTGAGTGAGCAGCAAGTGTCTGCTGGTGTCGTGTGAGGCACAGCTTGCCCTGAGCCTGCTTACAGCCAACCGAGCTGCACCTGCCCAAACCACGGCTGCTCTGACTTGGCTTACAGCAGTGTGGCCACAGCTTCAGCATGGAGAAGCATCCTGGGGCACAGGAACTGAGGTCAAAACTACTGAAAACCCATAAAAAAGAGCACACTTTCTTCCTCAGAGTGCCGCTGCTCTCTGTCGCACTGCTGTGCTGCAGCGTTCTCCTGAGGTCAGGACTGCACAGGGCGAATGCAGGGGGATCATGTCCCTTCAGACCCACAGCCCTCCTCAGCCCCGTACCAGCTGCCCAGGGCTACACTCTGTGGCCTCTACCACAGACTGGTTTTGCTTCTTCTGATGGTCCAGAGCAGACATCTGTCCAAAGCAGCAGTCTGGGTCACCCAGTGTGATTCAACTGCCAGTTCATGTTTCCTGTCATCCAGCCATCTCCCTCACAAGTCTTTCCAGTTTCTTGTTGCCTGTGATTGCTGCCAGGCCCTCAAGCACCAGCAATGTCCCTCTCTGGGCAAGAATTGTCAACCCCATCAACCCCGAGGGCAGGCAGGTTTAACTGAGCACATTGCCAGAAGTGTGCATGTAGCTGGTTTGTAAACAAACGTATTCCCCTGTTGTTTAGCAATTTTTCAGACATTCCTAGTTTTGGTTGCTGACTGTTCAACCACTGTCCTCAGCTTTTACTCTTCTCCTGGCAATAGCCTCAAGCTTTGACTGCTGTTGCTATTTTAGCTGTTTTAATATTACATAGGCAGAAAATGTTCTTTTTAAAGGCGTCAAGTCTTGTTGCTCCAGGCCCATGTCAGTCATTCAGAATTATTATTATTTACACAAGGTCCCTGCTGCAGTAAGTATCATATAGCCACAAGTAGCCATTTCAGTGAGCTCCCTCTGTGTCTGAGCCTAAGCTACTGCCAAGTTCCCAAGGGTAAACCCTGCAGAGACCAGAGAATCGCTGCTAGGGACAGAGCCACAATCCAAATTTCATTTTGGGTGATGGCTCCTTGGTGAAATTTGGCAAATAAAACTTCAGACTCCAAGAAAGGTTCCCTGCTACCAAATGAAATACAAGCCTGGCCTTTCAAAAACCAGATGAAGAAAGCACAGATTTTTGCAGTAATATCATTTCTATTTACTGCAATCTGATTTACTAGTTTGCAATTTGGGGAAAGAGCAGACAATTCAGTTTTAAATGGTGTTGTTTTAAAAGTAGCTGTGCAGCTGCTCCTCTACAGTATGTGTAGCATTTTGGGCCAGGGAACTCACTGTGCTTGCCCCACTGGGCTGTGCCCTGAAGGCCTGAAAAGCAGCACTTAAGAAGTGAAAACTGGGCTGCAGATTTCTCATTATGATGGCAAGTATGAAGCCAATGCTCTCATAAGTACTATTCTATGGGCACTGCTCACTGTTGTAAGTAGCACTGGGGAACACACCTAGAGAACTCCACAGTGTACTAATAAGGACATTCTAATACACGGTCTTCCTGCTCATCTGCTTTGCTGAAGTAGGAAAAAAATAATGTCATGTGTAGAGAAAGAGAAGGGTGGAAAAACCCCTTCACAGAGGGAAAGTTAAATAACAGTGCCACTACGGAGGGGTGCACCACACAGGCCACCACCTTTACAGGCATTTCACAGGACAGGAGTTTTGGCTGAAAATGCTCCTCTTTGTGCAGATGTCCCTGAAGCTGTAGGCAAATGAAAAATGAAATGTGTTCATTAAAAACCAGTGGCATAGGTGAATCAGTGCAATTATACTGTACTCCCAGTGAGCATGACAAAATGACACCACCTTTTTCCTTTTCCCACACTCGGTCCACTCTGCCTTCTCCTCTTAAATCGATTTCTTGAATGTCTTGAATCAACTTCTTGGATATTTTGCTGCTAAATTAGACAGTAAGCTCTCTGGATTAGAGGAATCACATCTTCCATATGTTTCTATTCCCTTCCCTTCTGCCTGCAGCACCAGCAAGTCCCGAATCTAATCACTGTTACAATATACTGTGGTAGATGTAACCATGGACCCCAAATGGGTGAGTGTTTCTTCATGGTGGTAACGATAACACCCAAACCAGCACTGCCAAACATGCTTGTGCTGAAAGGCCAGCATAGGAATATGCCGCTGTGACCCCTTCAAAATCCCTGCTATGGCCCAGACAGCCACCTTGCCCTGGCTCTTTCTTTCACCCTGTTCTTGCTCCTCTGATGGTCTGGATGTTTTCTGCAACCCTCCAGCAGTGGGAGGCAGTCAGATCCCAGTGCTGATCCCCAGCCCCATCCCAGCTCGGCAGCACCAGCCAGATAGAACCATCAGTCCAGAAGCAGAAAGCTTGTAAGGGTTGCTTTCCAGCACACTTAGTAAGATGAAAATAATAGCTGCAAGGAAAATGCATCCATTTTCCTTTACAAATCCCTGGTGTGGAAATGTTTTAACTTTTAATGAAGTCCATTTGTGCAGAAGTGCTGGCTGTAAAGGATTCACAGAGACAAGACATTGGTGTAGCTGCTCCTTCCTCCTCCTGTTTTTTCACTGATATGGAAAGCCCTGAGCAGTGCCTGGATACTCCTTCTCAGCACCCAGTCTCTTCCTTTGTTAGCGTGAAAAGTATAAAGATGCTAATGAGCCTGTGCTTTCCAACACAGCCCACTCACAAAGGATTACCTGGGAGGCTAGGAAAGGGGAGGACATGATCAAAAACATAAATCCCAGGAGTCAAGAGACAAGCAAACATTTGAACTATTAGAAAAACAATGGGCTGTAAATTGAGAGCAGGCACAACCAGCCCCAGAAACTACATGGCAGAAATTAGTGCTGCTGCTCAGCACTCAGCCATGCTTCCCGAGGAAGTGGACGACTTCTTGGGTATTCACTGCAGTGAGGTCAATCGTTATAAAACCACCAAGCAATGGCAGTGCAGCCCACAGAGTTAATTTCCACTGTAATTTAGCATTAATTAATGTCCTCTCTAATAAAGATGCAAACACTTTATGAAGAGCCTGCTGCAAGTCACTGATCTGTCTAATGATAACACTGCAGGACTATCACAAGAAGAAAAAATCAGGGATTCTTTTGTTCTGCATCCCAGATCTAAGAAAGTAAGATATATTTATTATTTTCCCCTGCTTATTAAAGAAATAAAATATTGTTCTTGGTTTGAATAACTTTTTCAAGTCATTAACTAATGTAGTAACATGACTTTTTTTTGGTAGAACATTTGCTATCAGAAACGAAACAAAAATACCATCTAGGAACTAGTATGCACACGAAATATCATCTGATAATAATTTATGGGGTATCACATCTTAAATATACATCAGGACTTTATCAGGATCACACAGGTT
Organism: Acropternis orthonyx; assembly: GCA_035583155.1. NCBI lineage: Eukaryota > Metazoa > Chordata > Aves > Passeriformes > Rhinocryptidae > Acropternis > Acropternis orthonyx. Next base: position 10,692,614 of record JAWWEU010000005.1, read on the forward strand.
GAAAACTCATATTGTAAAGATTATTTGCAAGGAAAAGGCTTGTTTCAAAAAATTCTGTGCAAAAAAAAAAGACAGTTAACAGCAAAACATATGTCTAAGAACATGCTTTCTTCGGTGAACATCAGGATCCTCTCACATGTGCAGACCATCCATGGCCCATGCTTAGCCCAAACAGGACAGATGAATCTTGCTGAGCAGCAAGCCAAGTGTAAAATTCAGAACATTCCTGAGTCCTATGGGATTCACTTGCTAAACAAAGAGCACTCATTAGTAAGAAACTGTAAAGTTGTTAAGAAGATACTTTTCTACCTCTTGAAGCTTCCGTGCCTTTTTCAGCCACCTCTCTATAGAAAACAGAACATTGACAGTCTGAACATGTACAGGAAGCAAAAGCATCCCAAATACTGCAGCAATAGAGTTGGGTATCCACAAGAACCTATGCAACAACAGCCAACCTGGTAACTAGAATTCTTTCTCTTAGTGTGCAAAAGGTCAATCTGTGATGAGTTTTAGTACAGCTTGCCTGAAAAAATGAAATTGCAAGAATACAGGGAGTTTAAAATCATCCATAAGTACACTGAGAGTGAAATGAGCGATTCCACTGCATAGATATAGCTTCATCTTCTGAATATGCTTAATTGGATACTTCAGTCTTCCAAAGACTCTTATAATCCAAATTACACTGCAAACTAGAAAAGCAGTCCCCCATAATAAGCAACGAAAACAATGCCAGAAGCCACTCGTAGAAGCAAACACACAGCATGAGAAAACTTTATCATTCTCATGTCCTCTTTCCATACTAACCAAAGCAGTACAACTTTAAGAGTGTATTTTCTTTCTTCAAATCAGAGGAAGGAAGAAATGAGTATGAGATTTTATTATTAGACTGTTGGCTTACTATGTGAAAATAAAATCTGGTTCTACCTTTCTAACAAACAATGGGTTGTACCAGCACAAGAATGTTCTTTCTCTTCTTGGGAAGAGCCATAACTACATTTCCCAAGGGTTCTTGACCAGTGGCTCTGGTTCTACAGAGTTCTGTATGAAGCAGCACATTTTTTTTTCTTGCCAAAATTAACAGAAAGTGTACAGGGAATTTAGCTGTTGCTTCTCTCCAAGCTAATTCAAACACCTTCAAGGTAGAGTAACAAAACACCCAGGAGACTGTCCTAATACAAAATCGAGTTATTTTGGTATGTTGAAAACAGTTTTAAATTGGCAACATAGCATAACCATTAGAAAAATCACTTTACATGAACTGTGGCTAATTTCCAGCAGGTTCCAAGTGTGAGCACTTAATACCCAGAGGCTCAATCATTGATGCATATAAGATGGATTAGGACAACTCCAAAAAGCTGTTCAGTTTTTAAGGGTACACATTCCAAAGTAGAGGCCTAAACATTGTCACACTATAGCTGAGCACCTCTTGCTCATCAGAGCAAGACCAGTTTTAAACTACTCCACCAAACATTGGTTTATACTAAGAGGATTAAGCACCCCTAGATATCAATTAAAATAACTATGATACAAAGTTATGGAGTTCAAGGGAGAAAGGAATTCCAACTCTGCCCGTATTTCAGCATATTACATAACACCATATAAACAGCAAAAACAGATTTCCAGAAATACTAGTCAAACACGGTGTGGATAGAAGGTATCACTGAACACAACTTGCTGGTTTTTCAGAGAAGGGCCCCATGACACAATTCACAAACTGTGATCAGGGCACTTAGGTAGGGAATATACCCTGCTGAAAGCTGTGGAGCCTTTTGGGAAGGAGGAGAGTGACCTCCTTGGGTGGAAGCTGCTCTTACCTCGAACATAAAGGTTAGCTGGGGCAGAGTAGCGGGTTCCTGCGCTGTTGGTTGCAACACATTCGTATTTGCCTTGGTCTGACTCCTCACTGTTCTCTATTTGCAGAGCTCCTGTACACAAACAAGACGAAACAGACAATTCAGGTTATGGCAAATCTGGTAATCAAACTGACAGACTCTGAAAAGGAAGGCCATGCCCCACGCTTTTAAGGTATCTTCCTGGATAAATATCTCATGATGTTCCCTGGACCCAGAGGATACCGGCATGCAGTCAAAGGTACCCAGTCTGCTGTTAGAAACTCATGAAATTGATTATTGTTATTTTTCTGATATGCAGGGAACCAGTTACTGATGTATTTCCAACCACCCCAACCACTTATATTCGCTGCTTCAATAAAGGAAAAAAAACATACACATACGCACATCTTAATTACAGCTTTGTATGGGACTCCTGTCTAATAAAAGAACCCTTTAATAAGCCTTTAATCAAAACAGCCAAGCACAAAGCACACTAACTGTAGCAGTTTGTCTCTTATCTGATCCACACAAAGCCTAGAAAATACCCAACAAACAGCGACCTTCCTGCAGAAATTGGCAGAGTCCCATTCCTCCCACCTCATCACCCTTCCAACAGACATTCCTTTTTGAGAAAACATTTTGCCTTTAGTCAGCTTTCTCCATGTCAGTGATCTCCTTGTTCATTCAGATTTCATTACACATGATACAAAAAGATTAGAAACTCAGTCTGAGACAGCAACGATACACACCAATGCGATACACCCAATTTGCTGCACAGCACTCTCGTGGAAGCCACCCTCCCTTTGTCCCAACAGTGCCTGCTCCTCCAGCTTTGGGTCAGGAATAGTTGCTTATCCCAGACTGCACCTTCCCCTGGACACGACCTGATCCCATCCCCAAGGGGTCAGAAGTGTGAGGGGCACATCTAAATAATGGCAGTAATTGTCAGGGCACATGCAGTAGCAATTGACATGTGCAACCTGTACTGTACCCGTGACGTTGAAGGGAGCGCGATGGTCTAAGGTGGTTTTCTCTCATCTGCTCAGCCTATTCCACTGGTGTCCAGCACTGCTCAGCCTGGGAGGCTGGCCTTTCATCCAGCTTCTTGCCTAGCACAGATGACTGCACAACTGGTCACATCTAAACTCCCTGAACTGGGCTCCAGATGCAGACTAAAAGATGGAGGTGCAGAGAAAGAAAAAGCAGGACGCATATGACAGCAACCTGGCACTGCAGGAGTGCACAGCCCTTCCTTGGCCAGACACTGAAGCTACTGCTGCTCAGCCCGATTCCCCCAGGCATTGTGGGAATAATTTTTTAAGTGCCTCCAAGTGCTCAGATTCTGCTGGTTAGGATTGCCCGTAAGAAGGCAACTCTGCTCACAAACCATATACTGAACTAAAAAACATTAACCCCTTTGCTTGTAAGGATTTGAACTCATTTCTGCCTGCGACGGTTCAAAATGACCACTGACAGCCACACTGAGAAAAGCCAGTGAAATTGCCTTCTCCCTTCTTGCTGGTTCAAGCTGCAGAGGTCAAACTCAGTTTTTCATATCATCAGTACAGAAGAAAAACTAATGTGAATCAACCACTGCCACCTACATTATTTAGAAGGATAAATTGAGACTGTAGCATAAGCCTATATGTCATGGGGAAAAATGAACTTCCCTGGGCTCTGCCATATAATAAAAATGATGTACAGAGCCCTCCCTATTGTTGCATTAGTACTGGAAATGAGGCTTCAGCTAGACAGAGAAAGCTTGTTTGCAAGTCTTTCCACCTACTAACAAAAGGACCTGCCAGCTTGCCTAGCCACAGTGCTCTCTGGACACACACAGGCCAAAGCCTGCAGATCTCTGCTGCTTAATTCAGGGAGAACAGTGAATTTCTACACGCTGACTGGGAGAAACATCTTCAAGCAGACAGCAGCATGACAGGCAGTGGAGTAGGATGAAGCTTCCAAGCATTGACAAGATACAGAGAATCAGACAATCTAGAAATGGAAAAGACCTATTACATTACCTCGTGCATCCCTGGGGGCCAGGGCAGGATTGCTCCCTGTTGTAAATGTACTTGTGTTCTGTCCAATCCCATTTTAAATGTGCCAAGTGATAGGACTTTCACCACTTCCTCAAGGAATTGATGCCACCGCCTGGTTATGCTCTCGTCAGGAAGATTTTCCTGGAACTCACCATAATATTACTCCCTTCATAATTTTTGTTCATTACTCCTTGGGCACGCATGTGCTGCAGAGCTCATTTCGAGTGCTTGCATCAGGCTTGGCTGGGAAAAACTGTCTGCTGCAAAACATATCCACACTTAACAAAAACCCAACTGGCTGGACTGAAAGCAGAGCCAGCTTCAGGTGATGGGCAGGGGTGTCTGCCTAAAAAAAGTAAGAACTCTAGCTAACTCTGCCATAAACACGTATCTTTTTATATGCCTCTTTCAGTCATTTAATAGATATCACTGGTATATACTCTTTACACTTGTGACCACTGTGCCACTTAAATGTCAGTCAAACCATTTTTATCTCTAGGGACCTCAACAGCAGGAAAAAAAACAACATAAGTGGATGAAAAAAATGAAGGCAGAGGGGAGTTTCAGATGACATGCTATTATTGTCTGTCAGTTCTGCAGCCAACATGGACCAATTTCTAAAATCATACTATAAACATGCAACATATGTCAGCAACTGCCTACAAACTGCTCAGGGACACTGGACAAGAAATTCTGGTTTAGTTTGGATTGGCATGGCTATTCAAACTATGGCATGTCAGGAGCAAGAGAAAACCCAGAGCAGAAGGAAGTTAACACAAACCTCTCAAATGAACCAGAAAGAAAACAGGTACTGCAATAGATCATCATTAGACAAACATATAGATCCTGCAGTATAGCTGACAGCTAGAAGCAAAATAGAAGAATCATGGTAAACTGATGGCAGTCAGTGGGACTACAGGGGTCTTCTTGAAGGACAACCTACAACTAAGTGATGGATCCAGGAAAGCGTAGGGTGTCTCAGAGTACAAAGACTTATGAATAAAGTTAAGAAGCTCAGACATTTCTGGGATCAGAAAGCTGGAGACAGAAATGCATCTGAGGCTTGGAAAAAGACCTCCCTAAGTATAAAATGATCCCAACACTAATTCTGTGATGCCAGAGAGAGACAATAGTTTCCTGTCTTGGAAGGTTCACATCTAGGCTGGACAGGACACAAAGTACAGCAAAGGAAGAACTGAGTCCTGAGTAGCTCCTTTCCCTGAAATTCATGGGGACCCTCAAAAGTGCAGTGAATTCTTTGGCTTGACAAGGACCTGATTTCTATTCCTAGCCCTGTCAACATCTGATAATCTTCTGTGCCTCTGCAAACCAGGGCTAGAAAGGCTGATTTACTTCTATTCATTACTTTGGAATTTATGTTGCACAGGTTGCTGAGTAAGGTCTTGTTCACACAGGATGTTCCCGCAGACTTCTCACATGGACTCCTCCAGTACTCCTGGGGCAGGTACCTTGCTCCTGTTTGCATGGCCAAGCCCTGATGTACAGTCAGATAGCATGGCTTCAGTGGATGGATGCATGAGGACCATCTATCATCAGGACACGCACACAAGTACATAGAGGAGCAGTGAACAGCTTGTTTGGGAGCTCGTGGGGCTCGGCAGCATTTCGTGTGCACATCAGAGTGAAACCTTTCCCTGCTGAGCACCACTCGACCTCTGCTGCCTCCAAAGCACCTGAGCCACAGCAGGGCTCCAGAAGAAGATGGGCAGCTATTCCTCACCACGTTGCTGTGTCATGTCAGTCTTGCGTGTGGCTCAGATCTGCTCCCGATAACACATCTCAGCTTATCAGAGAGCTGACAGTTCCTGAGAAAAACCCCTGGCTATTCTCCAGTGCAACGGAGTACGGTGACAAGGCAGAGCTTTCTGGCGCTGAGGGCAGGAGCCAGCCCTGCTGATTGACAAGCATTCTTTTTATTATGTTCCTTATTCCTCTTTACTCTGTGCTAGTATCTCCTTGCCAGTCCCTCACCTCCTTTCCTAGCTTTTCTTTTGCTCCTTAACTGGGGAACAGACAGCAGCCCCTTTAGCAGCTTTCCAAGATACTTATCTATTCAAATATATTTGCGCTCAGGCAGAATCATTAGTTGCAGTGACAGTGGTTAAAAGCAGCATTTAAAAAGTGCACTGCACAGAGAAAGCATGGAAAAGGCTGATCCTGATAAAGGATGCTTGTTGGCAGTGCTGGGGACTGTTGTGCCATGGAGGGCTTGTCACTCTCTCCTCTAGGTGACAAACTGAATGTAAAAGGCTCTGTGCTGTGATACAAACTGGTCTCTGAAATCCTGCTCCGTAGCTCAAGGGGTGCTTGTGCTCTCTCCTCCCAGAGGGCACTGCATGGAGCTAAACACAGCAGACCCTGGGGTGACACTCTTTCGTATCTATTCAGCTCAGAGCTCATCCCCAGTGGTGCAAGCAGCTCTTTTTCTCCATCAAGGCATTCACAGCCTCAGTCCTCCTGGCTCACAACACAGGGACTGACTTTTTGTCCTGATTATAAAATGCCAGACATGGAATGAAATCCTCCTGTAAGTACCCATGAGTCAGAGGAACCAGTCTGCAGTCACAGCACTCATCTAAGGAAAGGACTTGCAATGCAGCTGTACCTAACCCAGCTACCTGACCAGGGCCCTTCCTCTCAGCAAATAGGTAAATTTTACCCATCCTGCACACTAGAGCACCTGGCTATCCCTAAAACCCTCCCCGTCTCTATCCCCCCACCTCCCACCAGCTTCCTTCACATAAATACCAAGTTCTCCTGCAGCAGTATTCTCAGCCCTCTCTTCAGCCAGTGCTCAGGGTGTGGGTCCCAATTCCTTTTGCTAAAAATGCCCTCCTAGAGAAAGAGAATTCCTCTAATAAAATCCAGGGAGCTGTGGAGCAGGGTCAGAGGCAAGCCCAGACCAAACAAGGACCCATAAATGTGAATATGGTGGAGAAAGAGACACTGTGAAGCCCTGACAATGAAACACTTGAGCTCTGACACCCTGGCTGCTGACTGAGATAACCAACACTTGCCATGAAAATCCACCAAAACCATGCCAGACTCACTAATAATGAAAATAAGCATTTACCATATTCACTATTTTTGGCAATTTATAACAGTAGCATCTCCCAGCTGTTACAGAGGATTGCACCTAGCTTCCACCAGCTACTGGCACTGCCAAATATGCAAAACAAGGTAACTACAAATATATTTTCATTGTTAGTGTTCATTATGGTTATTATGCCTGAAAGGCCTGTGATTGCCATGCGAGGGGCCTGTTCTGGATGGCAGCACTGCTGAGAAATCACTCTCCTGTGCACCAGAAGCAGCTGCTGGTAACACCCGACTGCTGCCACGAGCTGGACTTGGGTGGAGAGGGAGTAAAGGAGACCCAACGTGCTCAGCAGCATGAGGCCTTCTCTTAGACAGCGGAGTTTCAGGATGCTCTGATCTCTCACTAGCAGGTACAGGAAATCTCAGGGGACTCTGTGTCAGATGCAAAACTACAGCACTGTCAAATGCACAGTAACACTTCTGTGTGCTTCTAAAGGGACATGAGTCAATCTGAATTCCAACAGCAAGAAACATGGCATTACAAACATTTCTAGGCACTACCCCACCCAAACTCCCCACGACACTGCTTCTGCAAGCAGATCTTCTAGTTTTTAAATTGTTCTTTTGCTTTTTTTTGGTGACTGGAAAAGCTAAAGAAACAGGAAAAAAAAATCCTACCATACACAAAGTGCAATCAAATGTACAAACACATGCTCAAAAAGAGACAGCAAAATTCTTTTAGCTTCCTCTAATCCCTTTGGATAGCTTTACACTGCAGCTTGCAGGACGACGTTGAAATACTGGAGCTATATTTAAACCAGTTCGCCTGGGACTGGAAAAGGTTTAGCTGCAGCTATACACAAGTCAGTGCGGGTGTTTACCTGGCTTCCCAGACAGCTTCTGACACCCAAGTGAGCTGATCTAAAGTTAATTCAGACAGACCTCTGCTACGCTGACGTCTGCAGGGAAGAAATATTCTTACGTATAGGAACCTCTGATTTTTCCTGTGGTGACAGAAAAGTAACAAATAAATCTGACTGGCGAGGGATAATGCCTGAGATGATGATATTTCTTTACCTTCTCATGTGCATCCGATCTAGTGCCTGGTCAGTCCAGCACCCACCAGAAACACAACTGTGCTCTGCTCTCTCTTACAGCCCAGGGCAGGAAAATGCAGCCAGGTTTCACAAAAGGTTGAGTGAGTTCAATTGCAGACAAATGCTGAAAATTAACATCTTATATTCTACTTCGAAAGTACAAATGGGGCAGAACTTGCTTAAACATGGATTTGCTGATATGATCTGTGGGTCATCTTAAGAAGCCAGCTATTGCCTAATCTAACAGGCATTTATCAGCTCTGTGTCTTTCTGACGAACAAACAGGGATTTCAAGATTAGATTACTATCTGAGGCAGTCCCAGAGGGGCAAAGAGTGACTCTACAAACGGAAATTCTGAATTATAGATTGGAGCTCCTCCCATTTCAGGGAAGCCAGAGATGTCTCGGACAGAAAGGACCAAATACGTGGGGTAAGGTCAAAGAAAGTGTTTAGAGACAAAAAGCTCCTCCTGTTTGGAGGGGTGTATGGTAGAATTTCTCAGGTTGTCCTCTGGCTAATCACACACTGCTCCCTGTGAGTGGGTTTGCCACCGCTCTGGCACAAATGTCTTGGGTAACATCCCAAGTACTCCAGACACACAACTCCTAGTGACACAGGCACAGCAGCAATCAAATTAAACCAAAACCACCCCTTCCCCCCAAACATTTTTTACCAAAAGGGTTCATTAAGAGTAATTAGTTCACCCTTCCTTTCAGACCAAATTAACGGATTCCAAAGCATCAAACTTACCTTAATGAGGAACAAGAGTGCAGCTGGGTATAGAACATGGCAGAACAGTCACTTCTACATGGACACAACCTCACCATCATAAAAGCACTTTCATCTAATCTGTCATTATCTTTAGAAATTCAATGACCTCCGTTTTAAATAAAAGGCATCAGGCTGACAGAAATCCTCTAGAAGAAGCCAGAGAGCAGCACGTGGCTTCTGTTTGCTCTCACAGAAATGTCATCTTTGACATTCAAACAGGACACATATATTTTAAATAATGTCAAGAACATTCTTAAAATACCTCATCAGGACTCAAACGGGGGTGGGAAGCGGGTGGGGTTGCGGGGAACTTATGTTTTATGAGATGGATGGTTCTTTTCACAGAGATGCGATCAGTTCCCAAGCAGGACGTATGGAGCATCCATGTGGTTCTGGTGCTGAGTCACCAATGTCATCAGATGGGGCGGGCGTGCAGCAAAGCGTGCGGGGAGGCCCTGGGATGGCTGCACACGCAGCGTGCTCGGCCGGAGCTCAGAGCAGTCGGAGAGTTAGCATTCCATCTGTCACTTCATTTTAGGATTTGCAGTAGGAGATGAAGAAATAGTTTTAAGGAGCTTGTAACATCACAGCTGTCAATCTCCAGTGTTCCAAAGGGAAGAATGACAGATATATAAGCCCATTCATATAAAAATAAGGTTTGCAGTCTTTTTGCCTGACCCAGATTTGCTACAGAGGCAACTTAATGCAAATACGTATCAAACAGCAATTCACATTTACTCTAAAATCACTTAACAGGAGCCGAAAACATTAACCCCCAGCAACAGAACCAGTTCCAAGAGTCAGATTATTAACTCCCAGCAGTGATTCAGGGAAAAGGGAGAGGAAAGGGGAGAAGGAGGAAAACTGAATAAACAAGGTCATGTTGAGTTATAGGTAGTAGTCATTCTGTCGTAAAATCCAGAGGTCAATCAAGAGGGGTAACAAAAATCACAAGAGAAATTCAGAGGGGCCTTAGCATATAACAGTGATTAACATGCTAAAGTTGATCTAAAGAGACAGCTTTGAGTGTTCAGGCTAGAAAAAACAACACTTCAATTGGAAAGTCATTACTGGTGCACACAGGCTGTGAAAACTAGCTGGGACTGTGCAGCAGGCTGGGCTGGGCTGTCAAACCCGGGGTGGGTTTAAGTAACGAAGGCTTGAACAGCCAGATGTGCTTCTGATTCATCTATTTAAAACAAATCTTTGTGCTTCAAAGCAACATCAGCATGTCCAGCTCAGAAAGGGGGCTCTGGGGCAGTGGCTGCTGCCACATTAGAGAGTCAGTACTCTTGAAAGACAAACATGAGGAACACAAAGGTGCTCCTTTTCCCAGAGTCATATTTGCTCAACCTTACAAGAATTTTTCTCTGTCTGGTGAGAGTTTCATGCCCATCAGGAGCAGTAGAGTAGAATTTGACTGTTCTCTTGTGAAAATGTTACCTCCATACACTTACACCAAAGCAATCCATCTAAAACCTCGGAGACACCATGATCTCAGAGGCCACAACTGTGTGGGAAGTTCAGAGACTTGCAGGAGCTGCAGGAGACGTCAACTCTCCTGTGGTGGAGGCCTGGGACCATTTTCCAAACTTTTGCAAACTTTCCGTTGAATAACCCCCTTTCAAACAGTGCAAAATTGCAATGGATGAGTCTACAAGAAATCACGCTAAAACTCAGCCAAAATAAACACACTAGTGAAGAGTGCAGATGAGTGAGAGCACTGGCAGAATTAGGGCTGAGAGTAAAAGCTGAAGATGAGAGAAACACTGGAGGAGAAGGGACAAGGCAGACAGGAGATGGAGTGACGTGACAACTGGAGGCACATTTCAGCATTCTTACCTCTGATCGGTGTACCACCTGGTGAGGTAATTTGAATGCAAATAAGATTAGAGAGAAGCATTAGTACAAAGAGGAAAGGAAGAAAATTATAACTAAAAAGCAGAAAGTTTTTTTAAAGCTAGAATTTGTATTAGCGCGACAGGAATAAACAAAAAGAAACTGATGTGCAATAAAAGTCAGAGTGACACTCTCAGGAGGTTAGTAAAGCTCATTGCTTGCAGGAGTGCAGCATCCAACCCTGCATCCTGCCACTAAAGCCCCACCCTCATGAACAGGGGCCGAACTAAGCTGCCAAGGCGGCACTGCTGGCTGGCCTCACCACTTGCATTCACCCACACCACTGTTCAAGCAGTTGAGATGGAGGACACTTTGGGAAGATGGTGCAGTGCCCCTTCATTCCTCATACAGAGCAAGGAGGGTGTGTCCTGGGGGTGTGTGACTGTGAGTGTGCTGGGCAGGAGGGGTGGAAAGCACATGGTTGCGGGCACTAAGTGCAATTTTGCTTTGAGGTTAGAATGACCAGTGGGACAAAATCTGCTCACTTAAAGACATTAAACTAAGGGGAAAGTGTAATAAATCAGTTTTGAGTCATTCTCCACATTCCCATAACCCTTGCATCAGGTTCCCTCCGGCAAAGAAATTGGTGTCACGCAGAATTAACTTTACATACAGAAATATTTCGAAACGAAGTAGCTTCTGGTAATGTAACAGTGGCACGCTAGCCAGACCTCTGCTGTTCCTGTCTAATTTGGATGTGAGCTGGAGAAAGGAATCCCTACCCTCTTTATAAGGCACTGGAGATAATTTTACATGCTGTAATGAAGAGTATCTTATAAGGAGGGCTTCTCTGGGAGTGAGGTTAAATTATCCTGCTGCAACAATCTATAAAGGTTCGTTTTATGAGGTCAATGTATTTAGCAAGTGGAGGATCCACTGGTCACTGTCTTGAGTTCAGTGTACAATCAATACTGAAGCACGATGGAGAAGCTCCAGCTGGGCAAATTGGCAGGGAACCCTTCTAATCCCCACTTTTGTCCCCTTGGTCTTAATTTGCACATATGAAGGCTGTTAGTATAAGGGAGAGAGATTCATGCAGATTGAATCTGTAGGCAGTTCATGGTATGTGTTGGTTTTATGCAGATTTGTAGGATCTGAATACCAAGCACTTACCAAAGAAAACTGAGGAGTTTAAACAGACAGAAAAACAGGGTTAAACAGGACACAGTGTGTCAATTCATGTTCAGTGTATTGATTAATAAATACCAGTATGCATACAAGAGTGTCGCGTATCTCAGATTTACAGCTTATTCCATTATCCACAACAATGATCACCCAATGGGAAAGAAAGACAGAAAGAATTTCTGTAAATACAAAGAAGGCATATTTTAAGCACATTTAATTTGCCTCTCAAAAAGTAACTACAGTATTTATACTTATTCTTTTTCTTTCCTAACCACCCTTCCTTTAGGCAGAGTCCTTTTTTGAAGCAGGAGCAGCAATTCAAACTACTCGTTTTAGCATTTTTCTCTGCCAAGATGACATTACCCCATTTTAACTTTATGTCTTGTTATATTTCCTGACGTTTTCTACCCACAGATGACTGAAGCATCAGGAAAAATCTTTCAGTGACTGAAGCTGTGGGTAATCTCACTCTTGCCATAATAAATCTGCTGCTTACTTATCTATCTTAGTAACTACTGCTACCCTTGACAGAACAGTTATACCCAGAGATACTTGCATGGAATAGCACAGCCATGGAATAGGGTTATTTCTCTTCGCCTGCTTGGAAAGTTTGCCAAGTGATTATTTTTGTTCTGTTTGGTCTAGGGCCTTCCCCACCCTCTGGTGGATCATGTGGCCCCTGTCCCACCCCTTCCACAATTTTCAGAGTTAAGAAAAGCATCACCACAGTGTGTCATTTCCCCTGGGAATGGTGCAATGACTTTGAGCACAAGCTCAAAAGCAGGACCTCCTTATCTCTCATCTGACTGAAACAGGGTTTTTTTCCTAAAACTGAAAAGATTTCCAGCAGATCTTTAAAGCTACTCGCTGTAGAGGCTAAACCCTTTTTCTAATACACAACTGTATAAACAGAGCTCTAAAAGCAACTGCATACGTGAAACAGATTTCCTCAAACATTAAGTGTGGTCAGCTCATTTTTTCATGTGTTGAATCCCAATCTTCCTGGCTTCCAAATGTGACCCAATCCTTGTGGGAGCAACACAGATGCTTGTTGTATTTAGCACTGTGTTTGTACTATGACTCTCACCTTTGCAAAGTTAAGACATTTGCTCTTCATTCAGAGGACACTGTTATAGAGAGTGCACAAGGCTTTTCTGTTGGACCCCAAATTTCCTCATCCAAAAGGAACAGGAGTTTCCCTTTGTCCTTCACATCACACAACAATTTGTCTCTGGCTGTTGTCTTTCCAGGGTGTTCCTCAAAGGAACCAAATCACAGTACACAGGCCACAGAGTGCCAACGTAAGAGACCACTCCAATGGTTACTGAGGCAAACTTGTGCCCAGGCCACTTTATGCAAAGGGCACCCCATGATCAGACTTCAAAACCAATTCTTTGCATTTGAAATGTCTGAAACACTCATAAGGAAGTTTATTTCACCTTCATGGTAACAGACACAGAGTAACACCCTATACATTTACCTCAGTTAGGAATGAGTGCTGACCCTGAGATCCTCTGTGTACTGGAAGCACACAGTCAGGCACCCAAAGCAAGGCAAAATATAAGATGATACACAGGAAAGCCCTGCAGGGTTATTTGCATAAGTATTTCCCAGTGTGGAGGAGAAGCTCTGTTGGAGAAGGGACTTCACTGTGATGACAAACTTACCACAGACTTATCCACATACCACTTCCTTGTAGGCACCTAAACCACCAAAAAGTCACTCCAAAGCAACAGCAAGAGAGAAACGAAGGCTCTTGCTGCTTGCAGCTGAGCACTAGGAGCAGTGCAACACTGAATCCCAGAGAACTCTGACTGCTTTTGGCTACTTCCTAACACTGAAATGAAAGTATTACAGAAAAGACTGACTATTTGCCACTAATTGCCACAGAGAGTCTGAATGGATCCCACGACTGCTGGGTGCACCTCATACAGCAAGACCCAGGTCTGCAGTACAGGTTCTTCCAGGAAACAACTTTCGCTTTCAACTGGTTGGTCATGATATTGCTTCAACCCTCATCTAGTCAGTCCTTTCTGCATCCATCCTTGTGTGGGTTCCCTGATACTTTTGGATAATACTGCTCAAATCCTACTCCTTTGGGCTGTCCTTACACACTGTGTCCTGAGTTGATGCCTATCTGATGTCTGGACTCAAAGCTGTTCCTTGCCACGAGTTGAACGTATTCTGCTGGGTACTGACTCCTGTAACCAGTGAAGCAGCATATGGATGTCATGGCCCCTTCACCAGGACAGGCACCATATTGCATGTTTGTTCTGTGTGTGTTGGGTATCCCCTTCATTATAACATAAGAACTGGTTTTACTTGATAGGATCAAGACTAAAATGGGAACACTGGCTAGTAACTCTGAGAGCAGAAATGCAGCAGGATGATGTGGTGATCTGGCTCTCACTTCTTCTTTGTTAGAGGCACCTACACTACTCCAGAGAGTGACTGAAGTCACCTGCAGAGCACTCCCTTAATATTTCACTTGCAGCTAATTGCCTGAAAACCACACTAGGGTCTAGGGCACGGTACCTTAACTCAGTTAATTGATGGTGATTAAAGGAGAATGATACTTTTCCTAACACCAAGTTCTTTATTAAATGAAAGATAATGCTTTCTGAATTTTTGGTGTTTCCTTACATAGCAAAAATATCTGTATGTTAACATTCAGAATAGTTATTCTGATTTGACATTTTGTTCCTAAGTTTTCTGAAGAGCAAGGTGGAAGAGCAATTCTTCAGCTATGAAACTCACTGGACATATTCAGGAGCTTTAAGAGTAGGAATTCCATCTAAGTTGAAGTCCCCAAGAGCTTGTGATCCAAGAATCTTTACAAAGTAGCTGTGAAGAGTTTCTGCCACATCATTAACTAATTTTAAAATATGGTTAGAACTGCATCACTGACCCTCGATGCCAGAACTCATAATTTTCATCACCTGCAATACTGCAATGTCTCAACAATTTTAAAATCGGTTCAGCCAAACAGGTTTTAAATGTGTTAGCATGCTGGGGAGGTTTCCCAGCCCAGAGCTGGCTTTAGATCTTGTGTCGCTGACTGAGAAGAAATGAGTGAAGCTATGCACCTTCAGGGAGAACAGGGAGTTGTCCTGAGTCACTGCATTTGCAGAAAAGCAACCTCTCCAAAAGAGGTGGGAAGTACCAGCAGGATGAGCAAGGGAGAATTTTGCTACAACCAGCATGAGTCATAGACCTTGCTTTTGTCATGATCTGTGATAACAGAGACGAAACCCTGTATTTATTTGTGCTCTCATCTCTAGAACTAAACCCCCAACATTTACTGGCACAACTACCCAAGAGCTGGACTTAAAAAATAATTAAGATTTACTCAGGAAGAAAGATCAATGTATTGGTGAGAAAGAGTTAAAAAACCCCCTCTGAAACTAAAGAGTTATGCTAACTGTCAGAAGGTGCAATTAAAAAAAAAAAGCATATACACACATATAGGTATCATCAGTAAACGAGGGATGGATTTATAAACTGTGTATTTGCTCCTGATAAGGACATCAGTCCTCTGGGGTTAAAAGAGCCTAAGATGATGGGATGGATGTCTTAGACCACAAACTCAAGTACCTTGACAGAAGATGAACAGGACTCTAAAAAGCCATGTTTGGAGCACCCTTGGGGACATGATCTGACTGCATGCAAGCTCAAAGACCTGCCTGCAGCCCCCAAAGCACTGCCAGCCCACATAACTGTGAGTGTCAGAAGAGAGCACCTCTTCCAAACATGCTGCTTCTTTACCTCTAGCTATTTTTTCCATACCAGGAGCCTGAAAAACAAAATCATCCCTCAACCCCCTCTATAAGTCAGACTCTAAAGCTGCTTTGACCTTCATGACCTTTATTTCATACATCTGAATACTAATATATTATGTACTCATTGAAGGTCGGACACTCTATATACACAATACTGGGCTCACAATGTGCTGGAGCTATTTTAACTATATTACATCTCTCTAGCTTTTATTGGGTTTTAATTAAATGAAATTAAATGAGCGTATATTTAGATTGAGATAGTATAAACTGACATTCATGCAGATATGCCAGGCTGACTGTAAGATATGATCTTAATGGAGCAGAGACTTTGCAAACTATTAAACTCTCCCATATAATGAGGTATCTATTTAAATACTCTTTTCTTTGAAAAACAACAACTCTGCCCCACTACGGTGTAGTGCTGGAGAGCTCAATTAGCACCTTGCAGAATGAATCAAGAACTGCCCAACCCATCCCAGTGCTCACACAGTGTAACTGCAATCATGGAAGTGGGACTCAGGTACTTCAAAGCGCAGACCCTGCTTTATGTCCACTACACAGGAGAAAGCCACAAATGCAAGCAGGGGTTGAATCTCTGGCCCATGAGAAGCTGTAAACTTCATGCTACTCACTCATGCCAGGGTGGAGCAAAGCCTTGGTGAATCTTGGCATTGTACCACCAAGTCCCTGAAAACAAAACTTCAAACTCATATTTGGAAGTCTCTGGCACTGAACTGTGGAAACCTCCCCTTACTGCATTAGAGAGCTAATCAATTCCTTTTGTGAGTCTGAGGATGTGTGCTGCTCATTGATTTCTAAAACGTTCCCTTGACACCTCCCTTGGTAATTACTGTGTCTTCAGCAAGCAGCCAGCTCTAGAGTTTGAATCCCAGGTGAAATATTCAATGGAGATGTTGCTCAAGAATAGCGAATAGGAATCAAAACTTGGACCCTGTGACAGGGTTTACTAGTTTGTTTTTAAACTTTCTATCACACTAAACTTGCGAAGCAGCTGGTAGAGAGGCAGCCAAGTGCCTGTGAAAAGGAGGCTGGAGAACATACAGGGAGTGCATCAGAGGCTGCCTTGCTGCTCATTTATGGTTATTTCTGATGCTGATTTAGTCAGCTATGAAGTGAAACACATCCATGTGCACTTTCCTATTGCTGCTTCCTAAAGCTTCTCAGAATAATTAACAAGTGTGATATTTTCTTTCAGCATAAACAGATCAAGATTAAACCATGTTGTGGGGGAGATAAGCTAAAGGTCACTGGGAAATTTCATAAGCTATAAATGCATTAGTATAATTAGCACTCACTGGTACATCAAGGTGGGATCAGGAGAGTCAGGCTGGATTCTAATTTTGATGAGAGTGATGTCTCATTACCCACTCCCGCAAGTACAAACCTACTTCTTACCATCCAAGCATCATCAGATGTATGCAGAGGGCTCCTGCTTTGGGGAGATGTGTCAAGACATTCACCTTGCTAGGAAGATGGTGTTGTCCTCACAGCATCACTCACAACAAATCACTTTGGAGTGCCCAGAGATACATCGTGGACAAGCAAGGCAGTCTCTAGATTGAAGCTGTTTCAGCTCTGTTCCCTTCTGTACTTTGTGTAGGGTATTGGGGGCTTTTTTTCCCCAGACTAAAGCTGCTGTGTAGTGGTGTTGTGCATTGTTAAATAGCCACTCTAATTCCTGCTGGAGAGCTCCACTTCATCAGTGAATAAAGCAATGCTTTATTTTCTTTAATTCTCTAATGGGCCCTATAGTCCTGGGAGAGCGAACAGTGCAGCAGAAGAACAAGAGTTCCTTGCTAAAATGAGTGCATTCTTCACCACCCACAAGAACTGTCTTTATTTCAAAAGCCAGTATTCAGCCTGTCAAACCAAAAAATAAAAAGGAAAATTCAGAACTGTGTCCACCTGCCTTTGAAAGCCATAGAATTGCTGCTTTTTGGATTTTTCTTTATTCTTGTGGTGTCACACAGCAAGGATGGCAATGAGCTCAACAGAAAGCAGAGCACTGTCTTGCAGAGTCTATGTAAGGAGTAAAGTTGCCTATGACCACTGCTTGTAAAATCTCAACCAATATCTCATTATCCTGATTTGCACTGTGCTCCTATTAAAAATATCTGAGACCCACTGAGTTAGTAGTGAAATATCTGATCCTACCAAGGATTTAGGGCAATGTCAAGACGATCTACCAAAGAAGAAATCCAGGTGATTTTCCAAAAGGCATGTCCACTCTAGTGACTCCTTTTAACAAGCCACGATCTCCTGACAGAGAGGATCAGCTCCAAGAACTGTTTTTACATTGTAAAAGAAAATAAGCTCAAAGCAAGTTGACATTTGGGTTTAAAACTGCATTTCAGTGAAAAAATAATAGCAGCATGTAAAGAGAAAAGGAAGAGAAGGCTGGGAAGGCTTACTTGCTTTGCTACCTTACCCGAGCGGAGTTGCTTGATTCGTCCATTGCTAGTTGCAGTGTCAACAGGCAGGAAGTCCTTAAACCAGGAGATTTCGGGATCAGGGTTACCACTGGCAGCACAGAGCATTGTGGCTGTGCGGGCCTTCTCCACCACCTTCAGCTGTGGGCCCATGTCAATGGTTGGGAAGCCAGCTGGGAGGTGGTCTTCTGCAAGAGGGAAAAACACACAAGGTTAAAGAGTGTGTACACTCGGGTGTAGTGATGGGATGCAGTTGCAGTGACAGCAGTGCCATGGTACAGCGTCTGTGCCTCTGCTGGAAAACAGCAGCCTGACTTCCCTACTGAGAAGGTTATCAAGCCCTTAAAGCACATTAGGCTCTATAATGAGCATTCATTACACCAATAGAAGCTTCCACTAAATTTAACTCCATTTAAATCAATTGCCCTGGAAAACGTCCGTAATTTTCATTGATACGTAAGCTCCATCTATTGTTGTTTATAATTCAGTAAAAGCAGGTATTTGCCTTTTTGTGGGAGGACTGAGTTGAAGATAACAGACAAACACAAAGCCAAATAGTTTGAGGCATCTTGAAACACAACTAAACAATAAAACCCCTTAGAAAGGTCCAGAGAGGTCCATTATATCTTTTTTTTTTTGACTAGGAACATTCTGTCACACTGGTTGGGTAGACTGTAAATCTCTTCCTCATGCCCCCAAATCTGATTCAGAAGGCTTTTGGAAACTAATGAATGTAAATCTAATGAGCCACACTCCGCTCATATGAGCTGCCTGGCCAGCCTGTGCCGTGGCAGGCTCTTGGTGCATTTTCTGGGCTGTAGAGAGCAACAGAGGTGTACGAGAAATGGCCAGTGCACGCTCTGCCATGTCTTACTGCAATACTATGAAATGAAGCACCCCTCTAACTGCTAAAACCATTCATAGAGCAGGTACGAAAATAGTTAATTGGCTTTGCTGCTGCAGAGCACTCTCAGGTAGGCTGGGTGGAATACATTAGGCGGCCTTCACTGATAAGCCAAGGCATGCTCCAACATCGTCATTCAATAGCAGCTGCAGAACTGAGCTCATTTATTCATTCTGTGGCAAGATGTAGTGTACTCTTCTAAGCCTGAACTGCAATCAAAAGGACATACTTTCACAGGAAAAAAAAGAACTTGAAGAACATTAAGAAGCTTTTAAAGCACCAGAAACTCAATTATTTTCAGTATGTTTCTTTTTTCCCCATTTTAAGGGAACTTAGGCAAACCTTCCTCTTTGGCAAATGCAATTGTGCAAGGCTCTCAGCTCACTGCAGTGTTTAAACAAACAAGACCTCAGCATCTTCCCAAGTCCCAGAGGAGTCTGAACTTGCTGCAATCTGATTTTTTCTGCTATCACTGCACAACTGGAACCATACTCCTCACTTCTCACAGGAAGGTACTAGCGATAGGCCACCTCAGGTGCTTCCTTCTACCTGTACCACCACACCTGCAGCACAAACACAGCCCATGGTGGCTAATCTTACACATTTCTCCCTAAGATCTCAAGAGAATTTCCAAGATCTTTGACTTGTTTGCAAATCAAGACTCTGTAGCACAAGGCAACATCTGCTGAGAACAAAAAAATGCCTGGGAATATTGTTTAGATGAGAGTGACTGTGAAGCATTTAAGGTTTCTACAGGTAAAAAGGTTCCTGATGTTTATTAAAAGCACAAACTGTATTTCATCTCCCAGACCAGCCTCCTGAGAAATCTCTCTCATTATGAGCAAATATAAATGGAATTTTTTCTTTTTTTTTTTAATGAAAGGTACCATGAAAACTAGTTCTTTTAATATTTGCTCTCCATTGATTTTCAAAGACAAAAGGTACACAGAGCTTAACTGGAATGACACCAGCACCAGCATTCAATAGCAAGCAACAGAAGCACTCAACACTGAGCAACCACAATGCATGCTCCTATGTGGCTGAAAAAAAACAAAAGAAGGGTACACACAGAAGTACACCACAGTATAGAGTGAAAAGCAAAGCAAGATACAAAGAAAAAGATACAGAGAAAAATAATGATCGTCCCTTGGATTGAGGCCAAGTTTGCCTAAAGTGCAGCACCTTGCTGTTTAGGGTATTGAAAGATGTTTACTCTGGGGAGGCCAAAACCCAGAAGTGATTCAATCTAATCACCATGATTACCATTGACAATCTTTTCTGGTTTGTACAAGATTTTACAAAGAATGCACTGAGCTAAGTATCACCCAGTTAACTCCGACCAAAGTCTGTGTGTGTAGGCTTAGCACATGGCTAAAAGCAAGCCTGAAACCAGCATTTGTGCAAGAAACCTCTTCCTGTCTGCAGTGATCCTTGGCCTACCGATGCAGGAGAGATCAGAGAGCTCTTCACAGTGATCCACAGGCACATGACCAGACTGCTGCACTGGACGTGACTGTTCAATCAAAATTAGCAGTTTGTGATGAGTCACAGACCAGCAGAAATTACACGATCTCACCTTGATGTCACTGAGTACAACAGAGACGCTGATTACAAATACCCAGCAGCAAAGCTACCTCTGCTGAACTGGAACTCTTAGCTCAAGCCTTTCCTAGACTCCAAAGCCACATAAAGTGCTGCTCCCATACCATCCACTCGCTGCAAGCCAAAGCCATTAGAGAGTCCAGCTGAGAATGCTGGGCACTGAACACCTTAACAGAGGGCAGAGGTTTCCACCATGTGATGACTGACCCTCATTACTGAGACTCGACACTGAGCCAGACACAGACAAGCATGCAAGGGTCATGTGGTGCACAGGCTTCTCCCTCTTAACTGCATACAAGCCCCAAAACTGCTATGGTAAATGACAATAATAGAGAATCCTTTGTGGTCAGAGCCACAGCAGGTTCCCGCACTAGTACCACTACAGCCCAGTTTCCGTGCATGCCTGGAGCTTGAAACCACCGTAACTCCAGCAAGCAGTGCTGGTATGTCTGTATCTACCAGAACACCCAGGCATCAAGGACTTGCTTGATCCCTTGTCACTCAAACGTAGAGGCAGCACTGATGTTTAAGAGCAGCAGTCTAAGGTCGCATCACCATGTGATGAGATGTCAGGGGAAATGTGACAGCTGGTCTCTGATGACACTTCACACACCAGACTTCACCTGCTGTTAGTTCTGGGGTAGCTTCAGGGAACACGCACTGGGACAAGGTCAGAGCGTCTAAGGTTCCAGCTCAACAGGATGACAAGCACCTTCTTCAGAGGTGGTCCAAGGGCCTGCCTCAGATGCCTGTACCATCATGAAATGGGGAACCTCAACTACATCAGATCTTTCCCGTACTTTGTAGCTCTGGCAGACCCCCAAAATCCCTCTGGAAACAAGTGGCTTTGGAGAAAACCTGAGCTGGTCACACCACAGAGCAACAGCCCAGAACAAGCCCATGCCTGCCCTGCCAGCAACACTCCTGTAGAGATAACGGGGCTCAGTTCCAGCCCAGCTTGGCGTTCCTGACTTCACTGGGAGGGCGAGGGATGTCTCTGTGTTCAAACACTACAGGCGATGTTGGGAGTTCAGAGCTGTTCTTGCCTTGCCTTCCCCTCAGGCAAAAGTCTAATCTAGGTCTAATTATGAGGTTCAGTCATGTCTTGTCTCCTTTCAGCCCCTGTTAGCTGTACTAACTTGTCTGCACATGGAGCTCCTCAGTAATAGCCAACCTCCTGTTCCAGCCAATACGTGGATATTCTTCTTCTAGAAAATGAGTTTGTCAGCACTTGGTTTTATTTGAGGAGAGCCAGTGTGCCTTCAGTGCACATTAGAACAGGCTATGAATCTGCTTTCAAGTGTATACCATCTAAAACAGTTTTTCTTTCTTGGTTTCAGGTACTTTCAGAAGGTAGGCATTAGGTTAGAGCAAGCAAAATCCAGGCACAACAGGAATTTTGAGGGTACTGAAAGCTCTAATCCCCTCCATGGACTACAGCAGCAGTGGTAGAAATGAGAGAGAGCAAAGCAGGAAAAGAGGAGAGAAGCTGGAGGAAAGGAGAGGGAAACAGCAAGAGAGGAAAAAACCAAACGAATGGGTTTTGCAGTTACAAACTGGAATTTTGGAACATCCACAACCAGGCTGAGGTCTTGCTAGCAGCAATCACCAAGGAGCCGGGAATGTCCCTCTGGCATCTAGCGTGACAGCACGGGCAGAGGCTATCTCCTGCTCACTTGACAGCTCCCTTTGCTAATCTTTATGAGGTGACAGAAATCTAACCTCTGCTCTCATACAGTTCTTTTGTGGCACACATTTCCCCATCTTTAAGGGAAAGCTAAGGTAAGAAAGCTTTCCCACAGCCCCAAACTGGATCTGAGACCTCCTTTAGAGCAGCTGCAATTACATGGCTCCCCAGAAAACTACCTTTCTTGAAGACGCTGACATGAGATACATACCCCTTGGTATGTCCTTATTTTCTGCATCACTCCAATATCAAGTGATGATAAGGGACACGGAGACAATTGCAATTTATGTCTAACAAGAAGCACGGATCAGCCTCAGCATGGAATGGTGTGTGCATAACAGCTGCTTACAAAAAAGGCCTGCAGAGGAATCTGTGGTGAGCACAGCTGTTGAAAGCTGAATCCTGCAGGATTACCCTCAGGATTTTGCTCAAAACTTGTAATCTCTCACAGAACAGAAAAGTTGGAGGAGCTAGGTATCAGGTTCCTACCAGCACAAACACTGTGCAGCACTCCCTGGTCCTGCAGCCAAGCAATTGTGTTTTGGGGGTCATATCCTGACTTGGCACCTGTAAAACCTTCCCCCTAACACTGCGAGTTTCCTCTGTGTCAACACAGGAAATGGTATTTTAGAAATGATAGTGCAAACTGTAAACACATTTATGGGAGTTATTTGTCACATTCTTCTTCCTATAAAAGCCAGGCCTGCTTACTATCATGAGTCCAATTGTTCAGATTGCTGAGGGAGAGAAAAAAAAAGATACCAAATATAATCTGGAAATAGCAAAAAGCAGTTTTTCCATACATTATAGCTACACAGCTGTGAGGTTAAATCTCTTGCAATCTATCAAAAGCAGTGCCTCACTGGAAGGGGTGTTCTCAACTCCTTTCCAGTGAGATATTGGGCCTTATCCCCACACAGGGCTGAGAAACGGCTTATCTGGGCCACTGGCTGCCGCCGGCACACATCAGCTGAGGGACTTCCAACTCAACATCCATTTTAGGGTCTTGGGAGGGATGATTAAAACTCAAATCTGCTTTGTTTTCAATTCTGCCAGCTATCTGAAATCACTCAGGAGTGTGTGGTGCTAGGGACAAGCCAGGAAACGGATTGAGGGCAGCGATCTCTGATAAAAGTGTTTGACTGTGGTCAGCATTGCACAGGAGCAGGATACACATACCAAAAGCTATTTCATGTGTCCCATACCCATTGGTGAGGCAGGCTGGAATCTCACCCAGTTCATGTCACCAGGGCTGAACAGCTCCTGCTCAGAGGCAGGGGTTTGATGTACTGTAACACAGGAAGTTGCAAGGGTAACCCTTGTCTACTGAATGACTCGTATTTGATGGATCAACGGAATTATTTTGCAAATTTTACAAGCTTCTAAATCTCCCTTTGAGACACTGAAATACATTAGCAAACGCAAAATTATCAGTGCAAGGACAATAGCCTGGGTAGTCGGCAATATTAACTAATGAAAGATGCAAGCCAGTAACATTGTAAGCACACTACAAAGCAGGACATCTGTTTGCTGAATAAACAGCTCTGATTCCTTCAGCACAGGTTACACAGCACGGCTATTCAATTACCGCAAGACAATCAAAAGCAGTCGAGCAATCCAATGGCCCAGAAGAACGGCATCACTTTACGTGATAAGAAAACCCTGGCATCGTTCTGTTCAGGTTCAACTGATGCTGCACAGTGAGCATTTTATCAGCCATTTTGAGGCGATGCTCTCTTTCCACATGCTCCTCCTTACAGAAGTCCCCTAAGAGGTGCACCACAAATATTATCCAAATGCATGGACTCCAAAGGCTATCGCCCATGTGTGGAGCAGTGGGAGGAGCACATTTGTGCGGGCTCGCTGCTGCTGGAGCCAAGTCTCAAGCAGGCTAATGAATACTCCTGTCGACACTGGCACCGCCTTGTAGTTGCCTAAGGAAAAGGTGGGGCAGTGAAACCAACCTGCTTCAAAGGCAGCAAACTCTTTAATTACTGGGTTAGTAAGTATAAAACAGTTTCAGGCAGGCAGAAAACACAAACAGTCATCTATTGATGACAAGGTTTTTAATGACAAATCTGCTGGCTGTGTATGACATCATGCCAACGTGACATGCTGAAGCCGTTTAGTGAAAATGGGGAGAAGGGTGCAGATGAATGGGTGGGTGTGGAAAGGAGCTCCAGAAGGACTTCTCTGTGTCACAGTGTAACCACATGAATTACTGCACAAGAGCTTACAGTAAACAAAGTATTTGCTATCTCTCAGAAAGATCTCAGCAGCAGCAAAACAGTTCGCAAAAGCAAGAATCTGAGTCAGTTCAAAACAAAGAAAGTACTGTAAGGAAAATTCAAGAAAATACGAGACTAGACACGGCGGAAGAGGATAAACTGTCAGGCAGATTCCTGCTCCAGGGGCTCACAGCGTGGGAGAGCTCACAGGACCTGCTTGTTCCAGACGCTATGAGTCCAAAAAACACCTGATGGAGACACTGCGACTCTTCAAGAGCCACAAGGGCACTGGTAACATTGTCCTTTCATGTCTGGGCAGCTATTACCTCCATTTACAAGCTACTGACACCTTCTCAGTAGCGCAGCTGGCCATTCCCAAGCACCAACCAGTGTATCTCAGAGGGGAGCCGGGTGGCTTTGCAGAGGTGAGTGCTCCCCAGAGTAAGCAGGACAAAGCAGTGCCTTCCAGCTCACTCTGATGAGGAATCAGGCTGTGCTCCCGCCAAGTCCCCGTGCTGCTTCTCTCCATGCTCCCACAAGCGTGGTGGTGAAAAAACATACCATCACTGCAGCAACTTGTCACCTCCCAGGGCTGAGCACCCTGCACCTGCCATGCACTGGCACCCAGTGCTCCCTCCCATCCCCGGCCAACCTTGGTGCTCCAGGGCTCCAGGGAGCACCACATCCCAATGGGATGAAACAAATTGTTTCTCCCAGGCCTTAGAGATGTTGCTATCATCTAAGCAACCTTCCTTCAGGCCTCGTGACGGCTCTTGACCTGCCCCAAGGAACTGGCTGGGACAAAAAATGAAGTCACACAGATGCATGAAATTAGGAAATTCCTATTAGGAAATACATCCTCCTTCCCTTTGAGAAGCACTGCAGCATGCCACTACCAAAGCCCTCCAGGATACACCAGACCTAGTCACATTTCAGCCACAGCTACCTCCATACTTTTCGCAGGGTAGCGAATCCAGTCTGGATTCAGGCTGGGACACAGAAAAAAGCCTCAGCTCTAGGGGCACTGATGAGGCAACAGATGTCACTCTCCAGCATGGCTGTCCCTTAAGCACAGCTCAAGGGAAGGTGTGAGAAAGATCCCTCTGGGAATAAAGCTCCATCCACTACCATGGCCTTGCATTCCTCCGATCCAGGGTTTTCGTAAGTATTGCAAAATCTGCTGAGATGACTGAGCATGAGATGACAAGTTCAGTGGGGAACAGGAAATTCCTCTCTCTCCATCACAGATAACCTTGTGCTTGACAGAGGCAACACAAAGGTGATTAACAAATGCTGAAGCTGACTCATAGCAGAAGTAAGTATTCAGTCACAAACCTGGCCAAATTAAAAGGTTTGCACCCACATCCCACTGTTTCAGTTCTTAGTTTAGGGATCTTCCTAAGCAGTAACAACTCCTGCTCTGTCTATGTTAGCTGTGGAGTCTGCTACCAACAAGGAGACCTCAACTCACCCTGGAAGAAAACAATTATTTACACCTTTATCACAGATTATACTGCAGCAGTCTGAGACGGCATTTACAAAATCCCTACTACCACAGCATCCTTTTGTCACTCTGGCTACCTCTTTTGGCTCTCCATCCTGGATTCCTCATAATGGCAGTCACATTTGTAGCCTTGGTCCCTAATTCAAGTTTCTCCAAGACTGAGGCCGAATGTATCTAAAACAATTTAAAAACTCAAGAAGGAAGATTATAGCAGAAGCTTACCTGCTGAGGCTAAACAAACTCTATGCCACAGGGCAGATCCTCTCCAAGCTGATGACACAGCCTCACAGAGTGGCTGGAAGTCTGACACAAAGACTTAAGATGTGAGGAACATCCTAGACCTCCTGCTCCAAATCCAAGCCCACTACTCTTCCATGAGCGTAAAGCAATGTCCACGAACAACTCAAAGTCAAAAACACATAAAACCAAACATTTTCCTGAGAGACCAGAGAAACTAGTTGCTCATGTTAGTAAAGTACTAAAAAGGTCTTGGACTGCATGGCACTGAAAGTCATTTAAAGGTTCAGGGCACTGCAAAAACGACATAAAGAAATGTCAGAAATGTGGGTAAGAGCTTACACACAAACTAAACACCACATTTGCAAGAGCAAGTACCTCTTTTTTAATCCTTGTTTGGTGAGAAAAAAATTACTTTTTTCCCTCCCTCAAAATTACAGCATAATTTCATGTAAGGAAAAATAGAGTTCTGTGGGTCATACCCAACAGCTGATAAATAAGACTAGGCTCTTTCAACAACTATTACAAAACAGTCATCAGCTGGAAGTATGCATTGAAAAAACTCACAAAAGTTCTTCAAACACATGAATTCAGAAGGGTTTTGCAGCCAGCTATTAAGACTCCATAGTAAAGGAACAGTAAAAGACGACCATGCTGTGCTTTCAGGCAGGACTGTGCCATTTGTTGGTACCAGCTGTTGAATATAACTGCCTGTAGAACTGCTTTCAAACCACTGTTGCTTTTTAATATTTTATACTGAGAAATACGGCATAACTATTGCTACTGCACGTTTCCTCGTGACAGAATATATAAACACGCTCCCACTAAAACACACCCAAAACTTTAGTCTTTTCAAGGAAAAGCGTGGAAACAGCTCTTGCTTGTATTCCAAGTCATTTATTAATCCACTGCATTTTTCATACTACCTGCACTGATGTGAGATGTTATTAGCATAGATATTTTCATTTTTAAGACATACAATCAATAATGCATTACCATATGCCATTAAATCCAACGTGTGGTTAAATTAATGGAGTATTTGACTTTTGATCCATGTATGTTTGGTTGCAGCTCAGTGCAGGAAAAAGTGCATGAGAACGGAGTTAATCTGACAGCATAGCTCTCCCACGCTTTGGAACATCAAGTTTCAGATTAAAGTGAAGCATTCCTGTTGTCACTCAGCTGGAATACTAAATCTGTTCATTTCCACTTCACAGGTCAGAATGCAAGATTTTTGGTCAGTTAACTCCTACTGAAAGGGGTAGATCGTGCTAAAATCTGATTTCTGTATAGCTTCTGCAGCCTGTCTGCATCATTGTTAATCCAGTGGCTTCTCCTCCTGTGGGGAACACTGCAGCCTGTCAAAGCATCCCTGGCCAGCAAATCTCAAGTAAAATCTTTGATTAGGGACAGGAAAAAGTTGTATGTTTTAATAGAATACCCTGCTGAAAAAGCTTTTTTCCCCCCCAGAAATTGTTCAAATATGGAAAAGAAAAGTGTTGCCTTTCCTTGCATCTAAGCTGCTGAGAACGGAAGGTATTCAGACAACATGGATGAGCAATGACTGTTGACTTTTTAAGGAAAGACCTCCCTCTTGTCTTTCGCCCTTTCCAAAATCCCCAAAGAAAAACCCCTGAGGTACCAGGTGACTGGAAGTTCATAAACAATGAGGAGATTGAGGACACCCTCGGTCAGCCTGCAGACCACACCAAGGTGGGCAGGATTGTCAATGTGCTGAAGGTCAAGACAGCTCTGCACAGGGATCTGGACAGGCTGGATTGATGGGCCGATGCCAACAGTATGAAGTTCAACAAGGCCAAGTGCCACGTCCTGCGCTTGGGTCACAACAACCCCATGCAGTGCTATAGGCTGGGGGCAGAGTGACTGGAGAACCATCCAGCCTGAAAATCTAAACAAGAAGTTGTACTGGGGAAGAGCCAGAGAGTCGTTAGAGAAAGCACAAATATGTTCTACTTCTGGCATTCACAACCAGCCAGTGCTTTGCAAGGAAAACAAGCATCCTCCCTGCCTCCATAGAATGCTCCCCTGAGACACCTTTTTGTTCTCTCATCTCAAAGACTAAACTGCAACTTTTTGGAACCAACCTCCAAAATTGCCAAGCTAGGGGATGGAGTTGCCCTGTGATCCTGTGAGAGTCTGAATCCCAAAGCCAGCAACCAAGGTGTGTGGGTGTGGGAAAGGAAGATGAACACAATTCTTACAAAAACAAGGCTCTTCTGCAGCAAACAAGCTGAAAAGCACCAGATCTGATGCTCAACAGCCTGCTCTTCTACCTCCTCATATTGTCTTTTCCCTCACTCTATTCCTTTTCTCCAGAACTATCCTTTCCTGCCACTATGAATAAATTCTCATTTACCTGGCTCTGCCTGCCATTTCCTTAATTGTAGCAAACTGTGTTTTGAACAAATGCTCATAAATCATATAAAAATTTTAAGAGTTAGCAAAAACAGTACACAGAACTAGTCCCAGTAAAGGCCAATACAGTAAAACACAAGTTATAGCTCAAGGCATTATTTTGTTATAGTATTCAGAAAGAAAACAAAAACATTTAGAAAATACTCACATAAGCTCTGTGACTGTGAAAGTTTCACATGTACCTTTTTCAGAGAAATTCTATTTTCAAACGAAACAATACATGTGAAGTTTCAGTGCACATATTCTGTTGCGGCCAGCTCAGGCATAAAGGGTCTGCTGGCATGGAAATCACTTCAGAATTGCAAAAATGGCTTTAAATTAATCTGAACACCTTACAGAGCAGTGATACGGCAAATCAGTGCCTTCCATTCAGATGTTTTAAAATACTCTATCACAGAAAACATCTTGAGATAGTAACTAACTTTATTTACTTGGTGGGGGACTGACTTTTTATAAAGGGAAAAACACAGCAAGCCTTGACCAGAGTCAAGGACAGAAATATTCCCTTAGTATGAGTTTTATGTCTTATGTTAAGCCATCACTTTCTAGAAGATCCATTAATTGCACTGGCTCCAACATCACTTTAGGTGGAGACTCTGGTTACCTAAACAGTCTTTCAGCAGTAGGATGTAGAAAGGCCCCCAGCCAAAGACCTGAAGGAAGCCAATGGCTACATGCACACACAAGTGAGACACTGTTGCCAAACAAGTGGTGGTTTTTAATACTGTGATGATGTAATTGCTCAGAGTTTAACAGAGGACATACTCTTCTTTTTACAGACAGCAAGTATTGCAGAGGCTCAATATCCTATTTATTGCTTTGCCACAACACCCATCTTTTCAGAAAGATGTGCAATAAAAGGAGTGTCTGACAATTTCAGCCAAGGCTTTAAAAACAAATCCCCAGTGCAGACCCTCATGAATTAAAGAACACGCAACAGATAAATGGAAAGCTGGCAGTGAAACCACATATAAGACCAAGTAGATAAAAAAAGGCGTCTCTTGGCTCCTGTGGTGCTCATCTTAATATAACCAAATGCAGGAAATCAGCTGAATTTCCTTTGCTGTTCAGGGAAAACCCACTCCTTCCCTTCAGACGTATTTGCTGTTAGTCAAAGGTTCATTTTATCAAATGGCTACTACAGAAATTCTGAGTTTCCCCAACCCTTTTCCCTGGCAAGCAAGGGGAGCTGCACAGTTCAATGGCATGGCACTCCTACTTCCCAGGTGGAAAGTTGTGGATTTTCTAAATATGGTCCCTACCTTTTCCCCCCAAATATTACATCTGCCAGATACAGACCAAGAAAGCTAAACAAACACCTGTATTTGGCAAGCTTCAGTTTCACTGTGCTGGAAAATTAAATTAAGGAAAGCTTTAAAAAGGTTTTTCCCCCTCTTGAAAACAGGAGTATCACTGGCCTTGAAATCTTAAGGACAAGCTGCTACTTTTCCCTGCAATGTAAGTCCAGCTTTCTTTAGGAAGATCCCTGCACTAGCTCCACTAACTAGTGGCTGGAAGGAGCAGTCTCCACACTAGCTGTTGAGGTTTCCTTAATTCTTACTCCTTTCCAAATGGGAAATCACAAAAGGGGGTGGGGAAGAGGTGGCCACTGTACACTTCCCAGGATCTACACGTGCAGTAAAGTCAAGGTTCAGGATAAATGGAATTGAGAACAGCTGCAAAGGGAGGTAGTGCTCTTGCCCTGTCCTAGTATTGTTTCATTCCTGACTGACTGGCAGCCAGCATTTGACAGACAGGGGCTAAAGCTCCATGGGGTTGCAGGTCTCCAAAAATTATTACAGGGGCATTGAGTGCATAAATTGGTTTGTCTCCCTTGCTCTGAACCATCTTTCCTTCTGCCCCTCACATACACACATGGCTACAACTGTTCTGCCAGCACCCTTTCAGTGTTTCGATGCAAGGTACACACAGCCTGGCTTTGCAAGAGCATACAAGTTTTACAAGACTCTCCACACCCACATTTCCTTAAAACCCTCAGATGTTTACACTGATTGCTTTACAGTAAGGGTGATGTTACCGTGTACTCCATTTCCTGGTGTGTAAGAAGTAGCCAGCCCTGCCATGGGATGGGACATGGCACATCTGCCCCCACTCTGCAGGTATGTGAAGGGGGAGCTGGTTGGCCACGGCTGAGCAGTGCCTCATACTTTCCCACATTTACAGCACGGAGGTGTTGCATTTGGAGCCACGCAGTCGCAGTATGTGCTTTTGCTGCTGCTGCCAACTCAGGAAACCGCTGCCACATCTTTCTTTAACCCAGCTCAGGTTAAACCAGATTTTCCGGTACAGATAACAATTGCACTATTTACATTTCATACACCTAAAGGGCAGACACCCTAGCTTTGCTGGAGAAAATGTCTTAGAAGGAAGCTCAAAGACTAAAAAAGCATGTAAAAGCCATAGCAGCCTCTCTGACCTGCTCCAGCACGGCCCAGGTGATTTTGCCTGCACAGGCTGCCCAAGCCGCTGACACGCACCGAGCTGCTCACTGCAAGGTGTCAGAAACGATAAAGCAATAGCACGGTTTGATTTACTGCTGGGCAAACACCGTCTGGCAGTGGCCACACACGGAGAGGTCAGGCAGTGCTGTCCTTTATTAGCATGTCAACGATTGCTGTGCTAACACACTCACAGATTAGACTCCCAAAGTTGAATATGCAAGCATGCTTGGGTATAACTAATTGGAAATAGGCCCTGAATTCCTAATAATCTAAGTTATGGTCCCTGGGATTTATGCCAAATTAAAGACAATTAATTCTCCTCTCTGGATTATTACACACCTTAATAGCTCTGTCCTTGAGTCAGTTCCATCCTTGGAGTGCAGAGCCCTTTAGCTCAGTCTCTAAAATTTGATGTGCATGAAGAACGGTTAATAAGAAAGTTCTGAATCAAACCGGAGTTACTGTATCAAAATCTCCATGTTTTACAACACCGAAAAACACAATTGGATTCAAAGCCTACTTCAGATCCCAGATTATAAAGGCATTTGCTGCACAGCCTCTGCACTATAGTCTTCAGAGGCCTTAAACAATTCCATGTTTCCCTTTAAGATGTTCTTTTAAAATACCACACAGCAGTATATACAGATAATCAGGACTGTTTTCATTAAATGATTTCAGTGAAGTTCACTGGCTTTATTTGATATACAAAAGACTATTTAACCTTCTCCCCAGACACTCTAGTGATGTAATTACAAGCAAGAGAAGAGGCACGGCTCTCCCAGGAAAGAAAACTTTCTGCTAAGCAGAGGCTGTTCTAAGTCTTTCCTAGAGCATGTAAGAGGCAGGTATCTCCTTGAAAATAAGAATATTGTGAACCCTTATTTCCCCAGCTCACTATACAGTGTGCAGGCCACTGATGTCGGGACAATTCTGCCAGCCAAAAAGTGCTGGCACTCCTGTCTTATGCACAAAGTAAACAAGACCATGTGTCCCTTTTCAGACCATCAACAGCAAACCCGGAGCAGGGCACACTCTTCTGAGGCCCTGAAGACACCGATGTGATTTTCAGAGCTGATGGGGCTCCAACCTCAAGACTGCCTGGGACACAACAGGACACCCTTACCAAGGACAGAAGTGGCATTAGCTGAATCTCAGCCGCACACTTTTACAGACCTGACAACCAATACAAAACACCAGGAAAAGACACCCTACACCAGGAGTCTCTGATGTTGGAGATGACCACAGGGGCCTCAGACTCTTAGGGAAACCTTCATCTTTTCTTCCAGACAAGGGTTTTTAGACTCATGACCTGCCTGGGGGAAAATAAAGCAAGCCCTCATCCTATCTGTGAAAATCAACACAGTCCTAGTCTTCTCCAGACAGTGCTCAGTTCCTCGTGACCAGACCCGTGGCTCAGAAGCTAGAGGAAGATCTCAGGGGTTTCTCTAGGAGACAGAAATCGCAGGAAACCACAGACCTAATGCAATCTGAGCTGCCTGTTCCTGAGGCTTTCACACCACAGGCAGGGTTCTCCAGCAGATAGAGTCAGCTGTTGGGATTTTCACCGCACCTCTCCAACAGCAGACCTGAGGCAGTTCTCTATAGAGCCCATACAGAGGAAATCATTCCTTGTGACAAAGTAGGAAGGGAATGTCCCAAACAAAGCTATGACTGTTGCCATGTGAGAGCTGAAAATTCAAGTTTCATATTGCCCATTGAGTCCTTGACCTCAGGCTAATATGACTCTGCAAAGCATCTCACTCCCTAGGTTTTTTTCCTTCTCTCTATCTGCTGAACTCTGCTCAATGACACACCCGATTCTGTGTTTTGTGACACAAAGATACATCCTAACAGAATGGAAAGAGATAGGGATAGGAAATCTCTAAGATAATGTGAGGCAGGGACAGCAAGAAAGCTCCCCCTCAACTTGTGCCTCATGAACAAGCCCGGTCTGCCACACAATGGCAAATAAACACAAGTTTGCCTTCCCACACATGCAGGCAGCAAGCAAAACCAGAAGAATAAATGAAGCAAGTGAAAATACAATTTTTATTTGGTATCATGAGGCAACATTACACTGGAGAGTCTAAAATATTTTTTTTCAGAGAGTCCTTTGAATAAAACACCTGAGAAAGCCTGGACTGGAAAATGGCACCCTACCAGCCTGTGAAGCTGGCCCACCACAGGCACAAGCTTTGGACCCATTCCTTGACACATTGAGCACAAAGGTTGATTCTCCTAGGCAAACCACCTGCAAACAGAATAACAGCACCATCTTACATTTACACTGAGAACAGAAATTAAATTAGCAAGTAGATTTTGATCATGAAGTGACCTTTAAAAATGATTGAGAGAAGAAAACATTAGCCACCATTATTTGCTCTGATACAGATCCCTCCTGAAGACAGCTTTGTGTGCAAAATATTATTGCTAATTTTACTTCACGGTTTCAAACTGCTTGTAAGAATCTCAGATTACTCTTATTTTCTCATTTTTTCACAGACGAGCCTTGCTGTCTTCTTTTTTTCATGTAAGCACAAATTGGGAAAAGTGTTGTAGCTGAACTTAAAGAAACCTGGACAATTTTACGACATTTAATAACATTTGCAGCTATAAAGGCTAAAAACACCAAGGGTAATGAAATCTCATGCTCTGGTGCTTAAGGTATTCTCTTCCCCTTGTCCCACATGCTGAACCGTGGAAACAGTTCATGTCAGTATGGGAAGGAGAAAACACACTCTCCTCCTTGGAGACACCCACAGGGGCTGGGTATGGCTGGAGGTCAGTCTCTGAGTCACAGCCAGCCAGACTCAGGGCGAGCTGCTATGCCCTGCAATCTCTTCTCACTCAGCTATATTTATGACCACCATCAACACACTAACAATTACGGCATTTGTTGCACAAACCTTTACGAGTTTTCCAAATGAAAGTGGGCTTTTCTCCCTTCCTGGCTTAAGGAGGTTTATGGAAAGACTGCCAAAAATTGCACCTGGTTTATGGCTTCAACAACAACATTTCTTCTTGGCGCTCTCATCGTACCTCGCTTCTTCCTCACTTACATAAAACTGCAGAGATTATGCAGAGTTCACGTCTGCCTTGTGACAAGCTCTTTTAAAAGTCAATGCCATTTAGATTCTGCTTTGACCTTGCATTTAGACAGACATAATATCATGTACAACTCTATCCTGCACACAAACTCCCTTATTCATGTGTCAAGAAAGACAAGGGCTTTGACTGCTAATGCTGCCTTCTCTTTCTATGCAAGCCAGATTCACCTAAATCTTAAATTAGGGCATGCTTACACTTTTGAAATTGGGTAACCTTCTAATGTAGCTACCTTTGCTTTAATTTAAATCCCACCCCAAATTAACACTGTGCAATCATTGTGCTGTAGACCACAAACCATTTGTTAGCATCATCCCTAAGCTGTTCCATCATTGCAAAGGTTTCAGACATTGGACAGCTGTTGGCCACTTATTGTTTTGCCTTTCGTATCTGATATTTTAGGTAGTTAAGCCTGAACTATCTACCCAGTTATACAGGATGCTGCACAGAACAAGGTGACAGTGAGGTTGTACCAGATGAGCTGACAGTCCTTTATGAATCAATGAACATCTCAGCACAGATGTAAAGTTCCACCAGATGTTCCACTTCCCATACACCCAGTTTCAATTCTTTGTGGTTGCATTTTTGTTCCACTGCCTAACTGCATCTAGCCCAATTCTCTTCACTCTATTGGCCCTCTGTCTACTTCCAGAATCCAGTTTTTTTTGAGCATGTCAGTGTGGTCCATTCCTGCCTTCTGAAACAATCCTGCTCCAAAGAACAGTATTTCATTTGGCTTTGCACCTTTCTGGACTAGTTTTCTAGCTATTTTACCCACTTACTTACAACACCATCTACATCAAGTACCAGCAGTTTGCAATGAAAAAAAGCATAAAAAATATTGTCCAGTCCCAACCATCTGTCTGTAGAGCTCACTATTCCTACAACCCTCTCATTACTGTCTGTATTTTAGTCAACAAACCAAGGACTGAAATCTCATATACTGTCACTGCCTCAACTGACAGGAAACACAAAGTTTCCACATCTGTGCAAAGAGGTATGGAGCAGCCCACAGGGATGTGTCTAGAGCTGTTCACTGGCCCTACGGCTGTGGGGATGGAGAGCTGCCACGTTCCCATCTGCCAAATCCAGGAGGAGCTGTAGTCCCTTGGTGGAGTGCAGAATGTAAGTTTTTACAGCACCTGGAACTAAGCAGGGGTGTAAAGAAAAGCATAAGCAGGCAAAGAGAAATTAATTGCTTGGAGCATTTGGGGACATCCTGGGAGCAGAGTGTGTACTCCACAGCTCACAGGGGTCAGGCAGGTCCCCATGCATCTCCCAGTTGTGATGAAAAAATCTGCTCTTCCTATGCAGACTGGAGAGGTGGCAAACACTACTCTCAATGTTTGGAGCAGGTTGCAACAGGCTGTGGCTCTGGTGGGACAGGTTTGTCAGCGCTGCCTGACCTGCCTTCCCTGACAGCTACCCGCAGGCTGATCTGAAAAGGAGGAGGTGTGGAGGTCTGGGCACGTGAGCTGGTCCCCTGCATGCCCCAGGGCCGAGGAGACGAGCAAGCCAACCAGCTGCAGCATGCTACAACCACAACCAGGTGGCTGCCGGCACTTTGCCTTTTCTGCGTTTGTATTGGTATTGGACTAAGTGAGCTGATCAATTGAATGATGAGCACCATTTGCCAAGCCAACCTGTAAAGCACGCTGCAGTCCCCTTGCCATGGGACAGAGGTGCTGGAGGCTCTCTCCGCAGAAGCGTGCTGCAATCCCGCCTGCTGCCACTTTGTGAAGAGCTTCTCATAAACTTGCCCATTTGCAAGCCACATGCAGCACAAGGCATTGCTGCAAACTCGTAATTAAATTCATTACTCTATACAATTTTAAGCCATTCTTCAAATAATTACAGTAATTTGATAAGCAGAAATCACATAAACCTGCTGCAGCTTTATCTCTCCCATTTGCTGTCTGAAGGAAAATGTGAGTAATTAGCCGGATGATAACAGACCGGGTTATGCAAGCAAAACAAAATTAGTATGATCCTTACTCAAAAAACCCTGAAATGAAATGAAACTGATGACTCCTTAGGCAGCATGGGGTGGGAGTGAGGGGAATGGTAGCAGCCAACGGGAGAGGGAGGATCGCAAGGCTGCACTGGCCACGCTCCCCACGCTGCTGCGCAGGCTGGATGCTCCCAGGAGCTGCCGTCCTGCAGCTATTGCTCCTCTCTCCCAGGAAAGTCACGTCAGGTAACCTTGGTAACTCCAAGGCACGGGAGGCGGGAGGCTAAAGCTTCCTGCAATATTCACAGGACCATGACAGAACATTCATTAGCGCTCTAATGCCAGGAGGAATCAGCAGCCCGGGTGGCCGTGCCGCCCCACTCAGCTTCTCACCTTGTTTATGAGGTTCCTGACCTTTCCTGGTACGAAGCTGCAAGTTGGCAAACTGCAGCTCACGGCACGCTAAGGCACGGGGAGGACGTAGCAATGAAAAATTCACACCTGCTGACTTCTCTGGTGTGCTCAAACTCACAAATCAAGAACAGGGGAATGTACAACATGCACCATCTCTCACAGGTCCTGGCTATCCCTTTGGGCTCACCTACCTCACAGACTGCCAAGGCAAATCCACTGCAGGCATGAATCCTGCAAATGCTGGGGACTGACCATGAAGTGCCCACAAGGACTGTGCCAGCATCCTGTTTTGCAGTAGGGGCAAAGGGAGATAAAAAGAGGTGGAGGAACTGGAGGCTATCCATTTTTTGAGATTAGCACAGACCCCAACTCTCTGCATGCATTGTGTCCTGCTCTCTCTATACAACTGCAAATTCAGAGTCAGAGATGGCGAAGTCCTCTCTGCACACCCACAGACTCTCTGAACCCTACCAGAAAACATCAGGTGACTAAAGAGTTAACAAATACAAAAGGGCCAGGGATGAGTTTCACTAGAGATAAGGAAACATGGAGTATGTACCAGGCTGAAATAGAAATGTGGCCCGGCCACAAGATCAATAAAGAGGAGAAGGCCAGAGCTGTGGTTACTTGGTGCTTGGATTAAGAGCTTCATCGGGTTTCTGCAATCAGATCTGATGATCCCACCAAAGGAACAAAGGGAAGGCTCCAGGCCCTCATTTCAGAGAAGCGAACGAAGAGTCATCAATTTTCTGAAAGTGACTTTATGCCTCGTTAAGACCCATCTAAATTATATACAAGATGACTTCCAAGTAATGGAAAAATGAATCTGCAGACAGTCCTGCTTTCCCCCCGCCCCCCTTTTATTTCCTCAAGGATGTGTCTCCAACCAGCCTGAAACCAAGCACTTGTTTAGGAGAGAAAAATTCCCATCGCTACAGGGAGATATTTCAAAATGAGCACTTCAGTTTTAACTGCAGCTGCACCTTTTACGCTCCTCTTCCTCCCCTAGAGCTTGGAGCACCCTGGCCAAGAAAAGCGATTCAAGACCTAAGCACCACACATAATAAGCAATTTACGAACTGAAGCAAGATTAGCTTTAAATACCACTCTTTCCAGATGAATCAATCTCAATGTGGCAGCTCCACAGATATTTTTATTATTTTTTAAAAAGAGATCTTAAAATGAAAGAAATTTCACACCCTTAATTCTGAAATAAAAAAGAATTCCCTGAGTAAGCAAATTCAACGCAACATAAAAAGGGGGGGGAACAATACACTGAGACAAAACCCCACATATACTTTTAGCCTGTATTTCACCAGCTGCTACAATCAGTGTCAACTATGAGTGCATGAAGGAGAAATATATCACAGAGGCTGCAACTCCTCCCACCACACAGCCACGGTCCATGACCCTTGACAAGGTGATGGGCTGGCTCAATGGCCATCCAGGTGCTGGTGTGGCTCTGCTCCTGCCCTCCATCCTCAGGGCCACGTGCTACACTGGAGACAGGCACCATCTCTTCCTTGGGAAGCTGTTTCAAAACCTGGTCACATCATCAGGAAGGATGATGGAGTCACTGCTGCTTGGGATCTTTCAAAGATTAAAAAGACTATAAAAAGATTGCTTCAGTATGCTGGAGAAGGTGCATCACTAGTGCGCATGTGTAGTAAAAGTTTGGGCTCATGGGCCAGAGAGTAAAGCCTGGTTTGTGCAGCCAAACTGCCGAACGCGGCACCTGCGTCACTGAGCGGGCCAGAGGCAGGAGAGGATGTTTGTGTTGCCCTCAGCACTCATGTGACAGCTGCAACAAGACAACTTCTCATCAATTCCTGTAGCCCAGGGCTTCAAACAACTGCTTGCTTTACTGAGGGAGGAATTTTATGTGCAGTGTGCCCATGGTTTTACTTCCTCCCCAGCTTTACTTGAAGCAGCAGAGAGCAGCCATATAGGTATACCATGGGGCTGGAGAGAGCAGTGGTTGAGGGTGACAGCAAGAATGATCCCCCAAAACTTGCAGAAAGCTGAGGGATCAGAGAAACTAATGGTCCTCTAGAGAGAGAAAGCAGATGAGGCCCATGGGAGAGGAAGGGCCATTTCCCCACCAAGAGTAGCCCAGTGCAGTGTGCAGGGATGGCATGAGCCCCTTGCAAATACCCTCCTTGCATCATGGCCTTGGCATCAGCAGATCCCCTGAACCTCTCACTCTCCCAGGACAGGTTCTTATGCATTGAGAGGCCTGTGTGTATCACAGGACCACCTGGTGACTGTCAGAGAGGTGAAGACATCAGGACAGATGACCTAATCTTTTTTCTGATCTCATGCTGCTGAAATCTCAGGATTCTGCTGACACAGCGAAACTGGCAGCAAACTCTGCTATTTCAGCTGTGGGTTTCCCCTGGGGTCTGTAATCAATATGAAGAAATCAGGCAGCAGGAAACAAACTGCTGCCATTTTGGCTGCTTTAACCAGATCTGACCCTGTTTGCCTGCCAGAAAACAGTTAAAAGCCCCAGCTCGGGTGACGGCGGTGAGTCCCGGCAGCCCTGGGACAGGGTCACGCTGCCGCAGCCCCGCACACTGCCGGCCCTGTCGCTGGGCTGCTGCCGGGCTGGCAGGGCAGCTGGCAGAGCATGGCACGCCTGCGGCGCTCCAGACATTTGTCACCATTATTGGGGATTTACGAGGACAGGGATCGTGTCAGTCGTCTGTAATTTCACTCTGAATGATACCCCTCTCTGTAGGCGGCAGTCTCTGAATTAAGCCACCCTGTAGGGAGAAAGGGAGATGGGCCATTGAATATCTCTTTGACAGACACCTCACCTAAACAAGCTCTTCTGTGCAGCTCCCAAACGGTGGCTGGGGGCCTTGGAGTAAGTTAGTGTCCAGTCCCAGAGGAAACATCACAACCCTGTGATGGGATGGCTGCTGCTGACCAAAGCCTAAGCTCAGCCTGCTGCAAGTGAGCACATGCCCCATCTTGGCCACACTGGGGATGTGCACAAGTACTAAAACCAAACGAATAGTGCAGGGATCTGCCCTAGCTGTCCGCCTTTGCACAGGATTGGCAGCTGCAACCGCTGCTTGCATGAGAACAGTTGCCTGTACACATCTCCAAGCCACCAAAAGCAACACCCCCAACAGCACAGCACAAAACACTTTGAAGAGGAGGGGTATCATGTGGTAACAGACACATTTAATTGCGACACTACCTGCAACTGTCTCATCTACACACAACCCAAAACCCACACTGCCCAGCTTCCATTTGCCTAAAACCAGTTCTGTACCACAGCAACATGGCAAGTTCTTTGCTCCCTTTGCTAATTACAGAGACTTAGCTCTTGGAATGATACCCAATTGCTGGCAATGATTTTTGCTAATGTAACAGCTCATCTTTTCCCTACCTGAAACTCTGCAAGAAGGAAATACTCTGGAGGGACTACATAATGTAGTAGGAGGCATGGCATGCAGCTCTTTCTATGAAACTGCAATCCTAAGGTTTCACAGTTCACACAGTTCCACTCATCATTCTATAGAGGCATTTTCTGCATTAGCAGAAATCTGGTACAATTCATTTAATAATCATCAAAAACCTATTGAATTGGGTGTTTTTAACAGTTGTACTAGATTTTCTAACATTTTTGTTATATGGCATCACAGTAATTCTTTCTGCAGGGCTACATACTGAGAAACAGAATGGTACCGTTACTGCTGCTACTTGGATCATTAAACTTCTGTCTTTTAAAGTAATCAGTTCTTGCTGATTCATGTTTAACTTTTCAGATATTATATGAATTCTTACAACCCATTATTTCATGTGTGTTTTCAACAATCCTGAGTTTTAAGAGGACATCAGTATTATCATAACCTCCCATGGGATACTCATTTGAGGATATTAATTTTGAATGTTCTATAGCACCTACAGCACTCCCAAATTCCACAAATCATATTTCAGTGGTGTGTATCCACCCAGGGAGATTGGACAGTGACTGCATATTTATGACTAATTAACTGCCCTCTTTTCAAGTGGAAGAATTACCTAGGACTGGATACTGACTAAGGGGGAATTTTGAAGGGATTTTGAAGTCAAATAAATATGTATCTTGGAGATAGCAGAGAGAAGGCTGTAAACTCTCACAGCTTTACTAGAAAATTATCTCAAAGCATTCTGGTATAATTTTCCATTTAGCAATCTGTATTTGAGTACTTCTTAAGAGACTGGCCAGCTATATGTAATAATACTCCTGACTACCCTTTTTATGAAGCTGAAGGTGCTCCAGACCATCCCTGGCAGACAGAGCTTATAAACTGCAGTGGGGACATGGGGAAAGCTTGCAGAGTTCACAGTGCAGGAGCAGGAAAGCTGCTGTGCCAAGGCAGCTCATTAAACCCTGCAGGTCCAGAGAGAGCGGGCAGGACTGCCAGTCCTGAGCAATGCACAGCTCTGTACGAACTGGATTTTGGTACGTGCTACTGCCTAGTGCAGCATCTGCCCATCACTGCTGGGCATCTGCAACGAAGCTGCTGCCTTCTCCCCATGCAGCATAGCCTCAAATGCCCAGGGCAAATTAATGTCCACTATGCATGCTCATAAAGAAGCTGGGGCTGTGGTTACAGTAGATGTTTTCAAGTGTTACGTGGCTCTCTAATACTAAAAAAAAAAAATAAAAAAAAATGTCAGTTAAGTGCACGATGTCTCTACAGACAGATTTTCAAATTTTGCTTGAGCTGCATTTGGCTCTGTAAAAAGCCATTCTTTTCTAAGCATCCTAGCTTTGACAACCATAGTCCAGATTTTAACACTGTGCACAATTCAGCCACCAAAGTAATTCATGCAAATGAGGAAATGTGCCAGTGTACTGTATCATTTCACATGGGAGCAGCAGGGAGAGGCGAAAAGAGGTCTAGGCAAGGCAGCAATTTAAAGAAGAACTCATAAGGATGTTCAAGGTGGGCCAGTGGCTCCCACAGTCTTAAAAGTCCAGAAATCTCAAAGATGCTCTTCAGGTCAGAAGGTAGAAATGGCCATAGTTGCCAGTTTGCTCTCCTCAGTAGGACTAGACTGGATGGGAGCACAACTGACTGGACTGGTTTGGTTGAAGTCTTTAAACATCTTTCTGGAGAGAAAGAGCCTAACTAGACACCACACTGGAGTAACTCAGCAGCTATGCCATCACAATGACTGTGCACAGATAAGATAATGGTGAAGCCAGCAATAAGGGAGAAGGCCTCAATAAAAATGCAACTGTTCCCATCCCCCCAAAACTATGCTCATCACATCCAAATACCAGAAAGCATTAAGTCATTATGGAAATGTAGACAGAGGTAGAAAGTAATAGGGTCCTCACTGCTGGTTTTTTTGTTTTGGTTTGGTTTTAACCTTGGGGAAAAAAGGGGAAAGACTTATAGTAAGGCATTTTTACAAGGACAGTATAAGGAAGAAAGGAATTCCATTTGTTTCATCTAAACCCCTCAGGGCAGAGTTGGCATTAGGCTGAAGTGAAGTATGCCACATGCCTCCATAGGAAAAAAGCAGATGGTGATGATAAGAGGACGAATATTTCTGCTTCTCATCTCTGAGTGCTCCATTTATTCTTAACTAGCTGTTTCATGCTCAGTGCAGCAGATATTGCTCCTCCCTGACCATGGACAACTGACCCTAAACACTGTGGCAAGTTCAGATCATGGGACCACTGGGATCTGGGTCTTGGTTCCACCAAGTGTGAAAATTACTGTAACATATTTCTGTGCTTTCGAGCTATAGCTGCAAGTCATAGGAGACATACAATAATTTAATGAAAACAATCTGATAATGAGTAATGTCTGCAGGAGAAAGGGTGAGCTTTGTGTTCTTGCCTATAAAGAGAACAGTGACATGGTAGTTATGAGCCACTACCAGAGGAAAAAGGGACATACCAAAATCCATACCTGTCAGCTGTGGTTACTGACGTGTAAAACAAGGCAGCCAGTGTCAAATAACCTGAGAACAACCCTGCTGGCACAGGCCTAGCTTAGCCCACAGCAGTGCTCCTGCAGGCCACCTAATTCAGGCAGAGGTGCTTCTGCTAATGAAGCATGACTGGGAGGAGCCAATGGACAAAGTTAGCCTGCTTGCACCATCTGTTACCTGTCAGCTTTTCCACAGAGTTTGTTCTAGGGTAGTGTAACTGGTCAAGCTGCAGGACGGATGCTTTAGTTAAACCTTTAGTTTATACCAGATGTGCTGGCAGCTTTGTGCGGCATTTTCTCATCCTCCTAACTGACAGCTGAGGAAACTTGACAGCATTTTCTACCAGCTGCAGCAGTGCAGCTACACCGCTTCCCGCTCCCAGGGCTGCCAATTTCTCTCCAGTAACCTTGAGAAATATTCCTTTTCTGGGAAACTGATGACATGAGAGCACTGCATGCACGTATCCCATTTATCCCCACTCTAATTTCCTGAAAGAGCTGTTTTTAGTTGTGTTCCACGTAAATGGAATGAGAATAGGGGTTTGTTGTTAGTGGTCAATCACTTGCAGAAATATGGTCTCAAAACTCAGCCCTTTCTTTTACTCTGACTTTACTGGAAAATCCCAAACCTGCACTGCACACAGTGTCTTACAGCAACCTCCTGGGACCACTGCTGAGCCAGTTCCACGGCTCGCTCTCGCTTGAAGGAGAATCATCCGCTCTGGATGTCCTGTTAGGACTCGTGGCATGCTGATCCAGCAGTGTGAGTTTTAGCACAGCTACCATCTTTGAGACCTCAGAGCAGGGAGGACCTGCACTTTCCTGTAGAGGAATTTCAGTTGCCACCTGACACAGAGATGAAACTGCAAGACAGAAGGACCTAGTTAACCTCGTGATTGAAGCAGTGTGCCTGCAAAGATGGAGAGCAAGATTTGCTGCTAATTTGTATGATTGCTTTCTGGGTTTTTTTTCCATGCCGCCCCATGGAGGACATTACTTATTAACAAGCAAAAATTTCATTTAATTTCATTTCATTCACACTTCAAAATAACCTGCATGAAAATCAATTCTTTGCTGCTTTCAAGGAAAAGATCTAAGGAGAATCACAAATCTGAGTTAATCCAGAAATTACCTGCTATATTTCCAGGTAAAAATTGTAAGACCAGTAAGAGTATTCGGTCACCTTCACTGACCCACCATGACAAATTCCATGCAGCAGCCCTTCATGCTCCCCTTGTGCTCTATTTCCATGTACACTGGGCTAAAAGGTCTTGCTGAAAGGTGTTCAGATAACACCGAGAGAGAGAAGCTGACACTTCCAGTGGAAAATCAGCCCCACCACAGGAGATCTGAGCCTTGTTTTTGCTTGAATTTCTCTGGTTTCACCTTCCAGTTATTGATTCTTGTGCTGGCTCTGTCTGATGGATTAAACAGTCAT
Source organism: Acropternis orthonyx (assembly GCA_035583155.1). Lineage (NCBI taxonomy): Eukaryota > Metazoa > Chordata > Aves > Passeriformes > Rhinocryptidae > Acropternis > Acropternis orthonyx. The sequence continues at coordinate 10,736,583 of JAWWEU010000005.1, forward strand.
TCTTTGCAGCTAGCACCTTCTCTCACTTCAGGCACTCATACTCCACAAATATTTCACCTCTTGCTCCTTTTTCTGTGAAGTGCAGCACACAAAACTTCAAGTCTTTTATTGCATGGAATATTTTTCCATTTGTAAATTACTTCTTGTGGCCTTTTATGTACCCCATATTGTAGTTAGGGCCTGCATTCCACGTGGTCAGAAAAAAATATGGGCATGTGAAATGTGTTACTGCACTTGTCTTTAGGGTAATTTTGGGCAGTGGAACAAGAACCATCTCTCAAAAAAAAAAAAAAAAAATCTGTATTCCTAGGCAGAATGTCTGACCTCTCTCTCTCTCTCTCGCATTTGTACGTCCTTCCCAGCAACAACTTAGTTCTTCTGTCCCTGTTTTCTACAGCTCCTACCTTTACTCAACATGCACTTCACATATAAATGAGGCTCACTCGAAGGCTGGGATGGAGAGCAGTCCACGCAGGAAAAATCAATTATAAACCTAGGTCTATTTCTGACAGTTTGGTCTTTCATAGAAAATGTTTAATGAGGGTATTTTTTATGAAATATAACAAACGTAATTCTTACTACAGCAATTTTGGTTTTTTTATTATCAGTCCTGGCAAGATTTCAGGAGTTGCTGGCCATGGTCATGGTGCCAACTCTTTGTCCTTGTGGTGAGGAATGGCTTGTTCTCGCTTTACATTTTAAGAGCGTAATGTGACATTTGTATAAGCAGCATGAGAGGAGATCAGTGTTTATCATTAGCATCCATTAGACTTCTGCCACTCCCGCCATGGCTCAGGTGAGAGGACAGTCTGCCTGTTGCCCACAGTGGAAGCCAACAAAGCGCCTGTGCAAGGAGCCCTCCTGGGATGCCAGGCGCAGCTGTGAGGTCACACAGCTTGAGGCACACTGCACAGTGCTGGTGAGAGGGGACATCCAGGCACGGGCATGTTCGAAAGCCCCACGCATCACCTGCAGCGTGTCACACTGCTGGAAACCAGCTGCAGACACTGAAGGTTTTCATCTTGTCCTGAAGCTTACTCCCTGTGGAACGTAACGCATCCCAAAAATGTACCCACATGACAGTAACACAGCATGTTTAGGTGAAGGAGGGATCATACTAAAGTAGCAGGCTTTGTACTTTTGTTTATAGGTTTCAGAGAGGGATGGGAAGAGCACCCCAGGTATACAGGATCTAGAGATGACAGTCAAGCGCTGTGCTCAGGGCAGCACAGCTGCAGGCAAGATTTCCACCAGCGAACAAAGCAAAGGCTGATGGTACTGGCACAGCCAAAGAACTAAGAAAGTAAGAGCTATTGGAGCGGAGACGTTATGTGAGATCTTTGACTGCAGGGCCCGACAGAGCAAACTGGATGAGAAAGGTGAAAGAGAACCAGAGCGGGATCTGAAGAGGCACTGATGACCTCCTGACGGCAGGGGAACAAGCCTCTGCTCTAGTGATACCTTGATTATAATGGCAACTTTGACCAAGACAGACTCACTTGCACATACATTTAGTGTCTGAGGGAAACTCTGATTGCAGAAAGACTTAAACCATTCATCCCCTCTCCAACTTCTGTTGAAATTAGCCCCAGGTTCAACAAACAGTGTTGGAGACAACATGCAAAGAGGAGGAACGAAAACTGAGCAAAAATCTAGTGATCAGGATTACGGTGACAACTTCAGCCAATAATTAGTAAATGGAATGTTAGTTATTGCTACTCCCCTCTTCCTTTCACCATGGCTCGCACAGCTGTTTATAAATTGATATCCATGGAAATGAGTGTGAGCTGAACCTGGGTAGTTGGTATTCATGCAGTATCAAAGGAATGCATTTGCATTCTTTGCCAGAAGAATCAATTTACCTTGATTGATGATTGAACTTCAATAAGTTCTTTAATATTTTGGTCATTAACCATGATGCTGCAACAGTGTCACCAGAGTGCTATTGTATTTCACACCATGGATCTTATTAGCTGCACTCTGTAATACGCCTGAACTTTTAATTGAGCCCTTTTAAATATTGATAATCAACATATCTCAAAGATGATCCTTCAGAATAATGCTCAGTCTGCCCAGGACATTTTAAGAACACAGTTATTCTTGTCATTGGAGAGGCTGGGCAGCACAGGTAGACGGCACAGAGTGCTGGGTGCTTCTTGAAGCAGCAAGGGCTTCCTCTTCTCCTCGGTGTTGGTTTCGTTATCAGTTCAGTTCTCCCCAGTAACACTGAAACATTGCTTCTGACTACAAATCCTGCTCCTGCTTCAGAATGACCTGCAGTAATTTCACTTTCCCTCTTAGTAACATTTCAAAATGAGCTCAGCAGTAATACTTCTCTTTATGCACTGGGCTAAATGTAGGCAGATCTAAAACAACCTTCCTGATGATAGATATATGGCTAAAGTCAAAAAGCTAGAGGCACTTAAAGTGTTATAAAAGGAAATAAAAGAAAAAAATAAAAGACATTGTTTGTATTTTGCGGTTGAGAAATAATTGAAGAAAATAAAGAAACAGCAGTTAATGCAAGCAGCAAAAAGAAGCTTCAGGGCACTGGGCAGCTCCACTTCAGTTACAGCAGCAGCCTCAGCACTGCACTCCCGTCCTTGTTCTTATGCCACTGAGCTATGACACATGAACTGTTTGCTGCCAGGAGAAAGCGTCAAGCTGTTCCTGCTACAGATACAAACGCTAGAGATGCAAAATCTGCCCCTGCACAACATCTCCTGTTTGTACTGGAGCAGCATACCCCAAGCCTATCAGAGCTGAACCCCTGGCCTACAGCAATGGCAGATAGCTCAGGTACAGAGCTGCTGAACTGAGGTAACTCAGAAGCAAGGGAAATTAGCCCATGCTTATCTCCACACTATCAAAGCAAGATTCTTTCTGAGAGCCGGTCGAACACTTGTATACTGAGCTGCGTTGTGTGGTGGTGTATCCTCGCCTTTTCAAGGATACAGCCAGCTTCCAGTTGCACATGAGCATGGCAACAATATGAAAGACCAAGAGAGAAGCTGATAACATTTCAATGCTGTGTTCAGAGGTGAGACGACTAATGAAACTGAGATAGCAGTGCATCTATTAAAATGAGCAGACAGTGGGAACCTGCACTCTGTTCCCGCTGCACCGACGGTCTGTTGGGTGGCTGCTAAGAATTAAAATTGTGCTGTCAACAGTCCAAGTCTCGCATGATTACACACCTTTAAAGCCAATCAGGAAGAAAATAAATTCAGATGTGTGTGGCAGGAGTTGAATAGGGAAGACACCACAACAAGCTTCCATTACCTTTTAAGAGCCAGTCAAATATTAATCACTACAAAATCTCTTGACAAAACCAACAGTACAGTTCAGCCTTTCCAGATATGCAGAAATACACAACACATGTGTGAGGACCACAGGATCTTCCTATCTGTGCTAGGCAGTGTACCAAAGCATACCTTGCTTTTGCACCAGCATCATAAGAGAGATGATGCACCATCCACAGCAGAAACACATCCACTGAATGTGGAACAAGGATTTCCTGGCCTGAGGACCTGCTGCTGAGGTGACTCTCACAGAAAGACAGTCTGTGTTGGAGCGGACCTTCCCAGTCCTGGCAGGCTGCTAAGAGTAGTCAATGTATATTGCTATAAGCAAGAAAAAGGAAATTCTCTGATTTTATCTGAATTTTCTCCCCCCCCTCTGGAACAGTTCTAATTCCTCTGTTACCCAAACCTGTAAGAGGTGGCTAGGGTTTTTTTAAAAATTTTTTATTTGTCTTTGGTATTCTCTGATGAAGAAGTACAGATGCAAAGAACTTCTTACCTTTGCATCTTTTGTTTTTCCATTTTTGCATATTAACAGAATATTCAATGAACTCATTTAACACTTCTCAGTGATCTACAAATAATCCTTTGTGATTTTGAAATGTGGCTATAGGCAGGAAAATGACTGCATCATTTTTTTAACATAACTGTTCTGTTCCCTGTGTGTAACCAGTCATGTCTGCTCACTATATTAACAAAAATGAAGCTAAACATCTTCTCATCCTATTGTTTGCAAAATAAATGTAGTTCTAGGAGAGAAAGCTGGCATCTATTCTGGCTCATACATCATTAATAGAACTATATGCAAAATTTTCAATTGCTGTATTGCTGAACTAATATTCCAGTTTTACTCCTTGTTTTCCATTGAGCCTGCAGTGGTGGTAGCAGAGAGATTACCACCAGCAAACTCCTCATTCTGGAGTCAAAAGCCTTTCTTCTTCACTATTTGGAGTGAAAGATGAAAATAACAATCATCTCCATCCTTCAAAGTAAGATGAGTTCTGTAGAAATATGACAGCAAAAAAGCAAGTTTTTCTAAAGAGTTGGCATGCATGTTCAAGAAAAATGCTTTAAATAGAGCCAATGGATTTAGGGAGATGCACTCCAAATCCAGACACATCTCCAAGCACACTGACGCGACAGTTTCTCTGAAGCAGCTTCCTACCATGGCGTTCACACACTGAGGCAGCTGCCAGGGGTGACAGCAAGAGGGTTCTTGATTCAGCTTATTTTCGCTGTGCCTGTGGGTGACTTGGACCATATTTTCTCCCAGGTGCTGCTGCATTAACTGTATGAGGAATGCACCAGGCACAGAAGCTGACAGAGACTTACAGCTCTGAAACAGATAGTTACAGCTGCACATACATGCTTCCTCTCTCATTAAGGAAGAAAGACTGCTGCTGTTTACCCTGTTAGGATCCCTACAACGTATGCCTCTACTGTGTCCTGCCTGGCCCTCTGAGCTGCACCATATCTGAGCAGCACAGGGAATGTGGCCTGTCACTGGGCTGTGAGTTAACCTGGAAAGGCCACTCTTGGATCCCATCTCCTGTATTCCTGTGAAACCCTTTGGATCACCTCCACCACTTGTGAAGTTCCAGTTCTCCGGCAGCTGGTCCCTGGAGCAAATGAGCCTTTCAGTGCCAGTGGGAGGTTCAGCACAGCATGCAAACCCACCAGAGTGGACAAGCCCTGCAGGGTTGTGGTCTAAGTGCACAGGGGGTAGCCCAGCTCCAAGGGACTCCCCCCCTCTCAGTGAGGCCGATCAGGCTCAGTAAGACAGAAAGATGCAAAGTGAGTTTTCAGATGTGCTAACAACAGCACCAACTTGTTGCCAAACAGAACTGTAATTTATCCAGCAAATCTGCCTTCACACTGGCAAACTCAACTATCTGTACAGACTTTGGCAGAGGATAAGGGGGGAGAAAGAAAAAAGACCCTTTGGCTCCAGCATGCATATGAGGAGACGCATGTGAATGCATGTGTGTGTGTGACAGTGAGAAAACAGTTGTACTCACAGTGAAGATTTTATCCCTGATTTCTTCAGTTGAAAACCACCACCACTTATTTTCTTTTTTGGTTACATCAAACTTGGCATTTTGAAAGCTCTTTTTTGTTTGTTTGGTGGGTTTTGGGTTGGTTTTTTATTTCTTTCCTTCTTTCAACTCAGTGCTATTTTGAATTTAAGATGAATGTTGCTTTCATTTCCATCACTGGTTTCTAGCCTGCATTTCTGAGCCTTTGCTGCAATTTCACTACGTTTAGCACTTACTAGGCAATTATCACTGAGTCAGGTAGAATGACAGCATTTTTACAGTTCAAGCACACAATTCCATATTTCAGTGAGCTGATTTTTAAACTATTTAAATGTTAATAGCATCCACCTAATTGTACAGATCAGAATGTCACCAGCTAATCCTTGTGCTTTCCAGCTGACTTCTGTCAGCTGCTCTTTTCCTTTAGTTATCAATTCCAGGATATACTTCTGATCACAATTATTAAGGTGAGGTCAGAAATACTTTTATTTGTATTCCTAGGTGCTTGCACCTTTCTGCTCTTAAATCTCACCAGCCCATCATTTGTTACACAAGCAGAATCTCAAAGCACTGCTAAGGCATCACAGGGTGGAATTAGTTTTTACTGCAATCCTCCATTTTCAAAACAACCAGTACATGATTGCTACAGTTCTCAGGGGAAACCAGCTTAAATGTGTGTTCATATTCCCCTTGCATTTCAACTCAAAACATTTTATAGCATCCAAAATACTGTCGTGTGAGACAATGGAGGAATGTCCATTTGGGATCACAGGAAATAAACCACCTTCCCCTGCCTCCTCCTACGTTTTCCTTTGTATTTGTCAAAATGGAATTTAGACTTAAAAGAATAGCATGAAAATCTTCAGATTCAAGTCAAATGTAGCTCTTCTGCACTACTTTTGCTGTACAAGAAACTATTTTAGCAGAAGCCTATGAGCAGATCCTTATAAGCCAAAGTATACTGCTGTAATGGGAAATGATGAGGGAAAATGGTTTCAAAGAAAATCTACTACCATTCCCCTGTGATGGCCAAATAAAAGAGTAAATGCTATTGCCACTGAGTCACAGGAAAAATGAAATTAAAGAAAGTTCTGTCAATGTGCAGATTTTGACATGCAGCTCCCCCAAAAGGAAGTGGCATAAAAATAGTAACTGTCATACAATCATTTATTAATAGTTAAAATTGTTATACATCTGCTCTGTGTAGACAGACTCTCCCACCAACTCAGCCAGCCTGGTCTGTGGGAACGGGGAGGGCAGAGTGGCTCCACTACAAAACAAGCAGTTAAAAAAAACCCTCAAAAAGCATGACAGAAACAACACGGGATCAAAACAAGAAAAAACAGCACAAAAAAGTCACGAAAGTGGAAAATCCAGAATGACTTAATGCTGCCATGAAAATTCTGGGAAATAAAGAGACAGCAGAACTAAATAACAGAAAAGTAGGTCTGGGAAATAAGGGAATGGAGCATCATTTTGGATTCAAGTGCTTGAGCTGCTCAGCACTTTAAAAAAAAGTATAGGAAAGAAAACTCAGCTTTTAGTTTTAATGCCAATGTGTTATGGGAATTAGCTAACAAATTTACTATATTAATTGCAATTATTTTAAAATCTGTAGAGAGCTAAGTCATCTGAGAATGCAGAAAGCCAAAGAACCTACTGCAAAAAGAGGCAGAAAGAGTGATGAGGGAATCACTGCCCTGTAATGACAACAAAACTGAAACAACAAACACGAGTGACAAACCTGTCTATGTTGAAGTGCCAGCAGGAACTCAGGACTCATTTGGGATACAAAAACAGCAGGTGAGAAGGAGTAAACCCAAGCTTTTCCTTCTCGTTGGATTACAGAGTCAACAGAAGAAAAGTGTGCTATAGCACCTTATTAAAACCATCCCCCAAACTGAAGCTGATTGGGACTGAATCCTGGTGGAGATGCATGAAAACTTACTAAATGTCCATAACTAAAGGGTAAAGATAAATGATAAAATGCTACCCCTGAGACTGGTGTGAGGGACAGATCTTATTTAACATTTTAATTAATCTAGGAGTAGGGAAACCACTGCTAGTCACATGGGGAAAACCCAAGTGGCAGGTTATAATTAACCACTAACCCATCTAGAGACTGGTGGGAGGAGGAGGTATTGGAATTTTCTATCTTGGTAACCTACACATCACTTATACTGTCCTTAAGATCTCGAGATGCTTCAGAATATACCATATTTTCACCCTGCTTACTCTGATCATAGCTCTGACTTCTACTGTCAAAATATACTGCAGTGAAAAATGAGGCAGCGCACATACATCACTTCATTGGCATGTAGCATTGATACAAGGTCTTAAAGAGTTCACTGAATTGGTCAAACGTCAGGATGCAGCAACATTTGTATCTTGGATTTGCAAAGACATGGGGCTTCTTTTTTGATGAAAAGCACCTGTGAAGTGCAGGGTTATTGTGCTCTCTTTTGCCATTTCTTGGATAAATGTCATCATTTTTAATGCTACCAATCTTCTTCTATAGCCCGCAGGGAAGATTTTCTAAGGCAAAAAAAATGACTTGTAGGTGCTTAATTCCCATTAAAATCTACTGGGGAGATAAGTACCAAACTGCTATTGGAGCCTTTGGGAAAGTCTTCCTCTAAACCATTGTTATCTACCCTTTCAACGCCTGAAATAAGTCACTTATATAAGATACATTATTAAAACAGGAGATGTTTGAATTTGCAGCAAAATCACTTTGTGGCCTGACAAGCAGCTTTTTGGCATCCCTGTGTAAGTATGCAGAATGAAGTGAGACAAGATGCACTCCAATTCTGCTTTTATAAAGACCTCTATTTTAGGCAATTTAACACAAGAAGGTGGATGTCTCATCTGTCTGACTCAGCAGAAGAGTCTCATTTGAAAACTCCACGGCAAGTCCTGACTGCCATTAATGAATATCTGTACTTGGTTTAGAGGTGAAATACCGTGTACATAAAAAAGAGAAGGCATAGAGACCCTGAAAGAACAAAAAAGCTCTGGCCAAGAGATCTGCTATTCTTATTGGTCTCCAGTCGTGTTGTTTCCCAGGAACTCCCTTTTTTGCTCTGGATGCATGGACTCTGGCGTTGATGATAAAGTATTGATGCTTCAATAGAAGTTGTTAGCCCTCCCTCCCCATCCATGGTGAATATGCTGTTTGTCAGGACACCTCACAAGTGACTTGTGCTGGGGACCAGATACAAAAAAATGGTAGAAAATACGCAGAAAGGGCATGTCGTATTGTCTGACCTGTGCACTGTCTCTGCACCCCAGGAAACCCTCACCACTACCTTCATGTTTCTCCCATGGTTCTATTCTTCAACAAAGCTCCATGGTTTTACAAAGAGGGTGCACTACAGAACCCTTTGACAGACAGACCTGGAGCCCTGTGAAAGAAACTGATTTTGTATAGTCACCTGAATGATTTCTTGTAAAGTCACAAACACCCTTAATGGTCTCTGGGGACCCAGTCCCAGCCTCAATACAGACAAACAGCATTTGCTGTATCTTTAGCTATATGCTGAGTCTCCTGGGAAGAGGCACACCGTGATGGCAACTCTTACACTCAAAACGCTGCACCTGCTGAAGCAATATTGAGGTAAAAATTTCATTTCAGACAGCTAATACAGGTAGATCTGCTGCTAACTTTTAATCAGTAGCAAGTTAAGACAAATTGGAAGCCATGACCTACAAAGGAAGGCTCTGCAAATCCCTCTGCCAGCCTCCTGAGGATGGCAGCTCCCCCAGTACACACCCTTGATAAACGGATCTTTTTACAAGGTCTAACTCATTTAATCATTGTCCCTGCTTGCATTAACCACTTCTGCAAAGGTATCTTTCCAGAGCAGATTGTATAAGGCAGGTCAAAAACCTGGTCTTGTTTTCAAATTCACATTCATGATGAAAGCCTCCAGTTTGACACTTCTATTCTTCTGAGACCTTTAGAGTTATAAGCACTGTGAATAATTCTTTTGCTTTTTCTCCCAGCCTGCTATAGGGCCTTCTCCCTAAAGCACAAAACACTTTTACTTGCTGAATTCTCTCCACGTGTCTCCTCTGTACTCAGTGAAATGGTCCAACAAGATGGGCTGGGTTGAGGTGCACAATGACCAGTCTCCCTTTGAGTGAAAAGCTTCTGTTCTGGCAGAAAGGCAGAACCCTGAGTAATCTATTCACTCCCTACCTGGCAAGGGAAGCAGGAAGAGAATAAGTCACTGCACTTCTAACTGAAAAACTGTCACAGAAAAAAATTCACACTTGAGCCTTCAACAGCGAACTTTAATTTGAAAACAGCAATAAGCTTTGACCTAGAGTGAACACCTTCCCTTGATGAGACAGGCAATTAGAGAAGGAGGAGCAAGCTCCAAGCCGTCAAGCTGCAGCCAGCCCAAGCCGCTCCTTGGTGGTGGCAAAGACTAAGGCGAGGCTTCCTCCCTCTGAGATGCCCAGCTCCGGGACAGTTACAGGACAGACAGAGTTTTGCACCACCAGAGCCCCGTGAGCACACCACCTTTTGGATGGCCTAAAGGCACAGCCAGGGTGACTGTCCACCTCCCTGCAAGACAGAAGTCTGCCTGCCTTGCAAGAGCACGGCTGGCATTGCCGCGACGCTGCTTTGCGCCTGCATTTGCTGCCTCCCCTTGCTGCCTCCCCTCTGATCGCAGATATCCTTGGTTTTGGCACCATGTCTTCTAACCCTAAGTGGAATTTTCAAATGTTTATGTCTCCTTCTTTTCCCCACAGTACTTTTTGGTGCTTTGAACGTTTCAGGGATTCAGCTACATAAATAGACATCCTAATCTTGTAACAACATACTAGATTACATAATTGCGATTAAGATGGGTAATTACACAGTGCCCATGTGAGGCAGACAGCTTTGATACTCCACATCACGACTGTGTCAAAATATTTTATTTACCGAAGTAGCAACTCCACAGGCTATGCTGTATTTTCCTGCAAAACGTTAAATTATTTTTTTATTTGGCTATACAAAAATAATAATTAGCAAAGTCCTTCAAGTGCTTTCATTCTGTTTCTGTTTTGTTAACAAAAACCGCACTGTTGGGGTTTTCCCTACTACAGAACATTTCAGCAGCAAGACAGTTTTCACAGACCTGGTAAGAGAGCTCCAGTTCACCGTAGAAACATTGCATGTTAGAGACTATTATAATGCTTTCCTGAAGTAAAGCTCATAGAAGAAGTAAAAAAAATTACCTATGGTATTTTTGTTAAGATATTTAGCTCTCATTTTGATCTGCTGATGACCTTTTACTCAAATGAATCACAACTACATCCTAATGCCAGAGCTTATTCAACAGCTATGAAAACAACCTGGAATTGCATGCAAATTTTATTTTTGTTTTCCCTCATGACCTTGAATTTATACTACTTAGTGCTCCACCACAGAAAATGTCAAAAATCACAAAGACCCTCTGGAAGGCAGTGAGGAATGCAGAAAAAGCTCCCTAGAATTTGGTGGGGGTAGGAGATAGGCACAATTTTTTACACAGCCAGGATTCCAAGGAAAGAGATAAGGCTAAATAACCCTCTGAACAGGAGTTAGTTGCCTTGCTTGCATGAGCTTCACAAAGACTTTACTCAGGAAGCCTAAGTATGGGTTTTGGCACTGCAGCCCAATAAATGTCAGGAAATACTGCTCCATAGAAAAAAAGTAGAGAGTGCATGCTGACCCCAACTGACCTGACATGGGCTTAATTGAATATTTACTTCACATACAGAATGGCCTGCATTCATATTTTCCATACAGCTAACCTGGAACTTTGTTAAATAATCACAAAACTGCATAAATATTGAAATCACAATCCTCTAATCACTGTCACACTGAGTGCATCACATGAATTTCTGAATCAACCAGGACAAACACACATTAGAGGTTCTCACAGCAAACTGCTACTGATGTTAAAATACATTTTTCAGAGGTTTTATGAAGTTTAATTGCACGGGATGAAACATGACACCTAAGCATTTGATTTATTACTAAGCATGACTCTATATTAGTAAGACTGCAGAGCATACAGTGTTGTGGAATTATTTTTACTCTGTCATGACAGATGGAGTCAGCGTTTGGTAAAGACTGCGTGCAAGTGTGCAGACATGCTGCAGGTGGGAGCCTCTCTGCTGCCTCCTCCAAGCCAAGCTGTTATACTTGAAAACAGCACATTTCAGATGACGAAGAAATCATCATCATCTATGTTTTTGAAATGGCAACATAGATTTTAATCTTCTCTGTATGAAAAAAAAAAAAAAAGCCTTGCCTAGAAAGAATTATAGAAGAGAGATGTAAGCCTTAAAGATTTGAGGGGATCTATAGAACAACAATCCCTGAGCACTGGTTGTAATTTTACACCATGATAGGTGTGCATTGCTCATGCTGCAGTGGCGCACACAACTACCCCATGGAGGTAGCAGTGGATGTAGAGGTGACAGACTGTGACTTCAGCTTTCTGACCTACACCCATGCTTTGGTTTGGTATCCCCTCACCCATACAGCAGTGTACCTCATTTTGTGCTCTGTTCTCTACCACCCAAGAAGCACTCCATGGTACTTCCACTTCTGGAATGTGCACACATTAGAAAAGTTAAGTTTCCCTGTCCAGGCTGGACAGCAGAACATGGGACACCAACAACAAAGCAAGTAGCTGGCAATGCTGAGAGTGGGGCCGGAATGCCAAAGCAGCCCCCTGTCTGCTGTGGGCACAGCTCTACTGAGAGTTCCTCTTACAAAAGGACATACAGGCACAGACCATTCTGCCTTCTGCTAAGCAGAGATGATATCTGGCACGTGCCTTTCTGAACATCAACCAGCTTCTCATTCTTTCCTATTATTTCACCCTTGTGAAAAATCCTCCATGACCTGCTCTGCTGCACTCCTGCATGTACTGGCCACGTAGTCTCTCCAGTTGGGGCAAACCTGAAATCACCATTTCACGTAAGCTCTCAGGTAATTAAGATGTCTTCAGCATGTACTGTGTAGGATAATTTTGAAACTGTTACTCCATGATTTATGAGAACTGTGGCTAACACTTGAGAAAAATGCTTTTAAGGCTGAATTCCCATATAACACTTATAGTACTGCTGACAGCCAGCAATACCCTCTCTCCCCATTTGTTTTCTGAGCTGACACAAAACCTTCCTCCAAAGCTAATTAAATCACCAAGAAAGGCATCTGACAATGTCCAACAGGCTTAGAAATGGTCTTAATCAAGGCCTTTGGCACAAAGTTCACATTCTTCTGAGGAGAAACTTTATATTAAACTCCTTGACATCAAGTGCTTTGGACTGGCCCCTTTCCAGTAGCTCAAGATATCACTGCCCAAACTTAAGGAGTGCTTTGTTCCAGCTGAAAGCAAGCTTACAGCTAGATGAAACAGAGGTAGAAGTAAATCTCTGTATTTCAAGCAAAACAAGATGATATCCACTCTAACCCCTACTTTTAAGAGAGGCCAGAAACGTACATCAACTTAACAGGATCAGAATCAAGCACTCTGTTGGAAAAACTATTGTTAGCTAAGATAGTTCAGCCCTGTATTCAGCAGTTTTACCAGTTCAGTGTACTCTTATGTGACTAGAAAAAGCTGTGGTCCCCCAGTAACATGTTTCTGGGCTATTCTGACAGAAAGGCACTGGCTTTCTGCCTAGAAGCAAAGGTGCAAGCTACACCAAGAGCCAGGAAAAAGCACTGAAACAAATGTCCATGGTAATCTTTGGAGCTCAAGTAAGCTCTCAGGGCAGTTCAGATGCTTACTGTTCTTTGTTTAAGTGTTGAGTTCTTTATGGTTTGGCTTTGTGCATGTTTTATACAGACGTTGACAAATACTAAAACAGCACTGTAACATTTCAAGGCTGATTCACTGATAAAATGCTCATTCAGAGTACTCCGGGGGACTGGATGTCATGTTCCCTTTCAAAAATACGACTGAAGTGAGTATTCTGTAAAAATTCAAAGCAGGTCTCAGATACAGAGAGCAATGGAAGATAAGCGGTGCATGAGGGGACACCGAACAGGTCATGGAATCTTCAATAAATATTACTGAAAGTACTGAGGTTCGATTCGTAACATCTCTAAGGGAATTTATCATTATTACCAGCATAATACATGCCTTGTTTAAGGGGAAGCTGACAGAGGATTGCTGTTAAAACTATTCCTAATAGCTGATCACATATTATTACCAAAACTTCAGCTTTAATTCTGATCAGTTTTTGTTGATTTATAAACACCATTCCCTACTTTAAAGTCTGTCATCAACCACATTATGCACTAGATAATGAATACACTCCCTAACTTCAGGTAATAGGCACAAACTCCCTTAGACAACAGTTGAATGAAAGGGAGTTCTATATATAATCTCTGTTTTCCCAAGTGCTCTGGTGTGACATTCCTACTGTATTTCTAAGAATGAGCTTTCCTGCCAATCACTCTGAATACAAACCTAAGTCCTTGTCCTCCCCTGAGATATGGTCTGGTCTGCTTGCAGCTACACAAACCACACTCCACAAGTGGACAATTGGAAAACCTCAGTGAACAGCTTCCAAATTCTCTCCACAAATAGGTGCTGGGGCATACATACACAAAACCAGGGATGAATTAGAAAAAGCTGAAGAAATGAATCACAAAACCCTCTTCCACCTTAGTTTGCTGTAACGTAAAATACAGAACAGAATGAAAACAAATTGGATGGACAGATGAGAAAAGGCAGATCCTCAAATCTCATTCAGAGTGCTCAGAAAAAGGGAGTCAATAGTAACAATCACATATAAAACTAAAGACCTCTACATTTCTCCCTCCTCTGATGTTTTCCAGCACATCCCATGCCTATTAGTTCATCTTGCCAGCAGTCATTCTCCTTTTTGAGATGTACAAGGCCAAGCACATTATCAGTGCTTAACAAGCTATAATAATGATTGATGATTACATATGGACAAGGCGAAGTTGAGATTAAGAGCCACATTAAAACAGCATCAGAATTCAGAGAACTTTATCTGAGAAGAGTTTAGAATGAAAAGGGTAGAGTAGTCACAAACACCACCAAGGGAACCCTCGTTAAAAAGTTCTGCACCCACCAAGGAGAAACAGGGATACACACAAAGAGAATTAATAAAAAATAGGTAAGAACAAGCACTGTATATCCTCCTAAATCTCTCCTGCTATCAGGTTAGTTGCAAATCTGTATAGGCATAATGTGTACCAACAGCCTCAAACTACTGTTCCAAGTAAAATGCTGTTTAGCCTTAAAATACTGTTTCTCATTTTAGGTCTCTACTTCTCAGAGGTTCCACTCCTTTCTATTCAGACTTCTGCATTAAGAAACAGTGAAATGACACACTTTCCAGTGGCGTGCACACTGCATTCAGTGCACCTATCTATGACTCATGCAGCAGAATTCCCTCAGAAGGGGAACAGAGAACCCATCTGAAGTTGACTCCTTGGGTGTTTATAACCACAGCTTTCTGGCTGTTAGGGATGATATTACAAGGCAACTCTTTTGGTCAAGGATGTTTTTTAAAGCAACAAAGCAGGCAGTCTTACTATACTTCACATAATTGGAGGTCCTCTTACCATAACAATTACTGGACACATACTGAATTCTTAAAGATGAAAATCTGTTTCCAAGATATTTTCTGCCTCTTTGAGCTTCATGGGTAAGCTGTAGATTTTTAGTGTTCGTAGAACATACAGGTCTTGCAAAAGATTAGAGTTTCACATCCGTGTGGATGAAAGGACAACAGTCACTTCTCCAAAAGATATAAGGCCCCACAACTGAACAATTTTCTCTTTTCTGTCCTCCCTTTCACTTCTCCAGTGTTTAACATAAGAAGAGTTGTTTAAATCATAGCAGCATTGTCAGAAAGTCAAAGAGTTAAAGGTTTCACCATATCATTTATGGACTGCCAGATGCTACAAGCTTGTTATATCCAACTTTGATTAGCTGTAAAATGAATCTACAGACAGATTACTGCTGTTTGCCCAGATCACTTTTCCTTTTTTCGGTTCAGGGTTTGTATCTGTCATTCTGCTAAGCAGCAGCCAAGATTACTGGCAGAGTATTCTCTTCATCCCTGGCAATTTAGTTTCTGGTAACTGTGGTGTAAACATACTGCAATAGTGCAAGATCCCTATTGACTGACAGTCACCATTAGGGGCATTATATTGTACCATATTTACCCATCTTCTGCAACAGCATCTCCAGGCACTCCCTTCAGAAGAGACAAGCAGCAGAGGGTCTGCAGAAACCTCAAACTTCTCCCTGCATCATATGGCCAGACTCCCTTCAAAGCCTTTCTTTACAACATTTTTGCCTCGCTGTCACTCAGCTTCACCATGAGGAAGACTGAACATCCCATCTCCTCCAGTTCTCCTTTTTCTCCTTTCACCTTCCTTGGCAGTTGCCAGTATTAGTGTTGTCCCTGTTGTTCTGCCCTTTCCCTTGGCCTTCCAGGCTGCTATGCATTTTCTGCCCTGTATTACAATAAAATCCCCCCATTTTTCTCTGACTTTCACCCTGTATATTTACTACACGGTTTATCTCCCAATGAGTACAGTGGCTTCCTTTTTGCTCTTTGACTTTCTAAATCCATCCAAGAAACCAGCAACTAATCATCTTTCTTACCGGCTGCTCAGCTGATGTTGCATGAGCTCTGTTCCAGCTCCTTCCCACAGGAACCACTCCCTCTTCTGCTTTCCCACCCTCACACATTTAGGATCTCCAAACTTCCCTGCGAAGCTCTGCCTAAGGCTGTCACCTGTGTATTTCCACATGCTGGCCTTGCTGAACAGCCTTGAATTGGAAACAGTGACAGATTCAGGGCTTTTCTCTCACAGTTTATTTAATATACCAGCCAAGGAATACAAAGAAGAGCTCTGTACCCGAACACAAAAAGAGCTTTTAAGGTCTTGAGATCATCAGTCTTGAAGCCTTGTTTCATCACAGACTGTAAAGCAGCACAATCTTCCTATTCATATAGAAAATGTACGCTTTAAAAGATCTTCAAGAATATCACCCAGGCATCAATAAAGCCACACAAAGATGGAGAATTTGTCACTTCCAGTGCTGGTCTGTTCCACCTTGCCCACCTTGTCTGCTAGAAACCTATGCCTTGCTTCCGTTTCAATTCACTATTTAAAGTTTCCAGCTATTAAGTCCTTCTAATATGTTTTTTTCACTTGATTAAGAAACCCTTAAAAGCCTTTCTTCTCCACATGAAATGATTTAGAAACCATAATCAAATTCCTCACCATCTTCATATTAATAAGGAAAGCAAATTGATCTCCTCCAGTCTACCATTATATCACATTTTTCTCAACCTTAGATTATGTTTGCACCTCTCTCATCTCCAATTCAATACTCCTCTTGAAACACAGCAAACTAGATGCTCTTTTGCTCTTCCTAACACCAAAGTGAGGGATTTTCCTTAACTTTAACTTCTCTGTCTAGGTGCAGGGACACACTGTAGTCCATCTCGCCAGGTTGAAGGGCTGGACAAGTCACAAGGCAAGCCCAGCTGCATGCACTGCATCGAAAAAGGCCTGTTTCTGTATGATGGAAAGCTGGATTACTCTGCCCAAAGACTGTGCAACCTCGTGCATGGCTCTGGAAAACCTCTTAATTGTAAAGCTGTGTAAAAACTCTACCCTCTGCACCAATCATCTGCTTACATTTGTCATCCACAAATATTAGAAGATTTATTTGCCATCTCTCTTCTCTGATTGAGGCATTGCCTAGCGCTGGAGTCAGTGCCAGTCCCTGCCAAGTCCCACTAGAAACATCCCTGTTTGATGACTGTCCAACAAGAACCACTTCAAAGTTCTGGTTGCTGATCAAAAGTGACACACTACCTTTCAGAACCACAAATTCCAATCAGATGCATTAAGTCAAATGCCTTACAAAAGTTCATATGTCACTACTGCAGTTACCTTTATAAATCAAACTTGCAGTGTCAAAAAATAGAAGCACTTTCCATAAATCCACACTAAGTGGAATTGGCTCAGTAACACCCTAGCTCTTCACTGGCAAAATTCTGTCACAAAACAAAACAAAACAAAACACAAATATTAGGCTTAATAATTGGCTGAACCACTTGTTTTTTTTTAAATATTAGCAAGAGAGTATGACATTTCCATCTAGGGCTTCCCTGGTATTTTAACTTCTATTAAACAGGAGCGTCCAATTTTTAGGCCTTATAATTTAAAAATGCACAGCTTTTGTATGTGACTTCCAGCATCCTTGATTTCAAGAAACCAGCACCTATCAACATTTGCACATAACACAAACTCAGGTCCTCTTGTACCCATATCAACAGCCCTTGAAACAGTGACAAAACATGTTGCAGGCTTTTCTCCATCACCACTTTTACTACACTGGGCCTTTCCCACCGGGGCACTTTGGGTATTCAAGCTTGGCTAGTCCAGCCTTACCATTATGTGAGTGATATGAAAAAGGTGAAGTTGTGGGTGAAAAAAGACAACAAAGGCAGCTTTAAGGAGACAGAAGTAGTCAACAAGAGATAGACAAAAGCATCAAGATGCAAGAATGAAAGCCTTGAAGGGAAGGATAAGAAGTTCAAGCTTGCTAGGCAAAGACAGCAACGTGTGAAATTCAGGGACTGGCATACAGTGACAACTGGCTCAGTGTGCTGGAAAGAGATGTTATCAATATTCTGTGTGTGAACTCACACACACACATACTTTTCCCAATACACATGGGCTTGGCAATTTCTCTCTTCTTCACTTCTGCCCTTTCCAGAAGTTTGTCACGCTGCCATGTGAACAAAGTGTGCCAAAAGTATCGCTTGGCAGTGCTTTCACAATAAGCTCTCCTGGCCCAGGGGCTACCCAGACTTCCTCGGCTCCCCAGACAAAGTGAACTATCATAGCACTACACTTTTTCTCTGCAGAAGTGCATGGCTTGAATGATTTGATGATACCATCAGCAAGCTACTCTGCCACCATTCCACACATACCTCCTGTCATCTGCAGCCCATCACACAAGTAGATGGGGAAAAACCCCAAAGAAACACTGAACCAAGGACTGAAAAGCCACGAGTTGTAGAACTTAGCAGAAAGTTTGCTTCTGTGCTAAACTTTGGTTTCTTTCTTCATGTTCTTGTTGCTTGCCACGAGTCTCCTCAAAAGCCAACACAACTCAAGCCCAGCAGCGCCATCACAAGCTCATTTCATCACAAGCAAGGTACAGTCTTGAGAGATAATTTTCCCTTAAGCATTCAAGATCCAATTACTAATTGTTTTAATCCAGGTTATCCCTTGAACTGCACACAGGGCTCCATAGTGCATAGCACACAAGGGGAAAGCTGTCCTTCCTGGGAGCACGGTGGGGACAGGACTGCTTATCTTTCTCCAAAAATCTTGTGCTTTTTGCTAACCTCTGAGTGTGAGGAAGGATCTCTGTCATCTTTGTTTTCAGGAAGGTATTAGTGCTCTACTTCAGTTTTCAGTGTTTTGGGGTCTGCCAGCTTTGAGCGCATGGGCTAATGACATGTAAATCTCTGAGGATATTTGAAAGAAAATTATAATTTTTTAGCTTTTAAATAGGAAATGCTAACCCTTGAGAGCTGCTATTCCTCATCGGGTTAAGCATGTGGAGACAAGCTGCCTTCACAACGTATTTTTGACAAGTGATGATAATGCTCCCTTCTAAATCACTAAAATAAAATGTTCTCAAGGTACGTGGATTCCCAAGTTGTCCACAGGACACAGGTGCACATAGACCGTATGATGAATTCACAGAAGATGGTGACAGGACAACACTGGAGTCATAGGACTCTCTGTCAGCAGAAGCAGTAGCACAGCTCCTCATCCTTAAACCCTACTGAAGGGTAAGTGCTTTGAAGCACAAGCAGATGCCAGGAGATAGGACAGGAAAGGCAGGAGAAATTCATCTTCTTGCAAGTGTTTGGTGCTAGTTACTGAGGTAAGTGCAGGTGTGAGTGAGCTCTCAAACAGGAGCAGGCACAGTCCTGATGGTGTGATCTGACATGGCAGCTGAGGAGAGCAGCATGGTCCTACAGTGAGCAGCCAAGGGAGAGGAGCAGGTGCTACGGCTCTTCTTGGGAAAGGTTGAGGAACAGAAGCCTTTGTGAACACCATTCTCCTCTCACCCTGTGTGCTGTTCCTTTAACGGGTGAGTGTTGATGAAACAGCATATTAAGATCAAGCTAAAACTGTTCCTGTATAAAATTCTACGATCTATAATACACAGATGACACAGCTACTGACCAGAGGCATAAGCCCCAAGCCTTCAGTTATGTCCTTCATATATGAATGTGGTTAATCATGGCTGCAGAACATTTTATTAACTGCAAGGTTAATATAATCAGCAAAAAGGACCACTTTGCTTTGCCCTGCTTCAGACAAACGTGCAGACTCAAAATATGCACAGACTCACATCCTCACCAACCAATTTGTCTTGCATGGGACCAGACCAGTTGCAGGCAGGGATCACAGCCTGGCCTGTCCTGCTAGCACATCCAAACACTAGTGAAAAGCCCTTGCAAACACTTCCTCCTGTGTGCAACATGAAAACACGATCATGCAGTGGAATGCTTATTGACTTTCCAATGCCACCCTCACAGACAAACTTCTGTGAGCATCCCTGCTAATTCCACATGTGCCAATGTGGTAAAAAGTGCTGAGGGAATAGCAGCACCACCTCTCCTTATATAGAAATCTTAACTGATACAGAGCAAGAGACATATCTGGCCTCAGTCTGGCAATCTGAAAGTATCAGTGAAGCCAATCCTTCACCTGGAACACTTCCTTTACAAGCCAAGATGTTGCTCACTGAATGATCCGTAACACAGTTACAGCACTTTGTGTACATGGGTTCAACAGCAAGATCTAGTAGCTGGAATAAAATGGAGAATAAACAAGGTTTTCTGCCTTTAAGCTTGAGTTTGGACAGTGTCTCTTCATGGACCTCAGGGACATTCCCAATGCATTTGTGGTAGAACGCAGTGACACCCACCTCACAGCTATGCAGGTACAGCACATGCACCGTCCTGTTAACATGCTAGGAATCTTCAAGGGGAAAAAAAGCACACAAGCTACCTGTGCACCCAGTCTTTAATCCCATTCTCCTAGTTCGCTGGGCAGTTGTGGCACATCATAAAGCCCTGGAAAGTGTTGCTAATACAGCAGAGGTCCCCGCAGAAGCTTAGAGCTTACCTCTTTCCCATGGATAAAGGAGTGGCTTATAGTCTCCAGAAGAAAAGAGGGAACACAAGCCTAAAAACTCCTTTACTTTCCCCTTTTTCTGTTTTTAAATTCTAAATGTATGGCTACTCCAAAGAATTACCCAGGACTGAGTACCTTTCCTCTGTGAGGGGTAGCAAGTATGTTGTGGGATGGCAGAGCTACTCCAGAGCCTGAGCTATTCTGTACCATAATATGAATGCCAAATTCAAAAAAAGCCATTTTCTGCCAGTACTACTGTGTTGGGTTAACTCATGATTTTCTAAACCAGAAAAGCTGCTGTTTCTTAGTGAGGACACAACATGAAAGAGCAGACTGGAACAAAACATGCAACCCACAATTGCTCAATTCATATAATTAAAAATTAAACAGCAGACAGGAAAGCAGGCGCATCTCCACGTGTCTGTGTGTATATTCAGTTTTCAACAGAAACATCTGGTCCCTGAATAAGATATTTCAGTCAGCAAAATCTGTTGGGTAAAAGTAGTTTCTAACTATTTGGGTGCCTTGAAAAGCTCTAAAGACCTACCAAGGCAGAGTTTGGGTGACTGATGGATGCATGGCGCCCACCAGCACGGCACTCCAGCCTCCCCCCATCTCTCACCACAGCCTGGATTAACTATGTTCTCTGCAGAAATACTGGCTGGGGAGAGTTGTTCTGGCAGTTATGTGTCTGTAATGCCTCCTTGCTTATATTTAAAGGATAAAACCCTCTAAGGAAGGCACATAAAGTATGGAAGAGCAATAGCACAGGAGAATCACTGCTATTTACATTTTCCCCTCTTTTAAACAAAGCCAGGCTTCAGCTGATTGTTTTGTTTACAGTAGAAGTAACAGAAGAGAGTTTTACTCCTTACAGCCCATTAAACCTGTTTTTCTCCTACTCCTGTTCTCCTCCCCCTCCTCTTCAAGCCTTTAACAAGCCACAGGAATACAAATCAGACAAAAAAACCCCAAATCTCTCTGCTGATGAACTGCCGAGAAAAGGTTTCAACATGGCTGGTATTAACAGTGCAAATTTCCGACCTATTTATATCATGGGTAATTGGTGACTAGAAATATTTGCATTGCTAATTTCCCTCCATTAAGAACAAACCCAAAGTTCCAATAATATGCTTAACAACTGCATTTAAGTTACTGCCCCTTCCCTCCCCCCGTGTTTTTTTTTTTTAGGAGTTTTTCCCCTCTCCACACTTGAGTTCCTAAACAAAGAGTTCATTCTTTCTTTGCTCCCATTACTACCAAGTTTGCTGTTTTAACAATAAACTTGACTTTCACCATCGAAAGTGGAAAACAGAAGACACAGAGAGTGGTTAGGAGGAATAGTAGTAAAAAATCTGTTACTCTATGTGTTACGATTTCCTTATTATGAATTAAGTAAGAATAGTAATCAATAAATCAGCATACTTATCCAACACATACAAAGCTGAATTCCTGTGTTAGGCACTTCATTTAAATTTGATGCCCTAGAAATACACATGAGATTTGAACGGAATGGTTAAACCATGCTTTCATTTCCTTTAATAAGGGCCAGCAAGGCCCTTTAACTGCAGCTCTCCAAAGGCTGCAGATGGCCACTCCTGGGTGATGGCCTTGCACCCAGAGGGCTCTAGGAACTGATTAGGAGCCTGGTACGGCAGAGTTTGGAGTCTTACAAAAAGGCAATCAGCCCAAGTGCCCCCAGGGAGAGAGAGGGAGAGCACAGAGCAGAGTGCCTCTGACTTCAACCAGCAGCTCTGTTTCACATAAAGGGACACTGTCAGGTCCCTTTAGAATCACTTTAAAATAGATGAGGCAGATATGAGGGCTAAAAAGAAACTTTTCTTACGGTCCACTGGATCCGCATGCAAAGCTCATTGAAAACATTTGAGATGCATACCAAATTAACTGTACCAAGCAACCAGAATTAATTGTGTCCTTGACAGCGTGGCAGCCGATAACATTTGTTATCCTGTGAAGTCACTCAACCCACAAACAAATCCCTTCACTGCCATTTATGCCCACTGTGCTCCCATAAAGCATCCAGAACAGGTACCTATACCTATTAATAAGTCTGTCACCGCTGCCACATTACAGAGGAATGTGAGCTATCATGGTACAGTGACATTTAGCTGATCTCTGGTCCTGCAAATTCAGCTGACCAACGCCACATTTCAGGAATGAGTTTTCCAGTGGTGAAAAGAGTTATATACTGAATCAGACACCAACCCAGCAAGCACTGGCTGTGCTGATTTAGTGGGGCTGGCGACTGTATTGTAACTGCGCTGTGACAGCCAACTCTCACACCATCCTGATGGAAATAAAAGCTGCTGCCCCCCTGCTGCAGCACAGAACAGTGGAGATGTAACACTTCAGAGCAGAGGCAATTCAATCCTTCATGAAAAAACAGAGGACTTTTCAAAGAAGGCATCTGGAGGCTGCACAGTGCACCTGAATTAATAGCTAATCATCGCAAGTACAAAAGGGGAACAGACTCCTCCAACTCAGCCAGCCGGCAGCATAATCCAGAGCTCAGAGAGATAGGTGGCAAACATTGAACAGTAATGCCAAAATTCAGGACACTGGAAATCCTTTGAAAAAATCAAGAGGAATCCAAGTAGGTAACTTCAGCTGAGCTGAAGATTGTAGCATGACTGTCAGTTGAAAACCAAAACCTAGCTAGTCACACAGTCTGCAAGAAGAAACCAGTATGAGAAGGAACACAGATTTTGTGTGCATGTGTCATTGCCGATACAATATTCCCTGCCATATTTATGGAAATACTGTAATCTCCCAATGATCAGTGCTCTCTACAGATCTTCTAAACCCAGAAATCAAATTCCTTCTTAGCTACAGTCAATAGCAGGCCCCATGAAGCATCTGCATTCTCAAGGGATGAATACAATTTTTCTGGTTTAGTACTGATAAAACTTTAACAGTGTATGAACATAACATTAAGATATATTATAATTTGAATTCAATGTCTCCTGAACTCAGAAATTGCCTTGCTAAAGTGATTCGCATGACCTTTTAGTCCTGCACTAATGTCACACTTTCCTAAAGAGAAAAAACAACTTCGTAACTGGAAACACACCATTTCCAAAAGCACGACACCAGAAAACACCACCTTTGCCAGCAAACCACACCACCCAACCAGCAGAGCCAGCAGGGCTGGTGGCAGTACAGCTGCACTGCTCCTGGTGCCATAGCTGCTAGGCAGAGGATCCACTGAGGACAGGCACCCTTGTGGGGAACAGGAAAGCTATCAGGAGCAAGACACCATGATAGCACAACTTCACTGTTTGCAATAATCGAGCTGAGTCCACTCTCCCTCTCTGTGCTGTCCCAGAGGAGCTGCTGTTCGTTCCAGTGAGGCCTCACGAGTGGCACTGGGGGAAGCACAGACCATGAACACCAGCCTCTTAAAATGATTGTACATGGATTTGTTAGTAATACAGAACATACAGCTGAGCCCTTCTAAGTGATATAGTGCCAAATACAGAGAAGAATTTTTCCTGATAAAGTCAGACATCTTGAGTATGTAATAAATATGATATTCCCCCTCTGTCTAACGTAGGTTATGCGAAGCTGCTAAGACTGCAATTTTTAGGCTATCATTGTCCTTAAATTATTAAGCAACACAGCATTAGAAAGCTAGACTGAAGGCTGTGCATCGTAGTTTTACTTTTTTCAATGTGTGCCTGAATACAAAATGTGACTTTGGAGAAGGTATTGTGGTGCTAGCATGTATCAGGAGGATGCTTGGAGACTGACAGGGTGTCAAGTGTCACTGTTGCTTACATTTGTATCTTCCTTCCTTTTCAGTGCTTGTGTGGTGAAGAAAAGCACTTACTAACCCACACTGTAAGAAAGCAGAAATTCTCTGTCTCAGCAATATATTGTATTAACTATTTACAGATTTTAACTGGTTCAAAGCCAGCTTGGTAAACATGTCAGGGTATTTCAAAGTCCCCTAAAAATAGGTTTGTACTTTGGCTGTAGCTTATTTAAAGCCTGAACTAGAGATCTCTGTGGTAACAATATCTTTCTTATGGGAATAAGGAAAACAATACCTAAGAATGCCTCAGCACACCCTATGCCACCTCTCCCTTTGATTCAGTAGCCTCAGAACGTGTAACTCATGTGCACTTCTGTCAAGAGACTTACGGAAATCCTGAAGGTGCTAGTGAATGTGTGCTAGAGAGAAGTCCACTCCTTGGTTTACTGGCTTATCTCCCTGTCCTTCTCAACGCAAAAGGTTCTGGAAGAAGTTTCATTTAAACATATCCCATTCATAATCCTGAAGACTGCTGCGCACCCTCCATCCCTCCTCCTAGTCTGCAATTGAGTAATGCTCTCTTTCAGCAAGGAGTATCTGTCCACAGCAGAGCTTTTCAAATGGTAACAGTAAATTCAGGGCAACTTCACCTTCCAGGAGATGTGGCTGTCTTTCCTATACACGTAAACCTACAGGGCAGAGACAGTAAAACTCAGGTGCTTAATCCATACTGAATCTCTTCATTTTTGCCTAATGAAAACCTAGTATCAGCTACTTTTAATGGAGCAAATGATCCCTATTGCTATCATCTGCGTATTATTCAAACTCCAAGACAAAGAGATATAGAGCATCCTAGTTACGTCTGTTCATAAAGAGACAGCATTAATCTGGAAATTACCTATTTCTTCAAAGGAAAGGAAAAAAGGAAAGCTGCAGCAAAAGAAAGGGTGGGGGTGCTGCAGATTTCTTCGAACACCTTTATAGTAATCAAGAGTTTGTCTCAAAAGCCTGTTGTGGACACGATGTTTTCTATGCATTTTGAGACAGGGAGATGTTGTAGGACAACCTGTCTCTACTTCAGAAAGATGGTATTTTCACTTTACTGTTTTTACCATTCTTTTGAATTCCAAGTAATCTTTGCTGCTCAGTGTATTTTAGAGCCTAATTTAACCATTCAAGGCAGAAGTGTGGTTGCTCTGTGGGGGGAGGGGGGGGTGGCCAGGTTTTAGTAGTAGCTGGCTTTTTCATGGAAGGAGCTATGGGCCCCTTTCTCTGGGGTCATTCTGAGGCACTTGTAACTGGGGGACACTGCACACAATCAGCTTTTCAGACTTCTAACTTGTAGGCCCCCTACTTTCAGTCACGGTTTAGGGGCTAGCTGAGAAATTTCACAATTTCTCATGCTGGCTGCTGCTTATAGGCAGCAGTAAACACACATTCATCTGATGCATGGTCAGAAATGAACTAGAAATCCTCTGGGAAGGAAAAGGGGAAAATCTAGGGACTTTGCAGTATTTATTGCAGGAACAGCTGTCTGCAGAGATGTCCCTGCTGAAGCATACAGTACCCTTAGCCAAAGACTGGCAATAACTCGGGTACTTGTTTTCAAGGGGGCTTCTCCATCAAAATACGAAGAGCCCCAGGAGGCCTCTTCCCACTACAGGCATATATACCACAAAGACAAAATACACAGCGGCGCCTGTGTCTGTGTGCACACGTTCACGTGTATGTACTACCTGTGCAAGCTGTTCCTGACAAAGGGAAAACTGGATAGAAAGCAAAACATCAAAACATACAAGGGGAAAAAAAAGAAAAGGGATCTTTCCCACCCACAGCTCTCGAAACTCCGCTTCCCTGCAGGCCACAGAGGGAAGGAAGTGCGTATGCAGAGAGCTGAGTGGTGCGCAAAGCCCTCAAGGCACTGGCTTATCTGAGCTGCTTCTAAATGTTACTAAATAAGCCTATTAGTTTCTGAAACCTGGCAAGCGAGGGAACAAGGCCCAGAAGTATGAACTGAGACAGACTGTACTGTTTCAAGTGCATTTACATGCAGTACTGACTTCTCTGTTGACTGCCCAAAGGTCATCTGACAAACAGCGGTGAGTTTTTTTACACCATGTCAATTTTTGATCCAATAGCACTTGCATACCAGATGGTTTAAAAATATGTATTCACTGCCACTGTTTCTGCTCTGTTCAGCAGTGCCTGCCAATGTCTCGAGTTTATGATGTCTGTAGCAAATGTTTTAGTGTTGACATCTTTTGGGATGTGAGTGAAGATAAATTGCATTAAACACTAAAACATTACTTACAGATGGAAAATAGACTGACTTCCCAGACATTTGTGAGCAGGGCACCTCCAGTTAACACTGTGACAGAGGCTGCAGCAGAGAGAACTCAGTTTCATAAGGAAAAATCCACTGACATTAACCCTGAAGAAAAAGCCACCTTTACTTTGATTCCCACTTTGGGAAGTGCCGCTCCACCAACACAGGGTGTGAGAGAGAGCCTGCTCTCCTCCCTGTGCACACAAATACCGCTGTGCAGGAGCAGCACTGTATCGTGTCAGAATATGCAGCTGTAACATATTCTGCACCACAGAGTGGAAAGCCACCCCCTGCTCATCCCCACATTTGTGAGAAAACATATTCAAGAAAAATACTGATAACCATTTTCTCCTGTCCCAGTTTTAAGCCCAGCTATTCAGTGTGGAGCAAGAATGGCAACTCTTGTGTCCTGTTCCTTCCACTGCATTCCCCATTCCCCTTCCCTGTTCCCTTTGGTATAGAGGTTCATGATACAAATGTAATTGCTCTAATTTTTTCCACATCCTTTTGGGAGAGAGAGTATTTCTTCTTTTAAAAGGTATTAGTAACCCTCTGGCAATTTCATTTATCTCTTCAGCACAGTGAATCTGAAAGTATCAGCCAGGCTCACTCTTCCTTTCACCCGCTGCCACAGCAGAGCCCACGGAGCAACCTCTGGAGAGGATGCGAGATTCACATGTGCTACACACACTGTCACAGCACGGAGACAAGGCCAGCTCACAAGGACAGATGACAGTTTCATAAATACCAAAGGGCAGTTACTCCGTAATAACACAGAGTTAACAGCATATGTATTTTATTTTTGGAGCTGATAGCAAGAGATGTGTTCGTTTATTTGCCAAATGTAAAAGATTTTTGATATTCACAGGGTAGTTGAGCAAGGAAGGGGTTAAAGCCAGGATTTCAAATGTAAAACAAACAAGTCTAAGCCTCCCTGTTTCTCCAAGGTCTCCCTCCTTCCTTGCCCTCTGCAGAGGCTATAAATAGATTGCAGAAGAATGAAGTATGGGTGGGACCGAAGTAGCCAGTCCCCCTTCTATTCTCTCTAGGGAAGCAGGAAAAAATAAAAATACCACTTGACTCAATTATTTCAGATTATGAAGAAATTAACACCCCATGAAAAATCTAGAAGTGCTACTCCTAATTACAATACACAGCCTTCTGATTTATCATCCTACAGAATATTTGTCTTTGAATTCTCCTTTTCTTCTTTTTAATCATATTCATGCATATTCCCAAAGCAGTAAACATTTACTGAATTTTGCAGTCACATTTCCTATAGCCCCCAGACTGCCTGTAAGGAAGAGAGATGTGCACAGACAAGGGACTGTAGGTGGGCAGCATTGTCTTTCCCATGCTCTCCTTTGTTAATTCTGAAAAAACCCCACCTCACTATCCTACCCCTAATAAAACTGAAGTTAAAGAAAAATGCATTTGCCCATCACCTCAAAGCTGAAGTGTCATTACTCCGCCAGTCCTGACGAGAAACACATTTAAAGGCAAAAGACTGAAATGGAAATTCTTAACCTACAAACCTGTATGCATCAAGATAATCAGTCCTGAATTACCTTCCCAAGCTAGTTCTTACAGTATCACCAATTAGCAGAATCGTTTAAGAAATTAAGTACTATTTGTTTATATTTTTGTTTATATTTGAACCCAAAAGGGAAAAAAGTCTTGCCTGCGACCTGAAATCTCTTTGAGTGCAAGCTGCTCTTAATAACCGGTGAAGATAGTGCAGTCACCAACATCAACTGCTGGGGTGGACTGGCTCCATCTCTCTGAAATCAGGGTATGATCACCTGCAGCTTCCTCAGAGTGGAGGGCATGAGAAAAAGATACCAAGAAACAGTATTCAGCAGTTAAAGCTCAGGCTTCAGGTAGTGCAGCTAGAGACATACCCATACTGAGTATTAGGGAAAACCTTCTAATTAGTATCAATTACAACCATGGCGAGGGTCAGAGTTTCTAAAGATTCTGATCTACTAAATTCAAAAAGTGATTTGAAGAAGAGGATGAATGGTGGTTACCCTTTTTCTATACTCTTACACAAGTACCCTGCAGGTTTTTTTCCATGAACAGTGCCAGGTGGCTCAAGTCTTTCAGCTTTGCCAGAAGGTCTGTCCTTGTGGTTTGCAGGCATGCCTTCCTTGGGAGGGAAAACCAAAATGCTCCAGGCAGTCAGCACCTGCACAAGCAATCTTCACCTGCAGCCCTGGAAATATAAGGAGCTGCCTTATACCTCATGCATATTAAGACTGCCTAAAGGCTAACTTTTCCTTTTTTTTTTTTTTTTGGGGGGGGGGGGCGGGGCAGAAATCCATTCTTATATAC
>JAWWEU010000005.1:10765681-10804688 GCA_035583155.1 Acropternis orthonyx
TTTGCTGTAGCTGGAATGTAGGTCAATAAGGCTGTGATTGAAATGCCGTTAGTTCAACTTCTACTTGGCTCATTTTACCTTCTAACTTATGCCTTCTCCCAGGTTATTTTCTCTAGTGTGTCATCACATTAACTGCCCTTCCATGACTGGCTTGAGCTTGATTTATTCTGCTTACAGCAGGTTGTACAAGGCTGTCTTGAAAGGATTGACCTGGAAAAACGAATTCTTTTCATGGATCTCATGCTTTACTTGCAAATGATTGTATTCATGATTATTCATGGGGTTGTACTTGCCAGCTGTCTATATACTTTAACAAATCAATGTACCTGTGAAATCTCTGCTACAGCTCACTTTCTTAAGAAAGCACCTGCAAAGCAGAACTCTGATCTTTAGCAACATTTCAAATCCTCCTCATTTTCTTTCTCATTACATGAAATTTTCCTTCACTTACCTTTATCCTTGAAATGGATCTCTGTTTTGTCAAGGCTCTCTTAGTGATCTGTTATGGTTCACATTCCAAAGCAGATAGAATTGCTCTCTGGAGATACTTTTCCCAGGGTCTGTAGAAGTGGGGAGTCTAAGTAAGTAAAATCCTACTTCAAATTTATAGCTAGAAATTCTTTCCAATATATAAACAATTTTTTTTGGAACATGGGGATAAGCATTCAGAGTTAGATGAAACTGGTATGGTTGGAAGAGGGGTTTTCCTTTTTTTTTTTTTTTTGGGGGGGGGGCGAGGCAGAAATCCATTCTTATATACTCCCAGGCTTCCTTTCTTCAGTGTCTCCTTAAGCCTGTCACCTCCTTCGATGTCAGAGTCTGCATGGAAGAGCAGGCATGAGCACTTAATTACAAAAAGGAGAAGATTCATTACACATGCAGAGAGGAATTTGCATCACCCTTTCCTGGCAGATGTCTGTGCTCTGGGAGGCTGCATTCACCACTCAGCTTGCAGCAGTTCTTGTCACAGACTAAGTGAAGCTGGCCATGGCCTGAACAGGGGGCTGGGCTTGGTGACCTCCAAAGGTCTCTTTGAACCTGTTTCTCCCAGTCCCCTGGTCCCTGTCTTATAATAACAAGCTAGTAATAAGGAAAGCAGACCTGACACCTTCCTCCCAGGAAAGGATCTGTATGGCAGCAAAACTCCTCTTATGGGATTCAGATAAACTAAGCTGCCATGCACAGGCTGTCCTGTTAGACCAGAGGCCTATTAGAGCATCCCACAAAGGTACCAACAATCTGGTTAACCTTCTCCAGCAAAGCTTTATCTTAACATTCCCAGCTGAGTTTTCATCAGGTTTTCACTGTCCAGTCCCTTTGAGTGTAAAGGAGAAGTTAAGCAATGTTGGGTTTATGTGAAGCATGAATACTGTGCACATAATGCTTTTATAATCTCTCAGTAATAACTTGTTAACTGCAGAAGGGGCTGTATAAAATGAAGGCCACAGAAGCATTTTTTCATGAACATTTAATTTTTATAAGCACTCCAATTAATAAGAGTTCATTTTTGTTCAGCCATGTACTCCACCTATGACACCTTTTAATGATCAAGTTCAAACCAGTGGGCATAACCTTGAGTTCTCCACCCACAGGGTAAGTGTGCCCACATGGATTCCCCACGTGCTGGTAGTGCACACAGGTTTTGCATGTCAGTCCCTTGTCCACGTGTTAGAAGCAGACAGGAAAAGTGATGGGTACCCATGCAAACAGTCCAACAGGCATTACTGCCACAGGCCCGTTTGAGATGAGATGTACGGAGCCACATGCACAATTCACTTTGTTCAGAGGCACTGTGAGGGAGTGAGCCAATAACCTAGATAAGCAGGGCAACATGAAAAAGAAAAGAGCGTATTATTATTTTTAAGGTAATATAAATCCCAGTTCCTTCCTCCAATTTCTTTTTATCATGGTTGTCATGTTTTTCCCACAAGCCACTGACATGAAGAATGCACCCAGACTCTCAGAATAAAAGCCCTGAAGGGATGTGGAGAGCAGAAAGCACACCTGGTCCCATCTACCCAATGACACAATCAGGGAGGCCTAGAAAAGGTAGGATTCCTGTTTCTCACATGTGACACCCCCAATTTCTCCTTCTTGCCAGAACAGCTCTAAACTTCCAAACTGGCTCTTCAAGGCAGCAGGGAGAAAGCTCCCGAAGCCAAACTCCCCCAGTAACACTAGTCAGTACTGTCATCTGCCCAGCAAATGACATTGCATACAAGGTATCCAATGCTCAGTGGGAGACAGCAGGTGCCTTTAATTCAAATAACTTCTCTGTCTGGTTGTGGCAGGCTTTTCCTCTGCTTTTGTTTCCAGTCCAGGAACAATTTCCTGTGGGTCTCACATTCACTGCTCATGGCCTTGTTTTAACGAAAAGCAGGTACGAGTCTTGCCAAAAGCACCTGCAGGATGGGAGTGATGGGACATCACAACTCACAGCACTGCCAGCCTTGGACAGGATTGAGAGGACCGTAGGAGGGAGTATCTAGAGTGAGCAGCACCATCTCCACCTCACCCACAGAGCACAAAGGACCCTGTAAGAAAGGCCAAGTGACCGAAACAAGGAAAGAGAGTTGTGCCAAGTGCCTGCTTTGTCTGATTATAAGAGCTCAGCAACCAAAGTGCTGGTGCGTCTATAATCAAATGGAAAGTCACTTTCTCGAGCCAGGAACACAGAAAAGCAAGTACACACAAGGCTGGGAAGAGTCTCAGCTTTGGGCCTTCTATTCTCCTGCAGCTTCTGCTTGTAAAAGACACCTTAAGCAATGTTGGTTTCTGGAAATCCTTTCTCCCTGTATATATTTAGGTAGTTTGTAGAATCTTCAGGATGCAGGACCATGCCATTACAAAGGAAGTGGAACACAAAAAGGAGGGTGGTGTGAGATGCTTGAGGTAGAACAGAAAGATTATGAGACAAGTAATAAAGAGACCAGTTTCAAAGCATCACTTCTGTATGATGTTAAAGTCATCCCAGGAGATGCCAGCACAGGAAAAACACAGCATTCACTGTTATAGCATTTAGATTTCAAAAGGATAGGCTTTCAAAAAAAAAGTTACCAAGATGTTAGACACCTTTACACAGATTTTGCTGATATGGACATCAGAGAGATTGGCAGTTTGGGATCTTGTCCAGAAAGCACCTCACTGTGCCAGCAGTCCAAGCACAGCCTGCCCAGTCTCCAAGACCTCCAGTGAGTGGTGCCTGTTTGCACAGGCAACTGCTCCCTGGATAGAGCAAGGGTACTTTGCTATGCAGGCACCAACACTGTGGCTTAAGGCAGCACAAGAAACTTTGCTACAAGTCCATGAAGTGTCTGCTCCAAAAGTGTGAGCATTTGTTATCTATCAGTATCAGAGATCTTTTTTAATTCTGTCTTAAAAAGCTCTATGAGGCCAATTTAAAGCACAGAGCTAACACAATAGCCGATGATTTTTCTTTGCAAACTGTGGCCTCCAACTTGCTGCACGTCCAAACTTTTCTGTTGTTATTTTCTCTCTGGGAAACCAGAACATTTAGCAGGAATCTTCACTCCCATTTACGGGTAGGAAGCCCAGGTACAAAGAGATAAAGGAACACAAAAGCAGGCAAAAGGAGGCAGAATAGTTAAATGCACCGGAAAAAATGCTCCTCTTGTCCTTTGCCATCTTAATGGCTGGAGTTAATACCATAGCCTTAAACACCTGCAGTTCCTTCTGATAATGAGTATTTCCTACCTCTTGGTCTTTGACCAAAAATATTAACACAAATAGAAGAGGTGGTAGACTTTTGTATAATGATGTTTTAAACTCACTCTTCAGATAAATGCCCCCTGAAACAGTAGCAAGTGTATTTCTCTCACTTAGAGCCCTTAATACCCTCACTGCTAACACAATGAAAAAAGCTAAAACTACTCATTTCATTACCTACTGCTCTCCAGATTAATCTCCATTCTGTTTTGCACAATGACAGGGTCACCATGGGGTTTCCATGCCACTGGGGCTGTGTAAGGAAGTATGTGGACTGTACAAATAAAAGCAGGGGAATTCTTTATTCTTGTTCTTCCTAACCTGGGGTTTAATTCCCTTTCTTTTGTAAAATGAAAACCATTTTTTTCTCAGAACATAAATGATCAGTGCCAGCTTTCCCAGAGGAAAAATATTATAACTGTGTACAGCCTCTGCCAAAGTTAAAGATCTTTCCTAGAAGGATCTTGGCTTAAAAGTAAGCTACAAGTGCTAAAAAATAGTCACACATAGTCTAAAAACGAGCAGGAGCCTCATGAAATGAAGATTAAGATTTAGAATCCAAATCCGATGCCTTTCAGGCAAAGGATTCCCAAGGCAGAAGTTCCTAAAGTGGCTTTTGTTAAGGTTTCATAAAAGCAGCGAGAGATTGTCAAAGACTAGGGAGTGCAACTGCACCTCTTTATTGTGCCTCAAACAGCACCCACTACTCCCATCTACTCCACGAACCTACTACTCTTTCAAGCAAATGCTTATGAAGAAGCCAACACCACTTCACTTATTCAGAACCCCGAGCAGGGAAATCAGGCTGGCTCTGGGTACAGCACAGCTAAACACCTGAACAGCAGCACAGGGACCCAGCTTTCCTCTGTTGGGTCCTGTCTGAGCTGGGCAGCGGCTGGCCACACATTCTTGCTGCCAAAGGGATTGTACTGCACAGGCATGTGCCAGAGTTGGTCTCCTTGGCCTCTTCCCACCTGAGTGGGGTGACATGCAAGTACATGATGAGAACATCTCCATGATGTACAACTCCATTTACTCCATGGTGTGCTGGTCAAGACAGAATCTGAGCATGATAGAAACAGCAGAGTTCAGCATGGTACTCCCTTGTCTCTCTCCCACATCTATGTGTGCACCACTCCCACCTGAAAGAGGAACCCTCGTGGCCCTACCATCTCTTGTTCCAGGGATCTGAGGATCAAAGTACGTCTCATCTTACCTGGGTGCCCCAGAACCCCTACTTTTCAGGGAAAGACAGACCTCCACACCCCGTAGCATGGGTTGAGTCCCTCTTCCTTCCACCGACAGAAGTGGAGGGAAACAAACTCAACTTCCACTCCCAGTATGGGAAGTGAGAAACACAGCTGCACACAAGCCTCCCCAGGCTGGGCCCATGACAGGCACATAGCACTGGAGAGTCTCAGCAACACTTCCTGCCCCCACCCTCCAAAAACTGAGCACTGAAAATAATGCTAATGGCTTAACAGACCAAGAAGAGTAGCAAGCTGCCCAAAAGGCACTGAAATAGAATAGAGGGAACAGACATGCCATTTTTTCCTCTCCTCATTGAAATTTATTGCAGCTAGAACTGAATAAAACAACTGAGATTCGGAAATACTGATAGCATCTGAGATTTCTCACCGTCCCTGTCAACAACTTTCTGACATTTGAAAGCACAGCTATAATCCCCCTTTCATTGCAGCAGAGAATATGAGAGTGAAACATGCAGCAGCCATCATTTTTAGCAGGAGATAAATCTCTTCCCTCCCAAACCCTCTCTAACCCACAGAGCAATGCTGGGCAAAACCTAGAGAATTCACTGAGCCAATCGGTCCCATGGCAAGGGACTGATGATTATTCCTGAGACCACCTTTCTGCTTAAAACGCCAGGGCAATTCATGATAAAGCTGCATTAATACATACTTAACATGTATTTAACTATGGTGGGAACTCAGTCCGTTCCAGAATATCTAGTCCAGAGTAACTCAAGCTTACAAATGAAAAGATTTAATAAACATAGGCAGACAATTTTACTTCTACCCTCATAAGTGTTCTAGCATATTTGTAAAATACCCACATACTCTCATGTTAGCCGCCCTCAGTACATATACTACGTGATCTATAACCCACCAGACCACCTCACTCCCTTGGTAACACAGGCAGCTTGATCTGTGTGTGTCCCACCAGGCAATCACACCCAAACTAGCCTGACAAGCCCTGTGCTGTTCTGCTCAGTTTCACCTTGCTCAGCTCTGGCACTGGGGAGAGCCTCCCAACTCCACAACAGCCAGGGACAGGACTGGCAGAGATGCAAGTACATCATGTAGTCTAATGCTTTGTTTCTAGAAGGAACTTCACTTGCCATTACC
Source organism: Acropternis orthonyx (assembly GCA_035583155.1). Taxonomy (NCBI): domain Eukaryota; kingdom Metazoa; phylum Chordata; class Aves; order Passeriformes; family Rhinocryptidae; genus Acropternis; species Acropternis orthonyx. Next base: position 10,771,774 of record JAWWEU010000005.1, read on the forward strand.
GGCTTCTTCTCACCAGCAGTTTCTTTTCTGCATCACTGGACGAGTTTAAAGATACCACTTCATCATCCAATACCATGAGGTACCATGCTCTTTCCTGTGAAACTGCAAACTGCTTATGGTTAAGTCTTGAAGAAGACAAGGATAGCAATCAAAAGGTGACAGGTGAGCAGCCCCCCCAAGGCAGAGAGGCAGCTTCTAGAGAGAGACTACCCACCTGCATGCATGTTCTCATATTCCTCCTCTAAAGGAGGGCAGGATTACAATCACCTCACTCATCACAGAGAAACTGCCTCCAAGGGGAAATAAAAACACGTCAACAGAGACCTGTTCAAATACACACCTACTGTGAAAAGACTGTCCTGACCTGGCCCCTGGTAAAAATATTCCATCTGCTCAGGCTCTCACCTATTAGATGAAGTAGTCATGGATGTTTTCACTTCAATATCTCTACACTTATCACCACTGGGAGAGAAAAGGGACAGAGGACTCAACAACATTTCAAGTGTGAGGTAGCTGTGTTTTGATTTTCCAGGGTAGCAGCAAGGTGGTTGAAACAGGCACATCTCCATAGGCAATCAGTGACCCAGTGATCATCATGCCTTCTGAATATGTTGTGGCATTTACAGCTCTGTAGAGATTAACATCAGAGGATGTCAGGTTCTATAGACTGTAACAAAAATATGATATAAAACACATCCATGGGCTTCCTTGTGAGATAGAAGAACTCTCTTTCTTGGGTCCCTCTTGTTTATTTTCACTGTCAAACCAAGCACATGCTGAGAGGTAAGAATTGCCCCAACCTCTCGCTACATAACCCAGGGGAGTTTTCTCTCATCACCCACAAACTCTTTTCCCATGATTCTTACTATTCATACACTGAAAACAACTAACAGGAAGCTTCATCTGAGAATTCTTGGCTTTTTCACTCCTGCAGAAAAAGCTAGTATGGAGCAAACTAGTTCATCACCTTTTCCCTACAGCATATAAATATTCAACACCCACTGACAGCCCTGGATAGCGTGAAAACCAGTCACATTTTCAGTGCAAGCATCTGTTCCTCCCTGAAGTAAATCTTATTTGAAAAAATTTGGTGCTTGTGAAGGAGACTAGAAATGGAAGGCCTGGACCCTTTTCTTGTTGTGCCTGCTGGAACAACTCATGCTTTTCCCCTTGTGCTTTCCCTAATTAACTAAGCAATACTGAGATTTTTCGAGCATTTATGTTTCAGTGTCAAAGTCAGAGGCCAGTCTCCAGGGTGTGCTGGAGGGGTGTCTCATCTGCAGCCCTTCAGTTCTCTGTTCCAAAAGCAGTTTCTGGGAGGAATGGGTCTGAAATACCTGTGCAAGGGGGAGTCTCTTTTGTAGGTCTACAAAGTACTTAACAAAACCACAAAGCAAACTCACGGCCCAAATATTCCTAGAAAAAGAACAGCAGGCAGGGAATGGAGTTCACTGCATCCTCTCATTGTATCATGATGGCTCCAAGAACAGCTAAGGAATCACCACCAACATCCCAAAGCTGCCTAAATGCATAAATACTGGAGCATACCTTTTTGGAAAATAAATAATCAATTCCAGGATGCCATGCATCTATTATTACAAATATTTTATTTCCCTCTTCATTAATATATGCAAAGCAATCAGATTACAGACACAGGAGGTAATGAAAAACCAACTAAGAGATAAGGGCCTTTTTGTGTGTTGTGCTGTGCATGTTTAGTTCCTATTTTAAAAGGAGACCTTGAGTCTACTTTTGCAGTTCTTGGAGTGAATGTCAACTATAGAATTTTCAAGGCAGGGAGAACTGCAATCCTGCAGCAGAAATATTGTGATTCCTTAAATAAGGCAGACCCCTGACATGATGAGCCTCGTTGCCAGGCTAAAGGTGAGGCCCGAAGGATCCTACAGTGAAAGGATAGCATAAAGACTGAAAACAAAGGTCAAAGTATTTGGCAACAGTTTTGATATAGCCAGGCAGCTCAGAAGATGCAAGGAAAGCTAAGTTTGCAGGGGTGGAGGAGGATCTTATTTGATGAAGGGCTTCTCATTCATTTTTTCCATCTGTGTTATCTAATCTAATAAAAATGTTATCTCTTCCTACAGACCTTGTGTCTGAATAGCCTCTCTGTGAAAGGGAGCTACATCCTTAACACAGCACATGATGCTGTAACCTGGTCTGTAAGGAAGAAAACCACAGGAGACAGCTCTGGGCTGCACAGAGACACTGGCGAGGAGCAGCCACACTGTACTGACTCCTCCATGTTTGGTTTTCCTCCCAGAAAGATATTAATAAGACTGAATCCAGAGTTATAGGAATGGCTTAAACATGGAGAGACAAACTATTTTATAGAGAGTGGTTCCAGGGTCTCAATCTGTTCACCTCATCAAAGGGAAAACTGAAAGGTAACTGGATCAAAGTGACTAAATGCCACCACAGAAAGAGAAATTTGATTAGAGTCTAGAGAATTTTAATAGATAAAAGGCTGAAAGGCCAAACTTTTAACAGGTTCGTTAACAACTGAAACAATATCCCATGAACTGCAGAGGACCGCACATTGCTGACAACTGTCAAGTTAAAGTGGGATGCTTTTCTAAAATATCTTTTCAAGTTCAAACAGGAATTAATCCAGAGAAAGCCTGCATGAGAGATCACAGCTTTCTGACTTTTATAATCTCCAAATGCAGCAGAACAGCAGTACTGGATATCAGGAAAGCAAAGCTAAGTCAGTTTAGGAAGGAGCACAGGCACAGCTCACTAATACCAACAGGAATATTTGCATGAGCAGGACTCCATTCACATTGAGGAACATACAACGAAGGGACTTAATAAAAGTGACAAGCACAGAAAATAAGAATGAAGAAACCTACTAATAAAAATAAGGTAAAGTAGGATGTTTATTTAGGAAGAAAGCTGACATGTCTGAAGCAAGAGGTGGCCAATGGAGCTTTCATATAGACCAAGTGAAACAAGAAGAAATAAAGAGATTATATAGTGGAGGCAAAAAAACAAGCTCACTGTTCCGACTGGCAAGTGTCACTGGCTCCTGCTGCAGGCCCTGACAGGAGAGACTGAATCCACGTGGAGAGTTGGTACAGTATGTAAAATCACTCCTTTGGAGACTGTGATACTGTAATGCACAGTCTTTATTTTAAATAGTCTTTATTTAGTACTGCAAGAGCTTCCCAGTTTGATTTATGAATCGATGAATCTGAAAAATGTTAAGTACCCATATTTGGCCATAGGAAAAATTTAGGCTGATTCTGAAAGAAAAATTCAGGCACTGAGCCCTGTTCGCTTTAAAACCAACCAGAAAAACTGATTACCAAGCAACCCCTAGGGAAAAGTCTGAACTCCAGAGACAAACATCCTAGGAGACCTATGACTGTAGGTATTCCCCACCCTCCTCTCATGATATTTGCAGACCAGACACTTAGCAACGATATTTCCTTCTGCATCCTCTACCTGTTGTGAAAACAATTGTGGCTTATTCAATTATCTGGGAGTTGATTTGTTGCTTTAAAAGAAGCACCTGCCCTATAACTCTGTATTTTTCACTGTGCTGAAAACGTATGCAAGATGTTTATGATAGCAAACAGCAGGAGTGTTGAGGAGTCTCACCAGCTCTAATTAAAACAGGCTCATCCTACAATTTTACCCATGTAGAACCGAGCTTGCTTATTTGTATAAGTGCACAGGCTTAGCTTGTGAATACCAAAATACAGGTGTCAATATATGACAACTGTAAGCTGCTGAGAAGGGAGTTTTCTGCTAATCCTTTCGAGCAGATGTGTTCCAGCAGATCAAAGAACACGAGCTCCTGTGGGCTTGACTAGCACATATCCTGGGGACACGGCAGGGAAACACTCATCACTTCCCTTAGCAGGGACAACACCATTAGAATGAGCATAGTCTCTTATCACCACAAGTCCAAGTAACTGACTCGTGGGGCACTAGGATAAGGCCCAGAACAATCCAGTCAGTGCCTCACAAGACTCTGCTCTATTTCAATGGAGCAGAAGCTACCAGGAGTGTTATAAAAGATGCTCCCGTGAGATGCAATGCAAAGGAGGGAGAGAAATTCAGTAAGGCAAGGGACAATTCCTCCCTTGCTGCTGGTGCTGGGAAGGGAGCAGCGGCGTCTCTTCACATAAGCCCCGAAGGTGCATGGATGAGACAGTTCTGCAGAGATGTGGCAAGGTTTATAAACACAATTTCACTTTGTTGCTACAGGTGAACAAACATTGCTCTGGTAGGAGTCCAGCGGCACTGCTGTCTACAACTAAGCCTACAGCATACAGGCTGCTTCAGCCAAGGGCTGTGTTGTCAGCACAAATAACTACCAAAGAGAGACCACCAAGGAAACAAGTCCTTCAAATGAACCACTCACTTCCAGAGTTTCTCAGAAAAAATGTCTCAACAGCTAGATCCCCAAGTCATATCAAAGGCATCTTCAGACAGGTGCTCCTTCTGAAACCCAGCTACAAAGAGAGCTTAGGGTAATGAATCCCTGTCCCATACAAAATAAGCAAGAAACACCAAAGGTGAGTCCTAATACCAGACTGTGCACTCTGCAGTGCCCCAAAGATCTGAGCCTTCTTTTTAATAGTATATATGAGAAAGGTGTTTATCTTCCTTTGCATTAACATGCTAGTTTAAATTGCATTTTAAACAACCTGTCTCTGGAGTGTCCTGAAGGTTCACAGGATGGCAGTGGACAAATTCCAAAGATATGGCCAGTTGCCTCAAGTTGTCTTTAAAATTCTGTAATGGGCACCTTAGAAGTTTTGGAGTGGAGAGGCTGAGTCCTGACCATCTCACTTTCTGCAAAGGACAGACTCTGCAACTAAAGCAATTCATCTCCTTTCATTCCACACTAAAACCGAGGCCCAGATGAATGTGTTGGCTGTGAAGAAACACAGAAAGGACAATGTGTCTTCCAGTTGAGCCTTTTCAGGTTCATATGTAGTTCAGTGACTTTTGTGCTGAAATACTCAGTTTCCAGGGATTTCTCCATCTACTGGAAACATATTTCGTGGGGGTTTTTATCTCTTCCACAGCCAATATGACCTCTGCTATTTAAGGCACTCTAAATCTTTCTTAAGCCCAATAGCCTCTCCCAGTAAGCTGCCAATCTTTAACATTTTCCCAACAATATTTAGACTCAGCTAACTTTTTTATTACTCATTGAGAGTTACTGCAGTGAGAGTTTAAGGAATGCAAGCAAATGAGACAGAGTATGGTGGCAGCCAAAATGACACCTGAATGACAGTCAGAAGGTCTGACAGTGAGGTGGAGATGTAGGAAAACATCCCTGCTCCCACTCACTGTACTCAGACTGCACAAGGGGCTTGGAATTGTAGGACAGACAGGTCGCCTTGGCTGTGCTAACCAGCTGTGGGCATGCAGCATTTGCACAAGGTAACAAAACTTCTGTGAGATGATAAAAATCTTGAGAAATCTCTGACACTCAACCTTGGAGAAAAGGTAAAGAGATAGCACATGCCTTATTTTGCTATGAGTGAGCATTTCTGCACAGGTGTGCTACTCCAGAGTGACAGCCCAAGATGTTAGATCTCTTACCAACAGCCTGCATGGGGCTTTACGGAGTTAAATGTGAAGCATTCCTCCTCCTCAGGGTGCCTGAAGCCCAAAGCACGCAAATCATGCAGAGAAATTAAAATTAGAACTTGGGGAAAGGTGAGGTGTGAGCTAATGTATCATTTTATACGGTCAGCTATGCATCAGTGTTGTGCTATCAGTAAAGCACTAGGGGGAAAGGAACCAGCAGGGCACTCAGGAATAAGGACCAACTGGTGAATGCAGGAATTTCCAAGGCAGTGAGGTGCAAGCAAGGAGACAGTGCACAGGAGAGCATGGCTGAATGAACAGCACGAAAAACAAAAGCCAGAGGACTTACAGAAAACTGCCAATGGCTGTAAAATACCCAATATTATACAGAAGAGACAGAGGTTGTTGGGAGAGGTTGTTTGGCATGCTCAGAGATGAGTGAGGATGGGCCATACCACAGTACTGTTGCAAACACGAAACCAATCTTTGTGGCAAAAAAGACTAAATCTCCTGTTTTGCAGAAAGATAGCATGGATGGCCAATGAACATTGCAGATGGCTCCCCTAGTCTTAGGACAGCATATCCTGAAGAGCCTCACTTACTGCGAGAAATGGCAGTAAGATTTGCAAGCTGCTGTTAGGGTTCTGTCAAATTAATGAGTCTTAAGAGGACAAAGTTCTTCTCATGAATACAATAAACTGCTGCTATACTGATATAAGCTCTTTCCAGTTCAAATATTGATAGAGGAGTTGTGATCTACAATGGCATTACAATTTATGTCCAGTCTGGAGACATCCCTTGTTTTATAGACATAAGGCTAACAGGTTGGTTAGAGGTCAAAAATGAAGAAACAATTTTCATCATTCTTGATTATCTTTGAGAGATCCTGAAGCAGATGGAAGCTGCTCAGCCATTCAGCCAGTGTTACATATTTCACTCTGACAAGGCTCTGGCACCATGAGCAGAGGGAAACCTGAGCAAGAGTGTTTCCTCCCATTTAACCTTCTTTATTATTAAATCCTTCAGTCATCAGCAGAGCATTTCTTTGGTGAATAGTTGGGTTTTTTTCTGAAAAGCAAAATACAAAGTTTAAGGTACCTCCTTTTTACATACTCAGATCAGAGTCTTGAGACATGTTCTGGTTTTAATTATTAAAGCTGCTGGATGCTGTGGATCACTGACTCTAAGACAAAACTAATTCCTCCTCAGCCAGGCACTGCTAGTACATAGCCCATATATCCCCAGGTATTTGCTAGTGGAATGAAAGCTGGTTAGAGTTATCTGGCCCAAAATTAACTGACAGCATCAGCACAGATGCAATTCATGACAAGCTCCATCTCTCAAGTCAGTAACTTTACTAGATTGCCTGGTTTGCGAGGTAGCCCACCCTGAGCTACTGCCTCATGTCACAACAGACATTTAAATAATAAATGGTACCTCTATTTTATTCAGTGAGGCACAGTCAAGGATTTGCTAAATTTACCCATCCAATTAGCCTAGCAACATTCAGGATTTGGAAGTTTCCAGAGTTGGCTACTTCCGAGCAGGAAAGCTCAGTTACACCAATTAACATTCTCTCTTCTGAACTGCACCAGCAGCTCTTTCCTAGGTCTTTCTGTGGTTTGAGAGGCAATGAGAACAACTGGGAGTTTAGCACCAACTTTTAAGCTTCCCAGACGAAGAAGATATTCTTCCAGGTAATGCCAACCCCCTGGCTTGCTCTGGGCTCTCACAAAAATAGACATACTCTACTGCTTTACCAGCTGTGAGAAACTGTTGCTGGCAGAAAATAAAACAAAATAAGTTTCAAAGACAAGTTAATTTTGTATAAAATTAACTATGATGTCTTTGCCCAAACCTTTTCATTAGCTGCAGCACACAAAACAGTCACCTTTTATTTTTAGCCTTAGGCTAATACAAAACACACCTATCTCCTGCTGGCACGACTGCACACATTTCTTTTGCAAGCTCAGTGCAAGAGACAGTATGCCCAGAGATGGGCAATGGAAATTCTTCAGGTCACTTCAACCCAACATAAATACACGTCTACAGTATCTGAGCAGCAATCACAGTGAATCCTGTTACATCCAGCTGGCTTTTCCTTTCTATTACACACAAAGCTGCCTTTATAGAAAGGGCTAGCTTGTAGCATCTCTTCTTCAGGTTTATGCAGATCACACTGCAGAGCACGAAAGTGCTCTGAATATTAAGTTACTGCATCTAACTAATATAGTATAAAAAACCCCCCATAAGCTAAAGAGGAAAACCAGTGGAGATTTGCCAGATGCTACCTGGCTATTTTACTCCAAACCTCTGGTGTACTCTCACATGCCTTTGCTAGCAAGACATGAACAAGGCACCTGCCCCAAAGTAGTGGGGTCTGAGCAGGCACTTACTGCCAACACAGCTGCTGCAAACTCAGAGCTTTTGCCTTTCAATCACCTGCCCCCAAGAACAAAAATACAAAGGATATCAGACCCCTGAGGCAATACAGGGTAAGAAAACTTTCCTAACCCTACTCTAAAATTCTGGGAATTTACTGTGGCTTTTAAAGCACTCATAAGATTTCACAAGGATGGATTCTTTTCTGGACCTCTTCAATTTAATCTCCTTAATCCTGGAAGTTAAATCTTCATCTATAGTGAAAATGTTTTACCACTGTAATCTAGTTACGAATATTTACACAATTTGCCCCAAATTCTCCCATTACAGCTGCCATTCTCAATTATTCACAGGTAGTGGTACATGCAGTTTCCGTGGAAACCTGCAGCTCACGACCAACTGATGTGCAGCCAATTGCGGGCAATGGGCACTCGAGCAGAACCGGTCGGCTGCGTAATTGTGCTGATATTTGACCATTTCAAACCTACAGGTAGCAAAGGACTAGTTTACATTTCAGTGTCTAAATTTCAAACATCTTAACTATTCCAGGAAGCAACCAAGACCTTGCCTCTCCCAAAGCATAATAAACTTGATGAGGAGGTTGTAACTTTTATGACATCGCATTTTCAGCATTTCACTATCATTTTCTGTATTTACCATTGAAAGTAAATGTCAGATTACTCTACCATAAAACTGGTCATAAGTGATTCACTCCATTACACTTCAGGACCTTCCTTATTTTTAACTAGTGAATTTCTGCCAGTCATTTCCCTTAGAATGTGCTGCCTCTTTTCTCCTTTCCCTTTTTCTCTGTAGTAACTGTTTCATTTTATTAAAAATGTGAATATTGACACGATAAAATTTCTTGTTCCTTTAAGTTCTTTTTCAGCATTTAGCATTCTGAATGTCATGATGCCTCAAAAGCAGCTATCTTAAAAAGATTTCAAATTCTCCTTGGAAATGCTTTTTGGGTTATACTAACACAAAACAGAATAAAAGTATATCCTTGTCAGGCAGAGCTGTGAAGCCACCCAATATTAACTTGCTGAAGCCTGGCCATACAGTGAGGACAGCCCAGCTATTATCCTGAGCTCTCTAAGACAACAAGACTCCACTATTTTTCTGTTTGAAAGACTCATGTTCGTCCCTGATATACGACATTCCACTGAGATACTCTCACCAGGCACCCGCAATGCTTCATCACCCACCCTTCATGTTTTCACACAAGTTCCTTCACATTTTTTCCCATGCAGTGCCCCAGGCTAAGACAGAGGACCTTCTGTAGCATATTCACTGAGACACAGGACTCTAAATCCTTCTTTCCCAGTTGGATGTCTTCAGAATTCAAGCAACAATTATGCTGTAACCAGTGATACTCTAGACGATCATTTGTCTCTCTGTTATCTTGTGCCATACATACAGATTTGTCTGTACTCAGCTACCCTTCTGTCTCCTACCTGGACTTTCAGATGCCAGCACAGAGCTCACTGTAGTAAGCAGTGCCTGCATGGGCATCCTGTTTCAGGAGATCTTCTATGAGATTCCACAATCAGAGCCTTCATTACTCTAATGACACAGTTAGAGATGGCACAAGAGGTTGCTGTGCCCTCCCTATGAGCTGAGCCTTCCTTCCCTTCTGCCACCCAGGAAACAAACTCAACTTTCACCACAAGTAAGATGGTGCAAGGCTCACGTTTTTATTCAGGACTTTTCCACTTAGCATAGTCTCAGAGCTGGAGCAGCAGATTGTTTCTAGTGCAAAACAACTACTGAGTTAAGCCCAAATGAGGAAGACTCACCTCAGACACAGTTACACAAGCAGCACCACCCAATCACCCCTAGATGCTAGAGCAAGGAGCCTTACTATGACTGGTGGAAATACACAAAGAAATTAAGTTCTAACTAAAGGGAAGAGAATAAAAACATTGCACCTGCATTGTTCAGAATTTAGGGTTTTCCAAATATAATTTTCAACCTATTCGTTTTGGAAAATACTCAGAGTTCAGAGGAAACCCTGTACACATTTTTTAATAAAGGCAGACTGGTAAAACACTTGAAAAATATCTTTATGAAAATCAATAGCTCTATTGAGAGAACAGCAAGTGGAATGCTTACCCTGCATTGCTGCACAGAGCAGCTGACATGGTAACACACAAACATGTCCTGAAAAATAGCACTCAGTATCCTTCAGCTTCCCTGAAAAGCATCAGCAGTTCATACACAGGCTTCTTCTATAAAAATATTATGGTATAGGAATAAACAAGGGCTGCTATTAATTCTGCTGTTCAAGTGGAAGGCTATCATCTAAGGCAGCTGATCAGTGGACTGAAGATAAGCACCATCAACCTAAAGAGCTGTACTTCTAAACAAACTCTGGACTTCTGCATACTTACTCCCTTAAATGGTACTTACTGGAAGGGCAGTAGCACTTCAATTAGAAACTGTTCACTTCCCTTTCCTACCTGGGACTGAAATGTAGCCTGGGAAACAGTGGTGATTGGGAGAAACACCAGCAAAACTTCCTATACTTTAGCCAAAACTCTACTGAAACTTGTATTTAACTGCAAAGTCTTCAATGAGTATCTGTCAAGAGTGTCTTGAAGTCAGAATGGCCTTCTACAAGAAATGCCAAAATAACATAAAAATTGCTGAAAGGGTCACTAACAGTAGCACTACAGAGTCATTGTTAACTGCACAACTGTGCAATCTGGGCAATTTCTGCTGGTGAATCTTGTGCCTGTACTACTCTATCTGTTCCTTCACAGTAGCTGTAAATTAGCAATTAATGCCACAAGGAGAAGAAGTTCAAACTCTGTTATTTGGCAGTGAGGTCCAGTTCCATGAAATCCAGCATGTCATATCTCAAACTGAAAAGTGCATAAAGTAATGAATCACCAGGTTATAGTCAGATTCTGCAGACTCATTTTTCAGGCAGAGAAAACCAGTACTTGCCAGCCTTAGAATAGCAGCACTGATCTAAAGGCCAATAGCATTGCAATTCTTTTTAAAAAAATGTATACCATAAAAGAACAGGTTAAATGATAAGAGAAGGCATTTCAATTCTATGCTTCAATGAATATTAGTGATACAGTTGTTAGGGAGGCGGAGGAGATGAGCTGTCAAGTTTTGTGACTTATGTTTCAGACAGTTTTGTTAAACACACAGGATTTTTTTTTTTTGAATTTTTTTTTAAGAACACTTTTTATGTATTTGCCATTGGTCAGATGAAGGGACCATACAGCAGCACAGGACTAGATGGGACAAGAGACATGCCTGAGGTCTCTTGCCTTTCAGTATATAAAAGAGGAAGAGAAGATCAAAAGGACCAGGTCTGTCTGGCTCAGCTCCACTCCTCTGTTTACTCCAGCATTGCTTATGACTTGTATAATTCACAAATAACATCTCAGTTGTGCTAGGATTAAATGTCCTAAATAAAAATGGGAAGCTGGCTTCAATCACATCTTGATTGTTGTTTACCATCCTTCATTTACATCAAGTAGCTTCAAATCTCGAACTGGGGAGCCTGCATGGAGGGCATATTCATCGATCCAGGGCTGAATTTCAGCAAGGCAGGGAGCAGAAAATTGCCTTGGTGCTTGACAGCTTTTGCCTTTGCTGGGCAAAAGTCCTTAGTTAAATCTGGAGATGAGGAACGTGCATGCTTATGCTAAAATCGATGTAAGCAAGACCACAGCTGCACAAAATGCCTTAGAGCTTTTCTCCTCACCATAGCTACTGAGGCAAGCTACAAAGCACGTCCAGCCACGGTGCCTCACAAACAGGGATCATCTTGGATGATAATTAACAAAGACAGGCTACTCCTACAAATTGCCCAATATTAGAGGCAACATCCAACACATTACATCTGAATAAAGAAGAGTACAAAATAATCTGAACGCAAGGGATTTGAAAAAACAAAACAAATCCTGAGTCACTGAAGCCAGTTCCCTCCTAGTGCCCATCACAAAATCCATCTGCTCATCTTTTATCTAGGCTGACCCTGTGCACTGATTCACCTGGACAAACAGGGCTTCTGGACTTTTCCAGATGTGTTCTTGACTGCCACAGGAATGAGCAAAACTATACGCTCAGTCTGCAATATGGAAGTCCTGGAAAATGGCAACTCAAAGGGCTCACCATACTGTGCCAGGTAAGGTAAAGCAACTCTATGGGGCTGTCAAGCCCTGTTTCTACTGGATGAAGACACGTGATTTTGCTGTCACAAACAATGTATGTTGAATCACAGCTAAAAGACCAGCACTTTTTAGTATAAAGACACAAGGATGGATGTACTAAAGAGGTATTAAATCCGGAGTACCTTCTAATAATAATAACAACTCACTGTCCCTTTTCCTACAAAGACTACAAGGCATAAATATTAGCAGTTAACATCTGGGTTTTTTTCACAGGCCATACAGTGACGCTGGGAAACATCTTGCTGTACGTGTTATTATACACACACCAAAAATTAAAGCACAACTAGATGCTTCCTTCATTAGTCTACCCACTACCTCTAGCTCAAAAATGCCAGAGGTACACAGTAGAGGCTAGAGAAGCATGTATTTGGAGGAATTGTCACTCTCAGTGTGGTCCTTACACGTTTCTTGGGCATTCAGCAACTGGTTCCTGAGAAAAAAAGTGGGATAAACTAACCTTCAGTTTCAATCATTTCAGCTGCTTCTTACGGCAGCGAAATACAGTGTGAATTGCAATGTGCATGTATTTCTATAAAAGCACAGAAACAGCACAGAGAATTTCAATATGAGCTAAAAAGCAAGCCAGGAGCTAGAAAATAGGCCATAAAACAGGGGCTTACCGAGCTCAAATATTCAGCCTGTTGAAGAGAATTTACAGAAGCTTACATGGAAAAAGGGATCTCACAGACACAGGGCAGAAAAGAGAGGTTACACTCCCAAAGAACCAAGTGGCTTAGACTGAAGTTGAGACTACACAATTTCAGCATTGGAATTATATATTTATTACTGGAATAAACTGACCAGCTACTGCTGGACCCCCAGCTGCTTTGCTCTTTTTTTTTTTTTCAGTGATACAGCATATAATGGCGTAAAGATATCCTTTAATCTACCTTTCAGAAATAACCTGTATGGCTCAACTGAAGAGGAAGCAAACAAGAGATGCCAGACACAGACCCTCTAACCACAGACCCTACAATCAAACTGGAAGTGGATACATAGCCAGGGATGTTGGCTGGTATGTGCTTGAATAGATGCAGTCTGTTCTCCCTGGGTACTCCCTGAAAGGCTTGAAGCAGAGGAGTCTCACGGGTTTCTCTGCACCAGAAAGTGATATTAGAGACAGAATGTAACCACAGGAAAACGCATTACCTACATAATACAGGCATAACTTCACTATGATTTAACAGTGGGTAGAGCTTGCCTCATCAGTGCAAAGCCACGCTCTACCAGACAAGACAACTCCTCAGATTTCTGCTCTGATCAAATGAAAGTCTCTAATAAGGATCAGTCTGAATAATGGTTTGCATTAGGGGAAGAGGCTAGGAGTAGGTTTAACAATTAAGATGTTTTATGGTGTTGTCCCACATTCTTGAATTCCTGGTGCCAATCAGTCTTTAAGTCAATACACAGTTTTTGAGGGCTTCTGGGACCTGCTAGAATGAGAAACTTTAGACAAACTGAGTTGCTAGCATTAAGCTAGGAGTCAAGCCAATGCCACCTCAGCCAAACTTCAAAAATTAAAATTCAGAATCCTGAGCAAGTTAGGAAACCAGTAAATCCTGCTTTAGAGCTTGCCATGTTCCTCATGACTCCGTGCAGGAAATAACCCCATCTGCTGTAAGCAAACACCAGGAGAAAGCAGGTGACACTGGAAAAGGTGGCAGCCTGCAGAAAGAGACAGACAACTTGCATCCTACAAGGCCAAGGTTGCTTGGAAAAATCAAATCCAGCTCACTGAAATATGGATAAAAGTCACAAAAAAAGTACAAGGAGAACCAAAAGACCTTCCCTCTGCCAACCACAACAAATGGCTCAGTAATACAAAATGTCAGTTGGCACTTGAAGCACAGTGGATGGCCAGAGAGAAAGTGCATTTTTAAATCATTAACACATTGGGAACACACAGATGTGCAGTTCAGCTACATCTGTGCATTGTAATTCCTACAGTAGTCACAACTTAATGAATCATCAGTTGTGACAAGATCAATGAACCGAACTGAGCAACAAACTAAAGCTAGTAAATTCATGCCTGGGGCAAGAACTGTGGGTTTATTTTGTTATTTTTTTTTAGTACTTCCATAATTTTTAGTGTCTAATTAGTAAAAACATGAATCCTCCAGAACTCTTTTATTTTTTCCTCCCTTTTGCAAAGGATTAAGATTTCATTCATGTCTGCTAAATTCAAGTCTGGATACTACTCATCTGATCAGCAATTCCTTCCTCAGGACTATGAGCACATGGCAGGCAGAAGTTACAATGTTAGGACGTGCTCCACATGCCAATCAGGGGGACTCTGATTGAGCCCACCACCTCTAGGCAAAACAACTGCTGTTTTTTCCCCCACAAGGCCAGATAATTCCTGCAGGCAAAGCACCAGCTAAGGTTCTCTGCAATGCTACTTTTTGAAGGGTCAAATTCACATCCAAATCAAGCAACCAAATCATTTATTTGCAGAGAACCCACACTGAGTTTCCCCCTGGCCTCAACCCATTCAACAACTTCAATGCTGGGTTTGCTGATAACATGCATAATCCAGCTAGGTTTCACATCAGTGATATTCTTACAGAAAAATTCTGCCCCCATTAACCTCCTGGCAGGAGGCAGAAGACAACACGACACCTTCTTACAGAGCAAAGCCCATGCAAGTGAGGGTTCCCCCCGCTGACCTCTTCATTCTTCCAGGTGAACCATTTTGATCTCTACCATATGTACGCTTTCAGTGTATTAATACCTGCCAGGGGTTCAGCTGGGTTCTTGTCTCCCTTCCAGACAGGCTCCAAGGGACAACAAGCTCTCTGTTTAGCCTGGCTTGTTTGTCTCATGTTCAGAGTTGCCTCCATCTGGAAGGCACTTCCATGAATTGTAGCACTGCTGGCACGCACTACTCTTCCCTGCTGGGACTCAAAGCAAAGGAGATGCAGGCTCTCTAGAAGGCTGATTCTGTTCCTCGTCCTGACCTTTTTTGTCTGCCCTTTTTTAGACCAGATGTCTGTCACCTTGGACTGTGCATTCCCCCAATTCATTACCTTCCCCTGCAGCAGCTTTTGTTAAAACCATCCTGTGCACAGCTTATGCATTTTTCATCAATATGTTTATCATTTCTGTTCTCTCTCCAAGGACTTTCTCCTCACTGGGACCAACTGTGGCATTGCCTAAATCAAAGAGATACAGAAAATTAAATTCCAGTTTTGCCTTGCTTGTAAGCAATACACCATTTTGGAGCTGTAGCACCAAAAAACAAGGCTTGGTGTTTTTAAGGTCTCCAACAGGTTAACGTTTCCAGCACCTTTCTAGTTGTCTCAAAGTAGATAAAATGTCATAATGCCAGTTCTGCTGAATGTAGCACTTTGTGCAGCTAGTTTTACTTAAAGCATTCTGCATCCTGTGCTGACAGGTACTCTTACTGCAAGGAAATGTCCCCTTGTTTCACCTTGGAACAGCAACACAACAGTGAACACTCACACACTATAGCTGGATAAAGTTATAGCTCTGGTTGCTATTTAGACTTCTCCACTCAACTCAAACACCAAGAAGTTGGAAAGGTTTCATCCAGGCTGGACCCTTGTGATAAAAGGATTGAAGGAACAGAGCACAGGATTAGCACGACAGATGAATACATTGCAGTGTTTTCCCATGGCACCATCCAACCTGTCTCATCAAGGCACTAGATAATCTTGAAAAGACAGATCTTATTATACCTCACACCCGCTGGTTTTCCTCAGGATAAAGGATTTGAAAGAGCTATTCCGCAGCTCTGGGCAGAAAGAATCTGAGCAGGTGGGAGTGCCAGAAAGAGTCACTACTTTATTATCCAACTGAAATAACCACAAAAATAAACAGCTGTTAGAAAACTCTATGGGGAAGGTGGTGTTTTACTACTACAGGACTGGGCTTCTAAGACAGCATGTGGAATGCATGTATTTTAGGTCATCTTTATACCAAACATATTTTAGTCACTAACAGCTCAAGTTACAAGTTAATAATGAACATTCACAATAATTACTTCCTTGCATCCAAAATTAGGGCTAATTATTCTTTTTGCTCATTATCTGGGCATTGCATTTTAATAATCTTCACCAGCGTAGAGCCTTCCTGACACCAGACTGTGTAAGAGCACAAGACAAATAAGCAATCCACGAGGACTAGATGTGGGACTTGTGACTAAGTGTGGCACACAGAAACCAGCTGTCAGAATGATCAGTATTACAGGCCTTCAGTTCAAAACCTGCTTTGTTTTGTACCTCTCAGACCAAATGGCAGTCCATCAGTAGCAGTTACATGATTTTCCTTTTTGTGCAGGAGAGCGAGAGGAAGAAGACAAGGCACAGAACATAAAACAACCACACAGAAACTTCCTTGCATGCAGAGAGTTATGCTTTGGAGCTGCAAGCATTGCATTCCCCACAGTCATGGTTATCACATTCTGTTCTCTCCACGGTCTATTTTCCATTTAAGGACTTACTTCTTCAGTTCTATCAAGGGTACATATTCTTCCACTTCTGCACAAGAAGGCACAGCAGATCACTGTGGTGCTTTGTCTAAAATGTCTGTGTAAGTCACGGCATGCCAGTAAACAACAGGTCACTAAGTTGTGGGCAGAGTCTCCTGGTTATGAGCAGGTATGAAATATAATTTTGCCAAAGTAGTTAAGGACTCAGAAAGGCTTTCCAGGACATTCCAGGCTCTTGCCCTTCACTTTACCCTTGGAAGCAAAGCAGGTAATCCATATGGCATTATCAAGCAGCATTTGCCATTAATTTCCAACAGTTAAACAATGAGTTGCTAACTCTGTCAGAAGGCTATTCCACAACCTAACAGACTTCAAAGACTCTACAAATACATACCAGCAACTAACTTTATTAGTCAGCAGGAGATAGCAGCAGGACTGACATACAAGCTGGAGAGAGCACATCTGTCAATAACAGGTTGCTACAGACGCTCTCAGAACAAGGCATCTTGAAAGAGATCCAGCACTAAGACAGGTCTTTTTGAAACATCTGATGATAAAGACCTATTATTTGTTTCTGATGGTCACCAGTAGACGTTAAATCTGACATGCGGGGAGCCTTTATTCTGACAAAGTCTACAGTTACAGTTACACAAATTACCTGGAGGAACTAAGTTCTTACCTGCCTGTTCCAAATTAATCAAACAAACTTCCACTAAAGTGACTTTTAAAATAAGAAAATGAGTAATTTACAATTATGAATTTTCACCTCTGCTCTTCTCCTTCTCTGATAGGCTTCTAGAACCATGAATACACAATTCATTAAAAAGAAATAAAATTTCTTCCAGCTGCCAGTTCTCCAAACTAATTTTATTATCTGAGAGTCACCAGGTCTAGCCTCAAACTAGTTATTACCAAATAAACATTCTGAGAGCCAAATCAGGGCTCACTGACACCTAATCAACTCCCCTCTCTTGTTCACTATTTCTTTATTAGCTGTGCAGTAATGGTCTCTATCAAGTTCCTTGAACATCAGTTTTGAAATTACAAGATGCATTAACAGCCTTTGCACTCAAGGTGGGTCTTTAATTGACAGTACTGTGGAGATGCTGTAAATAAAGATGGGAGTCAAAAAAATCGAGGAAGAAGAGCCAAATCACCTTAGGTGACGGGAATAATATGAACAAACACATGAAATAATTACAATTTTTGATGTAAGCCTGGCACATATTACTTGGAAATAAGAAGAGAGGAGACAAACACGGGTGCATTAGAGAAAAGCAGAGAAGTTATGCTAGCCAGTGATCAACTGAATGAAAAAAAGTAGCTGTGATCCCAGCATACATCTGACAGTGTATCTCCAAAATCCATAAATTCATCAGTGCTTGTGAAAAGGCCCTTACAAGGCACCTCATGTGCACATGTCTAGTTAGGCATTTTCAAAAAATGTTGCTGAAATCAAACAGCAGCAGCTACAGAACAGGAGACCACTGAGACCAGGAGAATCAAAAGGAAGACTGGCATATCCATGAAACTCATTTTACTGCAAGGCAAGGCTTACTTGGCCACTTTCTGATAAACTAGGACCTAAACACTCATTTTCCTAACAAATGCATCTGCTTTGAGATTTACAATCTTTTACATTATAACTATGCTATTTTGGCCTTTTCTTCCTCCGCAATATCTAATACAAAAAGTTTATGGGCCACCTATCTCGGCATCCTTCACTTTGTTGTTCTAATTTCCTGTTTTTAGACTACCACTCTTTTTAGCCTAAGCCTGAGCCAAGGTTTCTGCCCTGGTTTACTGTCTACCAACACCATCAAAATCCCAGTCCTGTCTAAGCTGTCTAGACATGGTTGTGGCCACAGGGGTCAGGGCACATGGGAATGCCAGCCTTTCTGCAATGACGTGAAAGGCAGCACTGGTGGTTGCTGCCTCCCAGCTGGGACCAATGATCTGTTCCAACAGAGAGTCAAAACAGATTAGTTTAAACCACAGACAATTTAATCTAACCTGTCTGATTTCAAACTGGAACAGAGATGCAGCAGCAGTCATCTGGCCATCCTTGGTCTCAGCTGGGATATGGCAACCCACAGGGACACCTCTCCAGCAAGACTGGAACCTGCCTGCATGAGCACATCCCTGCCAGAGAGTTAAACTAATCTGCTGTTGCCTCATTTACCTATTGGAATAGGCTGAACGTTTTGACAGCAGAGCAGCAGTAGAACAGCCTGACACATTTTCCATGACAATCCCCCAGGAAGCTGTAAGGTAAAACAAGAGTGAGAAGCAACTTGTCTCTACACCATGAGCTCAAAATAGAGAGAAAATAATGCCCAGGACTCAATTATTAATTTTCATAGAAGATATCAATAGGTTGCCACAAGGCTCTGAATGAACATCTACACTTCTGAGTATCTTCATGAAGAATTTCAGAAATGGAGCAAACAGAATGGAGGTAACTGCTATTGGCAAAAAAATTCTTAGCTGAATGTGGTTTCCAGTATCAAAGCCAGCACTTATAAACTGTTAAATAAACTTCGAATAAATCGTGAGAGACAAGGAGCTCTGAGAAGTCTTTTAGTAGGCTGTAACTGCACACTTAATACTACAACTGCACACTTAGAACTTCAAGCTACTTGGCAATATGAAAACTGCATTAGAACTTTTATGGAATTCTGTAGACTGTGCTTCCTTCTTGTTTGTTTGACACTTAAAGCTCACTTGTTTCTGTACAGGCACTCCTTCCTGAATTGCGGGTGCTGCTTTTGGCATTGCAATATCATTGATGCTCGCTGATATGAAGGTGACAACATCCTATCCCCTTACAGATGTAATCTTACAGGACCTCATTTGAGAGGTAATATGCAGAAACAGCCATTTATTGTAAAACAAGAATGTTCTCAACATTAAGAGGTCAGTAGCTTTTCAGACCCAAGGTTTTATAGGAGTGCAGAGCTCCAAAGGGTTCAGCTTGGCATTAACTATGTGATATTTCAAATAAAACTTTTCAAAGGTTGTATTTCTTGCTTCATAAACCTGTGGAATGAACCTGGATGTTAACCTTAGCGTCTAGCAGTCTTCTGAGGGAACTTGTTATCATGGACACATTACATGGTTACGTGCCATTAGTTAATCATTTAAACAGAGATAAGAAATGGAAATGATGACATTTGGGCCTGATACATTCTACAGATCTGCTGACTCTCTTGTTTGCAAAGAGAGACCAACAACAGTTAAAACTTTTCTTCACCTGACAAAATTACTTCTCTGTCTTACAGCCAAGCAACTTTTCTTGTTACATATTATAAAAAAATAAATTGTAAGGGTAAGACTTACGAACTTACTGAATCCAGTCTTTGAACGCAAGTAGATATACTGAAGGGAATCACGAATTTCACATGTGGATTAAGATGCTAGGTGTTCTCTAGTTAGCAAAATTTAAATAACTGAACAGGTACTGTGGCAGCCCAGGTTTTGGCAGCACAGGACATAATGGTGATATAAGTAAAACAGCCTCTGTAAATTTTCTTGGTCTCATGGAAACAGATCATCAATTCTGCTCAATCTTCTGTATGCCATGGGATCAAGAGACCACCTCATTCCCCTTAAAGTTTCAGGATTCTTTTAGCCACCACTCAGTACCTGAGAAATGACCAGAGTTGTTAGCATGGTGACAGGGCTCCTAAATTGACCTGACCAACGCTAGGCCACCCACTGTCAAGCAGCAAAATACAGTCTTTCCTTGTGAACACTGTTTACACCTTAACAGTGCAAGCTCATGTGAGCTCAGATGTAACTCTTCAAAGCAACGACAACCTAAACTTCTCAATGAGCCCACCATGACTAAATGGCTTCATGTTTCTCTTTTTAACAAGCATGGGACATGCCAAGACCCAGTGCACAGCAGCCAGACTCAGCCTTCTTCATTTCTCTGTGCATCACCACATGTCAGGACATTTCCCTAAGCAGTGAAGCACATGGAGACTCACTGTGCTGGAGCTCTTGGCAGTGCAATAGTTACAGAGGTCCATTAACTGGTTGCCTCCTCCAGAAAGGAAGTGCTATTTGGATTTCTTGTGTAGAGAGCTAGGAACAGGAGTAGGACCTCTGCAGTCTTTCTTCCCTGGGACAGGCTAAAGGAAATTGGAACACTTAATTAACATGAAACAAATAGAAGACAGACCTGTCCTGTCTTGACCAGAGACATGAAGAGAACAGTACCAATCCCAGGAGCAGCAGGGTACAGGGAGCCTTAATTCATTTACACAATCAGAAGGAGTGCATGCGAATGAATTCAATTTCCATTCTATAATTGTTTCAATTTTATAACACATTGCTAGATATTCTTCTTGGCAAAAAGATGCAAAAGCAATGAAGACAAACATGAGCCAAAGTACAGTGATCCCACTGATCCTTTTGTAACTAACCAAACATAAACAAGGATTAAAATAGCTAACTTCTGTTTACTATTCCAATGACAAAAAACACTTCTAGATGAATGTTTACAAAAAGGGCATATTGGTTCAGGCCTTCCGAGATCTAGCTCTCTGCAGAAATCATTTGTAACAGTCAAATGTTTACCATTTACAGCATTTCAAACAGGGTAACCCCAGGAACTGGAATTCAGCTGGCAGATGGTGAAAGAAATTAAGCTCATGACATGGTTCAGTAAACAGCAAATTACGGTAAGGTAGAAGTGCTTCCCACCCTGGGACAACTGCTTCACTCAGGAACTTTCTAGGTATGCTGGTTTTGGCTGGGATGGACTTCATTTTCTTCATAGTAGGTTGCATGGGCAGGTAGGTTCCATGTGTTTTGGATCTGCGCTGAGCATGGTGTTGATAATACAGGGATGTTTCAGTCATTGCTAAGCAGGGCTTGCACAGCATCAAGACCTTTTCTGCTTCTCACATCACCCCACGAGAAAGTGGGCTGGCAACGCACAAGAAGTCAGGAGGGGACACAATCAAGACGGCTGACTAAAGGGACATCCTCTGCCATACAACACCTCAGCTCAGCATGTAAACCTGGCAAAGAAGAAGGAAGGGGGGACCACATACATTCAGAGTGATGGCACTCATCTTCAAAAGAGACCATTACATGTGATGGAGTCCTGCTTTCCTGGACGTGTCTGAACACCTGTTTCCCCACAGGAAGTGGTGAATGAATTGCTTGTTCAGCTTTGCTTGCATGCGTGGCTTTTGTTTCATCTGTATGTCAATCCACACACTTTTTCGCTTTTACCCTTCCAGTTGTCTTCCCCATCCCACCAAGGGGGAACACACAAGCAGCTGTAGGGGACTTGGGTACTGGTTGAGGTTAAATCAGGACAGCCCTTTTCAGTGCCCAGTGTGGAGCTTGAAGGGTTGGAGATGACAGATTTGACTGGAATGTGCTAAATTGAATTTGTATCTGTTATTGCTATTTAGCTATTAATTGACAGGCTCCTGTGCTTGCCATGAAGCTTGCTTGCCTTACTGTATGTTAGAGTCTGGTGCTCATTAGAGGTCACTTTTTCCATTGCCTGCTGCACTCTCAGTCTGCCATGCCTGAGAACACTTTGATAACAGCCATGGTGATGTACCTGGGCTGGCAGATGCCCAGGGCATCACTGCTGTTCCCGTGCTGCTGCACTGGACAGGCTGGAACTTCAGTGTGAACTTGGAGGGGCTGTGGCCTGGGGATGAGTCCAGTCAAGGGCAGGACACCCCAAAGCATCTGTGGCTGTGGACAAGCCCATGCCAGAGCGGGTACATCTCAAAGCATCTGTGGCCATGGTCATGTCTGTGCCACAGCTGGGACACCTCGAAGGGGCTGTGGCCCAAAGTTATGCCCATGGTAAAACACGACACTAGGGCTGCAGTGAAACACTCCAAAACTTCCCTGACTTCTGACACCACAAAGCCAGCCAGCAAAATTTAACTTGCCATGTTACCTTGAGACCAAAACACACTCCGCAAGCAACCCTTTCCTGGCATTTCAGCCTGTCCTCTTTACCACAAGCTGCTCTCTGGTGGAGCCTGGCAGCACTCTCCAGGCAGATAACTACACGCCACATGATTAGGAGTCTCGGATAGAGGCACAGGGGATTTGCATAGATCTAGAATGGAAATTGGAGACAGTATTTTCACCTTCATTTAACCTACTTAAAAACAAAGGGAAACAAAACTGAATATATTCAGTGTCACTTGGATATGACTGTATGCTCTGGGTTACAGGGGAGTGAAAAAAGACTGCTTGTAAACCATTAAAGGACCAGTTACAATTAAACAGTTTCCCAGTTCTGGAAATCAAAACTGAATGTCCAAGTTGGAAAGCCACTGGAGAAGGGACTGATAATGTATTTTGTATTTAAGCCTCCTTTCTTTTCCAAGGAATGGATATACTTCTTCCTGCCTCTTGAAGACTCTATTTGTTCCACTGCTTTTCATCTTCCTTCTGGGTGGAGACTGCTGAAAACCAGAGACTGAAGGCATACTTTGGGTACAGGCAACTAGAAACAAACACTGTTACCATCACCTTTCCCAATACAGCTGCCAATGCCGAACATGCAAGGGGTCTTGTTGGAAGGATGCCACACAGCATGCTGCTAAGTTCTTGCATGCTGGTATCCTTCCTACTCACATTTCATATAACATTCCTATTTAAAAAGTTCTGTAATTCTCAACATTACCACTGAATAATATATTTATTAATTTGTTAGTGCCACTAACTGTCCCCAAGGCTTTTCTTGAGAATGTGTGTCAGCTTATTGATTCTAGCTCTCCCCTCTGTGCACTTCTTTCCTCCTCTGCCAGGCAGGAACATACTTCTGTGCTGCTTCAGGTCATAATTGGAAGAAAGATAGAAATGTTCAATATGACTCATACATAATTCAGCTTATCAGCTACCCAGGAGAAACGAGAAGAGAAGGTATACCCACATCTATTTCTTCTACTATCAACAGGAGAAATAATTTCCAGTTATATTAAGTATATGTAGTTTGGTCAGAACAGAATCTGCAGTTAGAAGGGAAAAAGAAGCAACAAGGAAGCAAAGAATGAAAGGGTAGTAGGGGACTGAACTGTTAAAAGAGATTCACTTATGCAAGAATTCCTGATTCCTCCAGGAGACTGGACTCATGCTTCTTTCTTAATATTCAGAATGGAATAAGCTAGCAATTAGAAAGGATTATCTGCCTCTGATCTGTGAAACATCGCTGAAATCTAAATAAAATAAAGCTCCAGATTACTTAGCCACAAAGACATCTAATAACAGCCTGCTAAACCCTGACTGTGACTTCTGGATTTAATGTTAAGGCCTAAGTTCTAAAGAGTAAATTGTGAAGAAGCATTAAAACTTATTGTTATAAAGGATTTTTAATGTAAAAATCAATACATGCTGTGTATTTAGCGGCTTGTAACCACAAGGACATCTATGATAGAGCTTTGTCATGCACCAGGGACCACTGCATTAGTCAAATTCTTGAAAGGAAGTGCAGAACGTCTGTATCATTCAAACTGCCACCTGAGACCAATTACAGAAATTATTTTAACCCCAGAAGCAGAGGAAAAAATCCAATCCTAGTTGACAGTCTTGAGAGTATCAAGGGTTCCACATGACATGCATCATTTTCAAATACCTCTACAAAATTCATGTTAGGAAAATGATGGCACAGCAGAGAGGTTGGGCACTTACCACTGTTTTTTGGAAGTCATTGAGACTAAACATAACCACATCCAGGACACTGAGCTGCAATAGCCACTTTACCAACACATAAGCAAACAAAGGAATATTAATAGTAGTAAAAGTATCATATTCACAAAATGCAGAAACAGCGTAATCCATGGCAGACAACACAGAATAATGTAACATGACTGAAAAAATACAGATCTGCTCACAGAAAGACTCAGAAAAACATAAAACATTTTTTCTTAAATACAGATACACCATAACAGAACTCATCTTCTTTGTCAGTTAAGCCAACATAAAAGGCACATGTATCTTTTTATCCTCTCAATCAAGCTCACAGCTCTATATGCATGAGCACATACAAACTGTTAAGACAGCAAATGTTTCTTAATTTTGCCCATTACAAGAGTGCCCAGCAAGGGGTCGATACTCTTCAGTTACAGTGGAAAACACATCCCCCCAGCCTGCAGATCGTTTTTGACCTCATGGGATCATGTTCAGCTGGCATTACCACCAATTAAAGGAATTTTCCAATCCAAAAAGCAGGCTCTATGCCTGACTGCTAGTGACTTTTGCTTCTCTAAGTGTGTGCTCACATGTCTTTTCCTGCCTCTGCTGTTTCCTAACATTCCCTATTTATGTGGTGGTCTGCAAGCTTTACCTCATCAGGAAATCAGCAGGAACACTATGCAGCTAAGAAATACTGTTGTGCTCCTTTATGCAATGCATGTCTCTGTGGGCCTTTGAACATTTAACACAGAGCAAATAAATTATTAGCATGTGTGTGCATGTGCATACATATCCAAGATACATAAAGGCAACTGCAACCAAAGGAAACAGGAATGTACTAGGAACAGTTGGGTATTCAAGGATCTAGTATCACCAAAATCCAGTTGCAAGAAGCATTTAAAAGTAGATCTGCACATAAACTGCTGAAAGAGCTCCACAAAGCTTTCTGCACTCACATACATGACCACAAAGCCAAGAAGTGATAAAAAGGATCTTTGTCTCCCAATAATTTTCAAGTCTATACCACCTGTTACCCTATTCTTAATAATACTATTACTGAAGAGCAAGCTGATCTTTAAAACGTCCCAGCTCCAGAAACAAGATACAGAATCACATGAAGTATTGAATGGTTTCTATGATTCCCATCATCACAGTGCCTCAGCACATTACAGTTGTTTAATGTGTTCTTTGTCACAGAGCAGAGAGGAAAATACGATTATCTCTATGCTATAAATGGGGATGGGAGAACAAGGAACAACAGGCAACTTGTCATGTATGGCTGGCACACTCACCACTGGGATAACCAGCCTCCTCTTGTTCAGAATCCTAAAACAATAAACACTTTCCAGTCTAGTTTTTTTTTCATTCCTTAGAAGTTTTTATATCAATCCATGAACACCAAGCAATTTGTCTAAGCCTTTTCCTGCTTCTCTCAGTAGACGCAAGGGGTAAAAATCCATACAGCCAAATGCCCCAGCTTTGTAATACCTCAGTATATTTACAAAATCCTATATACAAACAAATGGTAGAACACACTGATGTGCTGGAAACCCCCCACATTTCCTGAAAAGCAGACAATAATTCTGACATTTAAATAAAATAAAAATGAACTGATCACAAGCCTTTTTATATCTAATAAATGGTTCTACCACAAAACATTTCATTTAGCAGAAACAACATAGCAAGCAAAATAAAACCTGTTCATATAGCACACAAGGATGAAAATCTGTTCTTTAAAAGAAGAGACAGAATTACAATTTGTGAGTACAGTGAAGGAAAAAACCACAATCCAGCTAAATTCCACATCAAATTCAAAACCTGAAGAGTAACTTGAAAATCTATTCAAGAAATGTGCCAATTTGATCCAGAAGGTGCAGCAACATAGATTAAGTTTCTCAGTGTCAGATACAATACTTAGATATCCTGAAAATGGGCATTATAGCAAAGCAAACTGATGAGAAAAGTATACAAATGCCTCTACAGACAACCCTCCAAGTCAGAAATGACACGCCTCAATCAGACAATGAAAACACTTCAAAGAAAGTTCAGACTCTGCAATCCTTTCATGATTATCTCAAAAATGAGGTTCTATCATGAAGAGAAACTACAGCAAATCATGCAGGGAAAACACAACTTTTCCACACCAAGCCAGAATATCACTGTCATTTAAAAACGGCACATCAACATGTAGCTGCTGTAACCATGTCTCCTGCCACCTAAGGCATGCAAAGATTTCCCTCTTACCTTCTAACACTGTTAATTTGGCACTGGTGTTTATCTCCCCAACACTGTTGGTTGCTGTGCACTCGTAGATAGCTTCATCTCGATGAACACGCAGGGGCTGTATCCGCAGAACTGATCCTGATCCATCATCAAACTCAATAACCTTCGAAAATGAAAAGAAAACACTTCTTTACTGGTATCTTCTGCAACAAACACTGAAAGTCAAAACAATTCGGGGGTTGAAAAACCAAAACCGAAACAGAACAAGCCCTGCAAGCTCTGAAATACCATGCAATTAGTCAAGTGTTCCAAGCGAAGAAACACAAAAATTTCAGCAACAAGAACATATTTGTCCTCTGAGGAGGCCAGAACAAATGAAGATCCAATGAGGTTCTTCATGGATCAATTAAGGTTGACAAATTATCAACCTGGTAATAAAGACACAGATCTGATGATTTAAAACATCTGAGCCATATTTGCACTAATGGTTTTACTAATCACACTGATCACAATTTAGTGCCAACTTTCACCTTGATGGAAGAGCAGAATGATACACTCCTGAGGGACTGCCAAGAAAACAGTAACAAAACTTGAATAAAACCTTGAGTACCTACAGCATATGCTAACTCCAGCAGACAGTGAGGGGTTTTAATGTCCTTCAGCATCGGGTACTTTGCAACTCTGGCATAATCAACAATGATGTAATTACACTTCCTTCCCCAGCATAATAAATTAAGCCCTTAATAAATCATTGCCTTTCCATCCATCCTGCTAAGCTGTAACATGCATTACTCTGACTTATACATGTAATGAAGAGGTATTTGCAGCTGGATCACTATATGCCATTTCTTAACAGCAAAGCCGTGAAGGCACTGCCTCAGGCCATTGTTAATGCCAAACTCACTCTTCTTCTATTGCTGAGCACAGCAAAAGTTGGAAATACTAACTGATCTGCAGATGGTGACAGCATGAGGGAAAGGTACAACCTCTCCTCCTGTTCCCTGGGAATGGAGGGGGAGATGAAGAGACTAAGCAATACCTTGTTCCAGACACATAGGTCAGCCTAGGACCTGCATTGCCCACATTCAAAACTTTTACCCCATTTCCAAAAGCCTGTTTAGGAGTGCTTCCCACAGCATAAAGATCAAATGAATGAGAACGGGGAGGAGAAAAACAATGTGCACCACAAGATTCTGCAGTGACAGGAGAAATAGGAAGAAATCAACAGGTAATGAAGAACACCGAAAAATCTGTTATTTCTCATGCTGAAAGGAATAGCCCTTCTGTTTCAAGTAACAGAAGCAGCTTGCAGAAACTCCTAACATGGGGTCAAGTAAAGAAAGACAGAGAAATATGAATATCACTATAATACATTTTAAGGAATTAAATTTTTTTAAATACTAGTTTTTTAATTAAATATGAAACTGTGACAAAATACTAAACCTTTACAAAGGATAGGGCTACTGCCAAATTTTAAAACAAGACAAAGTCAGCTACAGAGATTTAATTCACTTCAGTGATAAGGACTAAAAAGCTCAGGACTAAAAAGCTAAGAGATGAAACAGCAGAAAAGTCTTTTTGCCCTTGCTATCCTTTGAACAAGCACTGTGTGATAGGAACGGAGCTACAACTACTAAGGACCAGACACACACTAAGACCGAAATGCTGTTCATTTGCTAATGATGGATAAATGATGGATACCTCTTCTGTGTTACAACTTATCATGTGTTCACTGGATTTGGGGTTTTTTTCCATTTAAACTATATTTTTCCCTAGTTAAGACTAGCTGAATAACAAGGTAAAATTAATAGTTATTTAGCTAACAAAACAAAAAAAGGAAGAAAAAAAACCCCAAGACATTATTCACTATCTCCTGACACAATAAAACCACCTCAACTATGTATCAAAACTGATGTGAACAAAGGTACGAAATTGCTCATATAAATGCATATAATATGGCACAGCCCTCTGGCCAGCCACAATAAGCACCAAATTCACTATAAAGGTTATGGCTACTTACAAATTAGAATGTTTAAATATTTACTATACAACAAAACTTAACCTTTACCAGGGAAAAATAACAATGTAAAACAAGATTAAAATTGATTACTTTAATCAAGGTTTTCTGGTCACATATGAAATCATGATTAAAACTGGTGCCTTGAATCAATCCATTCTGGGCAGCAAAGTCATCTTGTGCTCCAGTCAGAAAAGCAAAAACATCAAAGACAGGGGATTAGAGGAAAGGCAGCAGAATTGTAGAAGGGTCACATTTCCAAGGGCAGTTTTAGAAAAGGAGCCCAACACCAAAAAAGGAAAGCAGAGAAAAAGGTTGAAAAAGTCAGTGAAAATGTATTTGCTATTTAAAATAGGAACCAAATTGGACCCTTTTTCAAAGACATTTCTGATACCTTCTCTTCCCCCTTCCTTTCTTTCATACTTCAATTCACAGGGAAGTCAATTCACCCTTCAGGATGACTTCACCGTTCCCCTTCCAAGCACATCTGTGGGAGGGATGGTAACAGCCATTGCTTAGAAAGCCTTCCAATAGTGTTTTGGCATCCCACTTTTGAATTCCACTGGGACTGGCAGGTCAAAGAGGTGCCTTTATAAATTTTCACAACAAAACCAGAAAATTACTGCTAGATCCAACTCTTATCTGCCATCCAATTCTGTGTAAGCTCCATTCTCCCATCTGAAGGAGGATGTCCTGTGTGTGTGCTTCCAGCATCATGCTCAAAGGACACCACCTGCTCTACAGATTGCATTGCTGCAGGGAAGGAAATGTACCTTACTCTAAAGCTCTAGACTCTGTATTGTAGTGACAAAGAGATACCTGGGTTGAAGTGATGATTATCATTTAATTAAGACCCACAAGGATTAGACTGATTACCAAAATTTTGGGGTTGGGATTTTTTTATTTTTTTTTTTTTTTTTTGTAATTACCTCAAACCGCTGAGAACTGACTTTCTTTCCCTTCTTCATCCATGTGATACGAGGTTTGGGCTCTCCTGTTGCCTGACACACAAAAGAGGCCACTCCTCCAGAAATCCCAATCTGATCTTCAGGAGCTTTTATAAATGTTGGCTTGCCTGGAAAAATAACAAAATCACCCCCATGAGAACATAACATCAGATAAGCAAGGAATGTGTCATGTTAGTCTAAATTATAAGACAATTGGTGGTGCTTCTACAAATCCAAGTTGAATGGCCTCAGCCACACAAATTCAGCGCAGACTGCAACGTGACATGCAGAGTTTCTGCTTGAGTACCTTTTTTTCCTGAAATGAATAAAGTCCATCTGGTTTGTCTAAAAATGAGGGCAATAGAAGGCTCCCCCCAGCCCCCTGGGCATTCATTCAGGTATATGACAATTTGGAACCATTTTTACGTTTTATTTTTTTAATAAATGGATTTTTCAGGTTTATAACATGGTCATAGCACTGGAAATTACAGAACAGCTGACACACCAAACCTCTGAAATGTGTCATACCTTGACATTAGTTTTACTGAAAGCTGTTAAGACATTCATAAAAATTACCAGATACAGTTTTTAAAGTATACAAATAACTTCTAATTTTATGTGTGGACTGGCATAAAAATAGAGTCTAAGTGTCTGGAAATCTGCAGAGGCTGGCCCATGCTTGCTGATAAACTTATCACTAAAAATAAAAGTCAGCAAAGAAACCAAAGTGACATTCAGGCATAAAAGGTTTAGCAAAAATACTAATTAAAAAAAGGTATTATATAACATTTTAACAATCAATAAAAAAAATCATGACAATACAGCTGTGTCTTCTGGATTTACATGACAGACTCAGATGGATAAAACTATGCATCATCCAGGTTGGACGGTTGTATTTTTCTTCTGCACTTGCTGTGTGAGAAAATTTTGCAGTATGTGATCCAAGGATCATTTTGAAACACTGCTTTGTCCAAGTGAGAAGCATTTGATGATCCCACATCCCTGTGAAGCACTAAAACTTTTAACTTGGAGTCCACTTATGATGGCATTGCATGCACTATGGCCACATTTCAAATACAGTTCTGATCAACCCCTTCAAAGACCAACCTGACCTATAAACAGGTCAGACACCCCTCTTGGCATGCAGAAAGGAGCATGAGTGAGAAAAGAAACCTGTTCAACTCAAAGACAACGAGGCAGTAACCCCAGCAGAGCTGTTGATGGCTCCACATCTTCACATTCCAGACACATCCACGCGTGTGTCCTTGAGGGAGAGGGGGATGACACTTGCCAGCCCAGGTGCTTTAAACTCTTGACAAACTGAGGGCTGAGGTTCTCTGATCTAGGAAGGATACAGTTTCAACGATCCCAAAAGGAGACAGCCTTTAAATGCATTTTCCTGATGTATGAGAGATTTAAATGCAATGGGTGTAAGTGGCCAGTTCCAGCTGAGCCAGTCAGGCAGCAGCAGCAGCTCCCGAGGACACCGCAGCTCCACCATGGCCCCACTGGTCAACCCTCTAGTGTCAGAGTGAAGGACAAGGCCAGGCCACTTGTCACCACCTGAGGACACACTTAGCAGAGAAGGGCTGGTGGCATGGCACTGCAGAGGCAGCAGGAGAGCACAGCCCTTCAAAACCTGCAACATCAGATGCTCAGCATGGACCTGTGTGCTGGGAGCCCACCAGCCACCCACAGGGGGACACACCAGCCCCAAACCCGGCTGAGATACGATGCTGCAGGCCTGGCCCCCTGCTATTGCTGCTGGCTCAGTTTGGTTTCCAAAAGGCCTTTGCAGATGGTGGATCCACCAGGGTCAGCACTGCCCATGCAGAAGTGGGCACACATGCTCTGTCCTCAACAAGCTTCTGGGAAGGGATATCCCAGACTTGGCCTCACCACAGAAATTCCTCATGCAAACGTACTGGATTTTGCCATCCTTGGCGAAGGAGTCCCAGGACTGTGCTCAAAACCCACAAAATGCCTTTTAAGACATGATGGCTGCTGTCTGAAGGGTTTGGCACATTGTCCTGACATGGACGGCAAGAAATTATTAAGTGTGCTTGCTTAACTGATGCTGATTTCACATATTTACTCATCTATAATCATGTCTATTTCTACTTAGCTTGTATTTACATATATCTGTGTTTATTCACCTCTCATCTATTCCAGCGGAATGTTAATTTACCATTCAGGCTGCTAGTGATGGCAGTGTGATTGACTGTTTAGCTATGCCGTGTGCTCAGCTGATGTCTTGTATTGCAGCCGATTTGGTTTTTTGATTTTCTGTTATTTTCCCCTGATCTTAGTAAAACAGTGTAATTTTTTTCAAATGGCAAATACAGCAGAATCCAAAAACTTTTGTCCTTGAAGAATACAATGCAATTAGATCTCTGCCTGTATACTTACTCCTCAGCTCGTACACTGAGGACTCACTCTACTTTTGTGCATTAAAAAAAAAAAAAAAAAAAATCAATACTATTAAAAACCAGAACAAAAGGAAACTGAATGTTCACCTGCAGTAAAACCTAAAAAACCTGCTGCCTTGAATTTACATTGTTGCAATGAATCTTTTCCCCCTGCACATTTAATTGAGCAATACTGATTTCTCGAAACCATTTAAATCCTTTGAGACTGGTCACAGAAGTATACATATATATAAACCAAATTCTCAGTCTGGGAAAGAGTATATCTACAAAGCCATTTTAAACATTTTTATGCCCTGAAGTTTGGGATGGAAGGAAAGTACTAATTAAGCAAACCTATAATCCTGAGTCCTGGCCCCAGGACAATAGAGTTGGGCATGGGCATACATATTTTTATACTGATTGGCAACTTGTTACAACAAATCCCAAAACTTATCTCAATGAGAGCTGACACAAGTGCGACAGACCATCCGCTGAATGCTTGCCATCTGTGAAAAATGCGTGTTAAGTGGACTGGACAACCTCCACATCCAACCAACAACGCTATAACTGCCCAGAGGAAGCTGCCTTGAGGTACATCCCTAGTTACCTCCAAGGGGCAACACCAAGGATAGGGCCAGGTCATGGTAGAAGCTGTCTTTTCAGCTTGCTTTGAGCATTTGCACACTTAGGGTAGCCCTAGAAAAACAACCAACCAGAAAAAAAAAAGGATGTACTGAAAATACAGAAGTAACCTATATATTGTCTTTTCCCTCTCCTTAAATACAAAGTGACTGGAGTTTCCACAGAGGATTATGGATGCACCAAGTTTTAATTCAACTGTTTGTTGCTCAAACATGCTACAAATAAATACAAGAACTGAAGTGCGTTTTGCGGTGAAACCCTGTCCTACCATCATTTCCCTGATGGTCTGCAGATCAAAGCTGAGGATTTTCTGTTGAAATCTAAAAGAAAAAGAAAAAGAAAAAGAAAAAGAAAAAGAAAAAGAAAAAGAAAAAGAAAAAGAAAAAGAAAAAGAAAAAG
>JAWWEU010000005.1:10804788-10904528 GCA_035583155.1 Acropternis orthonyx
AAACAAAAAGAAAAATAAAAACAAAAAGAAAAAGAAAAACAAAAACAAAAACAAAAACAAAAAGAAAAAGAAAAAGAAAAAGAAAAAGAAAAAGAAAAAGAAAAAGACCAGAGAAAAAAAAGAGCGATTGTATTTCAAAGACAAATCTGTGAAATATCAGCCTGAGAGAGAACCTCACGAGCAAGTCTTGGATGACAGCAGGGAGAGGTGCTGGATGGCTGGGCGCCCATCACACCCACCTTCGCTTACTCCATCGCGTGGAGTAACAACTCCAGACTGGCACAGTTCCCACAAGTCCAAACTGCTCCAGCCTTTCTCTCCCTAGCCACCCTACTCAGTGACAGATCCCTGGAGCACATTCAGTCCTCATGCTCTAAACTAATTCTTGCTCCTCACTTCAAAACCAAGCTCCTACTACACCAGCAGTGGAAGTCACTCTCTCATCATTTCTCTTCACTCAGAAGCTTCAGGCAGGAGAAAGGGAACGCTTTCAACTTCTTGGCTGAAATTTTCCCTGTTTGGTCTTTGCTCAAAACTAAATTATTCTGCAGAGCTTATGGGAACAACACAGTTCTGAGGAGGAAGACTGTAAAAAAATAAGAGTATTTTCTTTCTCTTCTAAGAAACTGGCTTCATCTTACTTGGCTGGGGGCGGAAAAATAACAACTTGCTTAGACATGCTCTCCATTGAGAAATTAAAAAAAAAATTTCAGAAGAAAAGGACTTTCCCTTCACAGTTGGTAGTGTTGAAAAAGCCACTTGCCGAGCAAGCACAGATTCCCCGATAATCCTATAAAGTGAATCACAAGGAGGGCCTCATGGCGTGGAAGAGATGCTAGCAGTGATTTAGCCACACGTGAGTCTACTTCAGCGTGCTGGGAAAAAAAAGGAGAAAACTCTGCAGTGTCCTGAGCTGGGTGTGTGGCACTTCCAAAAGCAATGCTCCTTCAAATTTTATTGTAAAAGGTCCATGAGAACCTGGGTACAGAAAGCCAGAGACAGTTAGATATGCACTAAACAGCGTGATGGGCTAGGGAAGGGAACTTGAAGCCCTCAAAGACAGAACCTCAGGCCTCCTGGAGAGCCACTGACAAACTTTCTGCCAGGCAGCTCAAACCAAGGGACAGCCAGCCATGAAGATGCCTGTCTCACCTGTACTTTATATATAAAATCACTGTTGCTCTCTGCTGTTCTAGCCAGTTTACTTACGAAACAATTCTTATAAATCAGAAAACCGTCTCAGCACCTACTTTAAAATTTGCCCTACCAAACATCTGTAGCAGAATAGGAACATTTCAGTTCTCTTTTTCAGGTTTTCCTTTCTTTACTGGAGTAGTTCAAAGTCACTTCATCACAGGTGTTGTTTTCAGGCTGTGCAGCTCCTCAGTGAACCCAAAGGACTTTCCCAGGGAGAAAAGTATCTTTTGCCAGATTTCCTTCATAGCTGAGCACAGAGGTGTAGCCTCCCTCTGACTTGGAAAGGTGTCTTTTATGTGAACCATGGCCTTTGAGAAGTTACATATGATCTGCATTACCTCGCTTCATCAGCTAGATCCTTGAAAAATGACACTGGGTCCTGGGTATTTAGTACAGACCCTTACATTTTGCCACATATTAAGCACACACCAATCACATAAAAGAATTTTTGCAAGAGCCAAAAATTTCAAGTGGCTGAAACATACTATATTCCAATATAAATATACTTCATATACCCAAATATTAACTTGTTTTATTTCAAAGACCCATCATTTTCTTAAAATAAATGGAAAAATTAAATTGAATCCTGATGTTTTTTCAGTATTTAGCACCCACATCAAATATTCCTCATCCAAAAATTTTAATTCAAAAACTGGCAGCATAGTGCACCTCCTGTTCTTGTGGATGCTATTTTTCCAAAGGGTTGCACACAGGTTTGAGAAAAATGAATTATTAAACACGTCTGCAATTAAGCGTTCTATGAACACTCACCTGCTGTGAGAGATTTAAAAGAAAAATACCTTTGTCCTCATGCTACAAGTCCTCACTACTCTAAATAGAAGGGCAGGCAAAAATAAGACCAGTGCTGTAGGAGACGGGAACTTGTATTTTTATCCAAAAGCTTTTATGCCTTGAACTAAATTAACAATGAAAGTAGTCTCCTTTGTGGAAAAAAAAAAATAGAGTTGCGATATAAGATGAACTAGGTAAGCACATATAACAGGCATAAATGGGTAACCTTATTTAGGTGCCTGGGATGAATGAATTAGAAGAAATTACTGACACAAACACTAACATATCATAATGAAAACAGTTTTTGAGCCTGGAAATCTGTGAAATTCAGGTCTAAATCCCTGCCGCCTTTAACCTTCCCTGTCACATATGCAAAGGCACAACTGTGCCTCACCTTCCACTTTAAAATTTACCTGCTGTTTCTCACATGGCTGCTGTCAGGAAAAATGCACGAAACATGATGATGTGGCTCGCTTACAACACTGGGAAGAAACCAACAATGACACAGACTTTCTCATGTTCATGACTGACTTTGAAGTGGAAATAAAGGGTTCTAGAAGATGTGGTGGCCCATGCTTTTATATACAGCAAGGGTATTTCTCTTTTTCTCTTTCCTTTATGGTCGTGGATGACTGATATCTGTGCATGGATGGATGCCCGCTGGAAAGATACTCTGGTGAAAGCTAATCTATGATTCTTTTCCTAAGCATCTGTTGCAGGGCAGGAGGCAAGCCAGCGGGCTCTCCAGCTATCCTTATGTTTAGTGTCCTTATGCTTTCCTTTTAGTATAGCCACCATTGTTTAAATGTAGTTCCTGTCCCTTTGTTACTATTATGAGTACTGTTTGGCAAAATACAATTTTTCAAACTTGCACTTTTTATTCTTGGATAATTTACACATAGGAAGAGCCTGTTTGAGCCTTGTCATAACATTTGGTTCACGACAGCTTACTAAAGGATCTGTGGGCCTTGGTGAGCACAATGCTAATTCATTCCTTATTTTTCCTACTTTGGTTTTATGATGACAGCATTTTGTAAATGAAATTTTTGTCCTTTATTGCTTGGTGCAAGGTACTTATTAAATAAATGCAAATGTATATAGTGGGGTGTTGCATGCTCAGATACATACACAATTTTCTTTTTATCCAAGGAATGGATCACAACCCCTTCTCACATCTATTTTAAAACACTTAGCTGGATCCCAATCACAGAAAATGGCATTCTAAATTCAACATATTCCTCAGATCACTCTGAATTACAGGTCACCTAATGTTACCTACACATCCTCCTCTTTTGTTTTATCATTTTATTAAGTTTTAAAGCTTAAGTGATTCCCAACAGCAAGGACAAATGATTCTGCTATTTCAATCCAATTTGACTGGTTGAGTTTTCCAGCTTCAAGTGTGGATGTCCGTGATAATAAAATCTAGTAACATTATCTCAGAGCAAGTTGCATTTCTCCTCACCTTCATGTCCTGACTTCCAGGAAGTTACTCACAGGTAACTTTTGAGTTTGTACAAAATTAAATGAAATAAAGTGAATGATTAATATCCAAAATTCCACGAAGTGGATCTTACAGCATGTTCAACAACCTCTGTAATTTTCAGTAGAAAAATTACATTGCAAAAATAGCAAAAGCAGTCATCCAGCAAAGGCTGTGCTTTTCCCTAAACACTAGCAGGAAATACTGTGAACTAAGAGTCAAGGCACTCACTTCAGTAGTCAAGACTGTGCTCTGTTTATCTGTAGTAAGCTTAATTGAGGAGAATGCAAAGGTACATGTTAGGTCAAATATATAATTTCATCACCATTTGTAATGGTTTAAGCTCAGAAACTCTTTATCATCTTCAATTCCTGCTTCTTCACCATCCTGGCAAATGGGTGGTCCTTACCATTCTCACCATAAGCCCAGTCTAAAGACAAAGCCTTCCAGAGGGCTGAGGTGTCTCTGCAGACATACTGTGGGAACCTTCCCACACAGAGTGGCATTTTCAAGCCCTTTTTTCTCTTTTGCCAATACAGGATTTTTACTTACTAATTTAAGTCAAAATCGAGTATTTTTAAATTTCTTCCTGATGAAACGTATTAAAAACTCCTGTGCACTTCTGGCTCATGTCTGGACAGTTACACATAAACCAATCCTCCACCAGTAGAAACTGGACATTCACTGATAAATACTGTTATTTGGACAAACCTGCTTATTCCACAGCAATATCGGTTAAAAGCCATTAACTCACTCAAGTGTTAAGGCCATGATTACTGGATATTAATAAGCTACAGCAACAGCCTGTCATCGTAATATTGCACTTGAGTAAATTTCTAATTCTCTCTCTTTATGAATCACGGAAATTGTTGACAAAGTTTAAATGCCTAAAATTAACTGACATGATCCTGAACCCAAGTTGTCTCGGGCCACCATGACCCGAGGATGCTTTGCGAGTCACTCGGTAGTGCTGAACATTCTGGGGGCTGATTTATTTGGGGAGTTTTATGCAGACAACTCAGACCTTAACGCAGCAGGAAGGTGGTTTCTCTTCCTATCACATCTGCAGGGGACCTACAGATTTTGCACACAGGGTAGCAAATTTTCTCCATTATTTTTCCAGGCTGTTGTAATTGCAATGTCTGTCTCGAAGTGCCTGGCTGGCTATCAGTGTGAGCTGCTTTACATCTTAGTAAGAAAATCCCTAACTCTGGCTAATCTCTGTGCTGTGACGGAGTCTCGTTCATGGGGTTAAGGTTTTTTGTGTGTCCTGGAAGGGGGTGGGGGGAGTAAATCGATCCCTCTACCATGACACTACTCTTGTATTTGCTTCCAATAACTGAAATAACATGTAACCAGAAAAAGAAAAATATTCCAAGAGGTATAAAGCAGTCCTGCACACAACTGAAGAATACTGATTAAAAACAAAGCAGAGAAACAGTCCAGTAAAACATCCTTCTGGACCTGAGGTCGTCTTCATTTCCCATCCTCTGCTTTTATGTTTCCCTAGAGCACTCGCAGCTTGTGTGTGTAGCCTGTTACGTATTTTGGGGAAAAGCCAGAGCCCTACATATGGGTTCAGCTTTCAATTCCCAGCATTTACAGTAAGGATTACACAGAGTAGGAAAACAAAAGAGAGCAGAGAAGAGCTGCTTTAACTGCAGACCTTCCAGCAGCCTCACAGAATGGTTTTCTGCTTTAATTTAAAATTGAAACCTGAAGTCAAATTTCCACCTGGTAATAGCTTAAAGGCACTTCCAATTAACTTGGTAATACACACTTTCTGAGTTAATAAATTTTTCAGCCTCTGTGTTTAATACAATTAAGCATTTGGGCCTTTGGCCTTAGACCTTATTTAGCTTGAGAAAGGATTGCAGGGAGACAGTCTCCAATTATCACCATTTACACAACATTCACTTAAGGGCTTTCAAATGCATACATATGGAATGTTCATTTAGTCATACACAAAATTCAGTACCTGATTTCAGGCCGCCCTCTCTCTTGCACACAATACGTACAAGGGACAAGAGAATAAAATCCCCATGTACTGGGCTCTGAAATCAGTCATCACCATGCCGTCTGATGCAGCACAGAACAGCTGTGCCTGCTCCGAGCAACTTACTTTTCCTTCCAAATGGGCATTTTGTTATTTGCAAATTTCTTCAAAACTTCAAAGTTAATAAAGTGTATTCCATAGTGGAAAGAATCTGCTAAGATATGCAGGAAACAAAGACAGAACTGAAATCTTGTGCTTGAAAAAACATGAAAATTGATTTTGCCAGCATGCCTACCACATTAAACACCAAACTTTTTTTTTTTACACAAAAGGATTAGAGGGCTTTAATCCCTCTTTGCAAGAAGCTAGTTCTTGATTCAGCAGTTCAAAAGGCTTTGCCAAGTTCAGGTTTTTCCTCTGCTTTTAAGAATTAAAAGCGAGTGTAAACGGTATTTTGTAAACAGAGTGCATAGTACCATGATTTTAACAGAACAGGGAGCCAGAGTAAGTGACCTCTTCAGAATATTAGTTACCGGAGCAAAGGCATCCCAGGCTCTCAGGAGGGGACTTGCATTTCATTTTAATGCCACCGTATGTTGCTCTGTCCGCCACCAAGTAGTGAGCCAAATTTCTACCTCATCCACCTGATCAAGAGCAGAATTTTCTGCTTAATGATACGACTGCATGCTGGCACTTTTCTAACACCAGTGATTTTTCTTTTTTCCTACTTGTGCCAACTCTTTTATCATGCAGCAGCTGTAGTACAGTCTGCAGAAAACCCAAGAAATATAATTTCACACTGAAATGTTTACCAGAGCAGGGAGTTTGGTAAACCAAGCAAAATACTCTCAAGTGGGGGGAGAGAAGAAAAAGAAAGGTAGTTAATCTTTTTGACTCAATCTTTCTTGACATTCCCCAAAAAACAGGACTATTTCCCCACTAAAAGGCCTCCTCCAAGTCAGAGTCCTCGGTAAGCTTAGATGAAGAGGTTCAATGCTTCTGGAAGATACCACTGAGCATTTTTTTACCCCGTAACAATGTATTTTTGCAATGGCAAAACTAAGGCACAAGAGTCCCATATAGCTCAAAAGCCCTTTGAGCAGAGCTTGGATGGCAGGGCTACCACCTCCACCTGGCAGCCACACTGAGCTGGCAGGGGCTGCTGAGCGACTCCGACCCTCCACATCAGAAAGACAAGAACCACATGGAGTGCCCAGCCACACTCTGACCGTGATGCAATCTGTGGAGGAGCCAGGGAAACTCCAGGAGCCACTGTCTCCTCCCCATGAATTGCCCCATGAGTTCTCCCAGATTGGCTCTGTATGTATGTGGAGAACATCTGACTCCATACAATGTGATTGATGTCCAAACTCCACAGTAAAGAGAACAAGTGACACATGCCAGAAGTTTAAGAGTTTTACAGCCATCACAACCCAGCCGTGCCCCATGCATGGAGCAGGGCAGGCACTTCATCCCAGGAGGAGCCTGCTCCCCTCTCCTCTGCCACCCAGGACTTTCTGCTTCAGCAAGGGCTAACTTCCAGAAAAACATCAAAATTAATGACTTCCACAGTTGCTGCATTCTTGATTTAATTTTTCTAGTCTCCATTCCTTGCTGTGCTATGAATTTAGCAGATAAAATGAAAAGCTGTTTTCACTTTAATAACTTTTCTCTGAGTAGACAATCACATCACCCTGTGTTTCTAAACTGAAGTCCTTAAATCTCCAGCTACCAGGCATGGCTCCAGATTTTTTTCCGGCATTTACTTGCATCAAACTTTCATTTGATTTCACCCAATTATGCGCAGAGTTGCTAGAAATGCAGAAGGCCAAGGTCCACGTGGAGAAGTTACCATTTGTCACACTTGTGAAGTTGCTGTGGCCACCAGGTTTATCCTGAAGCCCAGCAGACAACGTACTTGGACAAGGTGCTGAATTTGAATTTCCAGAGCTAGCTGGGATGTGTGTACAGGTTTGAGTATGTGCTGAAGAGGAAAGGCTGTGCAACAGAATTTGTGGGGCTAGGAAGCCACCCCAGCGGATGGCACAGCTGGGGAACCACCCAGCACCACAGTTGCACTACAGGCTGCACAACATTGCATGGCTCTGAAGGAACTGTATGTCTAAAGGAGAAAAATGTTCTATGTCATGAATTATCTCTTTTTCAGCACATCTGACAGTATCTGTATCTCTGGGAATGGGGAAAACCAGTTAACATCACCACTGCAGTAGGTATCTTGGCAAGACAGCCCATATATTCCACCAAGGAGGTGGTATTTGAGACAGTGTACTTCATCCTCACAAACCCAGAACACTGCCTGCTACCCAGAAAAAAACTTCCCTAGTTAAAAACACCTAAAGTATACTCCACACTGGTTTAGGAGCACATGTTCCTTGCTCACCATGAAGTCCTGCTTCAGGTCACGGACCTTACTGTGACATCAACTCCTGCAGTACCTGGTGGGACAGTAGCAGACCAAAATCCAACAAAGTGGTGGCAGGGAATTACAGCATATGACTAAACCCAAGGAAACTGTCACTCCTGACATGAGCTTCCAGGCTGGGTAACCTTCAGCAGCTGCTTTCCGTGAGAAGCCCTTCCTGCTCAGATGCCACTCAGAGCCATGAGCCATGTTGGTTGGCATAGTGCCTGAAGAGTAACATTTACCAAGCAGGAGCTCAGTACAAAGACTGGGAATGTGTATGAACCATGAAAAGCATCCAGTAGCTCCTGTAATTTTTTGTTCTATAGTCTCTCATGTGTTGTAACTCATCTTTATATTTTCAGCCATGATTGCCCTGTTCATCAGCCCAGACCTCCAGCATCTTCTTCCACATTTCTCCTCATGTCAGCAGCGAGTCCCAGTTTCATGCAAGATTCCCATTATCACAGGTCACCAGGCACTGTGAGTGGCTGACTGCTTGTCATACATTCACCACGGTAAATCCCTCAGGAAGAACTCAGGACTGGCAATACCAGCTCTCACACTGACTTTTGCAGCCTGGAAAGATGTTCGTCCCCAAAGCTGAGACCCACAAATACATGGAAGGTTGCACATACCACAAGAGCAGAAAACAAGTATGCTGTTTACAGAGGTTTGTCATGCCACTGTTTGCCTGCACCACTTACTTTCACTATCACTGCAACACAAAATTATCCCATGCTACAAGCTTAAGGGGCATTCACACAGATATCAAAGCTGCAAGGTTCAGCTTGCTTTTAAGCTCTTTATGGAGACTACAGAGGAAATACTTGGAAAACAAACTTATCTTCTGGAGTGCTGTGTCTGTCTGCCTCACCCATTCCTGCTTTGCTGAGTCCCAAGGTTCCTGGCTTGACATTTAATTTGCTGAACTAAAATCCAGACAAGCAAAGAGGATGACCAGCTAGCTCAGAGGACGTTAACTGCACCTATCAGGTTTTACATACATGAGAAAGAAGGCACTGTTTCCACGCTGGGGATATGACATCCCAGTATACTTTGTGAAGGACACACACCAAGGTGAAACACAAACCTGTATGTGAATCTGAGGCTGGAAAGAATATCAGCCTTCCTTACCTACTGCAGATCAGCGCATTGCTAAACTGTAATGCAGCCTAGAAAGAACAGGATGAAACAAAAGAGTCGGTCCAATTATGCCTGCCTCAAGAGCATTTTATTAGTCGCTCAGGTCTGTTAACAGTGAGGATTGCATACCGGTATATAGGCAAATGGATCTTGCTTAAGAATTACCCATGCAGGAATAATCACCTGCCTATCACCAATCTTTTATTTTCACGTTGTGTTTTAAGGACTGACTTGAAGGTAGGTGTCTGCCAACTCCGCTTGTGTTCTCCAAGAATAAATGTTTATCAAGGGCGGGGGGGTGTCCCATTTGCTGAGCTGGAATTAGTTACAGCAACAGGGTATCAAATGGGTTGTTGCCTGTCACCACTATCAAAGAGGAATTTGAAGTACAAAAACTAAGCAGCAGCAACTGAGCACTGCAACTTGTCAGAGCAAGCGTGACATGGGACAGCCAAAACAGATGTGCACAGAGGGCTGGAAGGGGCTCTCTGAAGTGGAGTCC
The DNA here is from genome assembly GCA_035583155.1 of Acropternis orthonyx. Classification (NCBI taxonomy): domain Eukaryota; kingdom Metazoa; phylum Chordata; class Aves; order Passeriformes; family Rhinocryptidae; genus Acropternis; species Acropternis orthonyx. Next base: position 10,814,327 of record JAWWEU010000005.1, read on the forward strand.
TGTCCCAGGGCCTCACCAGGGCTGCACTGCACAGCCTCTTCTGTAAAGGGATCATGCTCCAGCTTAAAATAGGTTTGAGTTTCAATCACACTTCTTGCTGGAAAAACGTTCCCCAACTATGTTCACGGAAACATTGTGGGGAAACAGACACTGGTTTTTAAAAGTCATTGATCGTCACTTATATCCACTTGTTTGTCTGCTAAACAAGATTCTTTAGCTGAAAAGGGTTCCATTCCATCTCTGTGCCTTTTCTCTTTCCCCCAAAATGTATCACAGATCCATTTTTACCCCCTTCTTAATAACAGTAAAATATTCTGTCTTACATAACCCCTGTAAGACTCCAAAGACTAAAGATCTCATCTTAAAAAAAACCCAACCAACCAACAAAAACAGAGAAGTGACACTGTGTGTTGATTCTTGCAGAATTCTCTGAATTAGCTTCATACTGTCTTCTAGTAGAACACACAATACTTTATCACCATTGACTGATTGAAAACCAATCATGCATTTGGGTTTGGGCATCTTAAGATTACCATTCATCCTCTTATCCCTTTTTTTCCCTTATCCCCTCTCCTTTTTCTCTCTTCATAACTTTTAAGTTATACAGTTGGATGGGGTTTTTATTAATTCCTCTATATAACTTAAACTGAACCAAGAAACCTAGTCTTAGCTTGATTTATAAGATCACATCTACAATGCCCTCACAACATCCCATCTCCAAGTCTCAAGAAAACAAGCAGTTCTGTTGATCACATGCAGGAAGTGTTTGTTAACAAGGCTGCTTAGAAACGCACCCTCGCACTTTCATATGCAAGTGCATGTCCAGATCTCCACTCTAACCATGATTACGGAACAAAAAAGAAGTTTATTTATGACTCTCCAGCAGCCTCAAAGGCTTGTTTATTGTGCAAATTCAGAACTCTGCTGTCGAGTCATACAAAACATGCAATTCAGCTGTTGTTATAATATAACCTCAGGTAATTAAATGTGAGATAAAGGTAGAAAAGCAGATGAACTGTAATCTGTGAGAACAAGCCCACCAGCACTACAGCAGCTGCCCACATTCTCCGTGCTTAGACCGTAAAACGAAGGATGACAACACGATTTGCAAAGCGCTGAAATCACCCAACAGCACCAATCATAATCTGAGATGCACATTTCCTTCAGCCAAGCATTTTACCACCACTACTGGTGATAAAGCTGGCATATGAATTAAAGGTTTGAGAAAGGATGATGACAGTAGGGAAATTAATCACACATTAATTTAAAACTTCCGACTGTCTTGGCATTGTGAAGCCATCACACTGCCACATCCCAGAGAGAAGTGACACACCAGTCCAGCACCCTAAGGAAAGACAGCCTCCTATTCCAAGCGAATGAAGTGTTTTCATTGAGTTGCACCAAATCACATTTGGAGGCCACTGTTTTAAATTCTAAGTATTAGAAAGCCTCATTCAAAGTATTATAAATTCAGCAGTGACACTGTAGAAGACAGGGATTTATCTTTCAGACTGCTGTGATCATTATTAATATTACCAGCCACTTTTGTTTTGCTAATTTGGCACTTCACCTATGAATAACTGAACTTCATGAAATAAATTACACAGAGCAATATTAGTGCTGTTCTTACTGTATTAACAGGCATCCATGTATGTAATTCATGCACAGTGGTTTCTGAGTATATCCACACTGCACATAATGCCATTAGGCACGGGTGGGCTGGCTTGCAACCAAGTCCACTCTTCATGGAATCCCTTCTGGATGGCAGAACCCAGGGCAGAGGCAGAGCAGTTCTCTAACACAGGCCTAGGAACTCCACAGAACACCAGGGGTGCCTTTCTGATTCTCACCTCTTTCTGCAATGCAGAGAACTGGGGGTCTTTTTTTTTTTTCTTTCCTTCTTGGAATGGTGATTCTTTAACAGATCAGTCAGAATGCTGACTGCTAAAATTAAAACAGCTTAAATTGAATGCAGGACTATCACACATTGTCAAATGTGCTACAGAAAGGAAGAAGGACAGAAACAATTTCATTGCTCCTTCACTGCTGTCCAAATGTGAGTTTGCAGTTGCACGGGAAGGAGAAATTTGATTTAGGAGTTGATAGGCAGGGTTAAGAAGAAATGTATATTCTTTTTAGGGCCATTCTCTCTTTCAGTTCTTTGCTCATCATTTTATTGAGGAAACAGATCTCAACTGTTTGGGACATCTGCTCTGTAATTCCTCTTCCAGAATTCTGAAGCTTTCTTAAAATCCAGGTTTGTTGCCATTTTGGCATGATTCAAAGAGACTGATTGTAGCTAAATGACTCAGAGTATTGCAAACCCTTTTTATTTTGTTGTGTTTTTTTTTTCTTTAACATTGAGAAGAATTTATGAAAGAAACACGGAAAACTCTGCATTAGGAGTTTTAAAAGGGCCATTATCTGGAGGAAGCTGTAGCAAGGCAGTAGTACTGCCACACTCAGTTCCTAGAACTTGCTTTTTCTATCCTTCTATTAACTTTCAATACAAATTCAGAGAATACTGTATTATTAATGTCTTAGCCAATATATTCTAAATAAATACTAGATGCTTGCAGTTGGATTTTCAAGTTTTTTAACTCCAGAAATATAAGAGGAGACAAGTGTTTTTGTTTCTATCATCCTTCATTAACTTTTGGTGACAAACAGCCAAGACCATGCAGCTGAGGTAACTGCTGTCTGGAAGGGCAAGACATCTATTGCTCCAAGAGCAGCCCAGCTCTTTCCATCCACCACCAAGCATCCAGACACAATGTGCTCTGCTTGCCAAAAGTGGCACCCTGAACCCTGATTTCCAGTGCTCTAGGCCAGGATAAAAAAACAGAGCAAATGCTGAAACAAACTTGACTGTATCTCCTTCGAGCTAAGCAAGTGACAGCTTGCTAAAATATTTTTGTTCTAGTTACTTGAGGAAAGTGTTTTGAGATGTATTCTGATTGGTACACCTGCACAGGGTGGAAAAATATGCAGCACAAATAAAAGCTGGATCAGCTGTAACTGTCTTCACTGAGCCTGGAACCACTTCTGCAACAACACAGGTGAGGAAAGGAGGAAAACGGAAACAATTTTATTCAGCTTTTTATGGAAAAGACTCCACTGAATCACAAAATCATAGCTGGGAAGGGACCTCAAGGTCTCCAGTCCAACATTCTGCTTGAGGTGGAGCCCTCACCCACACTAGATCATTTTGAGTGGTGGTGATGTCAGGCTGAACCTTGGGAAGCTCGGAGGAGGGAGAATCGACCACCTTGCTGAGCAGCCTCCTCCAGTGCTGCTCTGTCTTCTAAGAGGAAAAGCTACTCCTAACACCATCTGATGCTTTATTTCAATTATTAATAGCTAACTTCAACACAATCTCCTCTATCTCTCCACCTCATCTCTGCTAAACTTATCTGTTATGACAGCTATTGAGCAACTGGATGACTAAAGATGGCAGACACTGTGACTGTATGCATCCATCGGAGCCCACGTTTAAATAAACAAACCCACTATTTACAAACACGGCTAATCACCACATCAATAGACTTATTAATTGGATTCCAGAACATGGTTGGATGCATGTTGCAGCAGCAGGGACTGGCTTCAACAAACACTGAGCTCCATTCCATCCATATGTCTCAAAGATAAAAGAAAAATTGGAGTGCAATCAAATGCAGTGGATTAAATAATAAAAGGAATTAAACAAAATGAACACTGAATTTGTTTCATCATATACATTCTCTGCACACATACACACCCTGCCACAGTTCTGAGCATGTCAAGAGTTTATTATTCATAAAATAATTTATGTTGGAAGGGACTTTTGGAGGTCACCCTTTCCAAACACCCACTTAAAGCAGTGCCAGCTTCGAAGCTGGGTCCAACTCTGAAGCTGGATCAGGTTTCCTGGGGCCTCATTGAGTCAAGCTATTGAGTATTTTCAAGGATGGGCATTCCAAAACATCCCTGGGGCTCTGGTATGACCTGTGGCCATCTTCATGGGAGGGAAATTAAGAAAACATAACTATTATAGCTTCTCACTATTTCCCATGTTGGAGCTTAATGTCTCTGTTGGCTCTCACCGTATCACCACAAACCTGCTTGAAGAGCCCTCTGCTCCTGCTCTACACCCTCTGCTCACCCACTCCCATCACAGGCTGTTGAAGACAGCAGTGAGGTCCCACTTTCAACCACCACCTAAGGCCAAACAAACCCAGCTCCTCCCACCTCCCATGGTACATCTCCAGAGCTCAGCACCAGTGTACTGTGTGCCTGTACATGAGTCCATGATGCTGTACTCCTCATCAGAAGATGGAAGTCTTTGCTACCTGCCTTAAGCAGAAAGTGCTGCATTTGCGAGTCAGTCTCCCCTTCTAAGTTTCCATGTGTTCAGAATCTACAAACTCTCTGCTGTAAGCATAAAGTATGACCATTGCTAATGAAAGATGACTTCTTACAATACCTCCAAGACCATATGAACTGTGCAGGATGTCAACCTGAAAATTTATCTCCCTTACACAGAAATATTACTTGACTAGCAGCCATAGCCCTTCCAAATCAACTTCACTTAAAATTATTTCAGATGTTTTCACATCTTGCAACCCCAGCACAGGGAATGGCAAGCCCCTGAACACTGTTATTCCCAGATACCCCTGAACACTGTTATTCCCAGGTACCTGGTGCTTGTTGCGTTCCTCACATCTTTGGCTAGACAACACATCATCTTTTTATTTTTTAATCAGATTTCCACTATTTACTTTTCCCCACTCTGTTGGCTGCAAGACAAACAATTTTTCTGCTGTACTTCTCAATGCTTTCGAAGTGCACCACAAAATGTGGTGGTGCTGGTGGGTATTGTTACAGTTTCAGAATCAGTCTATGCCAGCACTCTAAAAGAAAAGCGGTTCAGTGGAGCTCCTGCTACACAGGACTGCTACACACAAACTACTAACATTGAAACACTTTGAAAGACACTTTCCACTTCTGTTTCAACACATCAGCTCCATTTACATTCAGTTATTATGTTAAGTCTATGCACAAAATGAATCCCAGTTGCAACTTCCACTAAGTAATCAAGTAACTGAGCATTTTAGAGCCACAAACAATAGACTTTGCCTTTTTTGGATATACTAAACCAGCCCTTTTGTCACTGCAGAAAGAGAGCTTGACATCTGAGATATAAAATCCTTAAAAGAAGGTTGTATCAGTTAATCAGAAGAGAATGATGACTGCAACAAACTTTATCAGTTCTGACATGGCAAAATGAGAGCAGGAGACCACTATCACAGACTGGCGATTCCATTAAAACTTTGCATTGCTATATTTTTATTTATTTTTTTACTGTTCATAGACTATCCATAGCCACGTGGTGAGTAACAAGAGCAGCAGCACGTAGAGGCCACTGTTGCCAAGTCTCAGTTTTCAGGAAACTGCCTTTAGCAACTGTCCAGCCCACTGAATGTGACCACGAAAGTAGGGAAAGAGCAGGTTCTGCTGCCAGCAGCAATCACAGCAGACAGCATTTTTTCTCTAACCTCAGAATGACTTTAACTTTGCCTACGAGAAACAAAACTATTTAGACTCTGGCACCACCACAAGAACTAAATTCAATGGGAACTACATTATATATGTATTTTATATAAACAGATCTTCCTTCTTGATTTCTCAAGTGCTCTTTCATTTCTCATTGTATTCAGCTCTTAGAAACAATCCTAATTCCCACTTACATGCAGGTTCAAGAGCTAATTCATGGACACCAAGGAGTAAACTTCTAACATCCCATTTTTTTACCATCACATCTCTTAATATCAGTTAACAAAGCAGGTAAGCAATGACAAAAAATTACTGGTTTCTCACTATTACTACTTAACCAACTTCATAAAGCCAGTTTGTTTATATATTGCAAGGTATAAGGGGAAAGTTTAGCACTTTGTGTAACACTGAGCACAGTACATTGAAACCTTATGGAGGTTTGTGTACAAGTGAGCAGATAATGATTAGACTAACAAGGACTCCAGTCTGAGCACTGACAAGAGAAACTGTCAATGTGTAACCATCACCTGTGCTCACAACTCTTTTTCCTGGTAGTTCTGGGATCCTCCAATGGTAACAAGAAGAAGAATTAGCTAAGTCTATAATTTGTAGAATGATCCTCTTTGATTAGCCACCCGTCAGGGTGTACAGACATCAATATTTGCTGTCCTCACATAATGGCTAGCTCCTTGCTCCTAGGAAGATGGAAGGGGTTTTGCAGAGACAGCAGAAGTGCCCATCTGCAATCTCCAGGTAATAAGCTACAGGCTGAAGGAGGACATACATGTCTTGTTTGTCTGGATCCTTAAGACAATCTGCTTTGTGTGGTGCAAGTGAAGGTGTTATTAAAGCTTTCAGATGGAGAGAAATGTTACCAAGACCAGCAGAGCAGCTAAGGCTTAGCATCTCTGAGGCTTGGTCTGGGAGCTCAGACTGAGAATCAGCTGGCTGGAGATGGAGCTGACAAATGTGTTCAGGCTGGGCAAATCCTTTTATTCTAGTACTTAAACACCTAGGACATGGCATAAAAAAGGGCCTTTCTCACCTGCTGCATCCTCCTGGAAAAGGAACGAGGAACTGTCAAGAAGTATGCCCTTTCAAAAGAAAAGTATTAACTGTAGAAGCAGCACTATAGCTTCACTGGAAAGGCAGGGAAATGAGGGAGCCTGTTCCCAGCAATACTCCTTCAGTCACAGCAATTCAACTCCTGCACTGGGGAAGCATCTACCCTGACAAGTTATTCCATCTAGTTTTAAGGTCAGCCACTGGAGAGAGAAAGCCTGCCCACAGTATGCAGCTAAATACAGGAACTAACATCCATTAGCTGGAGAGCATGGAGCAGCAAGGCAGGAGACTGCAGGTGGGAAGGGATGAGGAGCAGCCAGGCAGGGCCCACTGACCCTCCTGGCACCTCTGTGGAGGAGGGAGCAGGTGTGCAGTAGCAACTCTGGACAGGTAACAGTCATGGGCTCTCACCTGTATGTACAAAGCAGTGAAAAACAGCTCAGGGTGCAACAACCAAGGTGCATTATTTGTATAATCCTCTGAATTATCTCCTATCAAATCAGTGGTTATCTTCCTGTATTTTCACTGTGTTTCAGTGTCTCCAACAGTGAATTACATCATGTTGGACTGCAAGCATACAGAGTTTTCAGAAATACTACTAGGAACTGTCACAAATACTGCTTAGTGTTGGGAACCTTGGCTACTCTGAGAAAGCAAATGAGCAGGACAAAAAACACCCAACAACTCCAGCTACATGGGAAACAACTCACATGAACCACGGGTGAAACCACTGGAGAGGAGTCTGTCACAGAGAGTCTCAGCAGTCAAGAAAGGCTGGGTGAGGATGCAGGAAAACAAGGTGACAACAACGATGAAGTTTATCTTACTTAGGAAGGAAAGAAGGAGCAGTGGCAGCAGGGGGGGCTGAGAACATGACAAGAGCCTTCAAGGATGTGGAAAGAAACTGCAAGATGAAAAGGAACTTTTTTTCTTTTTTTAATGTCATGCAAATGGACAACAGTTCATAGCCATAAAGTTGCTGAAAAGGAGTTCATGGTTAGAATGTTTGAGATAAACTCCTATACTATACTCCCAAGGTATAAATATACTGACAGTTAAACACTGGAGCAGCTTGCTGATGAAACGGTGGGCTCTTCTCTCACCATAAGTTTTTAAGAACATGCTAGACAAACATCTGTTGTGAACAGCTTAGAGCAATCCTGTCTGAGCAGAGAAAGGCGGGATGGAATTCCCTTCCACCCCTATTTGCTGTAAGGAGAAATCTTCTATCCCGTTTTGAAGTTCAAGAACCCTAGTCTTATTTCAAATTTTGCAGAAAAGTTTCATCATGGCCACAGCTGTAAGGTCTGGACTGCAATATACCTGCAGGAGGACAGCTGAAGATGAGCAAACTCAGGCTCCTGCAGCTACAGCGCTCCCAGGTACTCCCACATCCCTTTGCTCAGTGGGGATGAAAATATTTGGCACTGACAAATGATGCCCTCATATTATCAAGTATTCTTTTAATGCAGACACATTTTACCTGCTCCAGAAGACAACAGAACCACAGCCCAGACCAGGCAAGCCTGCAGAGCCATCTGAGCAGTGCCCCTTGGAAAGAGCAGTCCCGCACTGAGCACATGGGCAGGTCTGCAGGCAGCCCACCTCCTGCTCTACACTTAGCCAGACTGCAGCCAAAAAAACCTCAGATTTATACCAGGTTACAGGAATGGTTTATGAATTCTTAGCACTGCATAAGACTACTAAATCTATAAACTATGCAGGGAAAACTCCTGAGCAGCATAAGAGATTATTGAGCTGGAGGGAGAAGTTTTCTAATGCAAGGAATAACATTAAGTCCTCCATGTATTTAAAAAAAAAATAAGCATTTAAACAGTAATATTTTGGACCACTCCTTTACTGATTAGCTTAATTTTTTAATTTTAACTTGAAACCAGCAATAACTTAACCCTTTCATGTCCAGTAACTAGACTTTCTACAAGCTTACCACCACTGTTGTTTCTTAATGTTCTTGTGTTCAGCAGAGAAAGTACTGAAAAGGAAAAAGATCCTGCTTTCGAAACATATAGAAACAAATCTTGGCACAAACGTTGTTTAGGTATATGATATGTGTCTGAAGAACACACAGCACAACAGGTCTCAAAGTTTTGGGGTTATTGTTGTTAGGATGATTCATTCGTTTAGCAGTATCTGGGCTATTCTCAAAGCAAGCATGGAAATTTTTGTGGAAGAAATAAATAACTGAATGTCAGTTTTCTTCACTAATCTGTTTTAAACACGGTGCTGGCCTCTAACACTGCTGCTCTGCCTGGCCCCTGTGAAGCTCTGAAGACTGCAGCAGACAAAAACCTTCTGAGTAAGTCTTCTTAACCATAATGTTCGGACATCCACACACAGTGAAGACCATCCATAGGAACTAACACTGCCCACATAACTGCCTGTTTTCAAGGCTGCTATGGCATAATCTCAGTCCCTGGATCATGTTGTGTTTGTCCCAGACTTGGGTACTTTGCCCTGGATGAACCACCAGCAGCTTCCCTCAGCAGTGAGCAGAAAAGGCTTGTTGTCATCTCCAGCTGCCAGGACACAACTTCCTCCCACTCACGCCTCAGGGTTCCCCTCTCACAGCTCTGAGTTCTCTGCAAAACGCACAGCAGCATCTGTTTTTTGTGATATTATTAGAGTAGCCATTTTCTCTGAGCAGTATTTTCATGAAGCTAACTCAGGGTCTGTTTGCTACTCCATGAAATTCCCAGTACAACTTGATCTATTTAATATTTAGCACTGCAAAAGTACCAACAGTAGAGTCCCAAAGTTCTGACCTGAGACCAGAACATATTACTCAGTTAGGAAAAGCGGATGAGCACAAGAATAGCCAGTTCTCCGAGACAGAACTAAATCAGAATCGTAACAAGGTAGGCTTGGTTTTATTTATCCATGTAACAAACCTGCATAAATGGCCAGCAAAGGCAGATGAAAGTCAGCATTGTCTAATTTAAGGTAACACATTTTGTAGGGAGTAACTTAAACCAACTGTACACTTTTCTGGATTCTAAATTAACTGCAACCACTCAGAAAGGCACTGGACATAAGTACTTAAGCAGATGCGTTCAGTGAGCTGCTCTGTGCAGGCAGTCATGAAAGGAAACTGGCCATTAGAAAGAGCACAGACACGGATATGGAAGAATACAAAAAAACATTATTGTAAAAAGGCAGGAGAATTTCTAAGGCAAAATAATCTAATACCTACATCAGCTGTGACGTGCCCTTCGACAACGGGGTTGACAAAACTCTAGAGAACTGTCTGTGAGAAAAGACTGAGCAGGGTGATCCCATTTCATACTTGCAAGAGAAACAGTAATTCAACTGAATGTAAAAGTGATAAATTCGAAAGAGTAAGTCTTTTGTTTTAATAGCCACACAACAGATAATTAACCTCTAGTCAGTGAAGTGCCCCAGAGCAGCAGCAGAAGCAGGAGACTTGGAGAATCCCCTTACAGGACAACGGCTTAGGGCAGAAATGGCATTAATCAATGACCTCACTGTACTCTATACTATAACAGATGCATATTAATATTCATAGATTTTTAGGACTGAATGGTCCACTCTATCATCCAGTCTGACCTCCATTCTGACACAGGACGTGTTTCAACCAGCTCCTCCAGCCTCTGGTTCCTGTTAGGCTTTTCTCTGCTAGGTCAAAAGAGGCTGCTTTATACAAACTAGCTCCCCATTGTAATGCAGAGGCTCTAAGGAGGGTGTAATGCTAATTTTTGGTGCAACAAGATCTGGTGATGAAGTTCTTATCTGAGATCTAAGTGTCAGGAATTAAATAAACCCTACAGATGTGTCAAATAATCCAAGAGGCAGGAAACGGAAAATGCTATCTGAGCGCCTGCAGTAGGTCTGGAAAACCTGTTCTCAGTCTCTCTCCAGACCCCTTGTTTCAGGCTGTGGCTTACACCTTTACAAGGCCACCCACAAATGCAGTGTGGGGCTTTCCATCATGCAAGTGAGCAATATTTTTAGGTTACAGAAGATGGAATCACACAGGTCCCCGTTAGCTAATGCTTTGGGGATGGCAGCATGTTCAGGCCATGATACAGTTGTTTTCAAGTGATTCTGGACCAAAAATGCCCAGGAAGCAAACAATATTTTTCTTCTTTTTAATTTTTTTAAATTATTCTCACCTCTGTGACACTGAAAGAAAAAAAGGAGGATTTGTATTCCTAATTTTAACAGGGTTCAGCTTTTGGGTGACCCTTCTCGGAAAAGGTTAATTCTTATGAACCTCATAGCTTAAATAAGGCTCAATACAAGCATTAAGCTCTACCCAAAAGGGATCCCTTCATAAAATAAGAACCTAAAACTTAGTATTTTAGTTTTTAAACCTATCTAGTTTCCAGCAGTTTATAACTCACTATGGGTTTTATGGAAATGAGGGGCAGTAACTCCTACCCCAATGCACTTTCATTCAGACTGATATCTCTGTGACAGCAACAGTTAACAGGGTGGGGGAGAGGTAAAAGTCTGTTTTCCTGTCTAAGAACCAAGGAGTAATTGAGCACCCTACAGTGAAATTTGGAGAGGGAGGGAAGAGAGAGGGAGACTCTTTCCTGTATCACACCCCAGAGCTGCAGAGAATCTGCACCCACTCCACTGCCTTTACTCCTCTGTGCAGCCATGGTGGGAACCACACACTGGGACATCCATCACTTTTACACCTCTTGGACAAGAATAAAGCAGCCACACTGTCATTTGTCAAAGCAAAGCTCCTGCCAAAGCAGCAGAAACTGCATCCTCAGATATTGATGACAGCTGACAGATAAACAGAGAAAAAAGTATACTGCTTTAAAACTCTAGTTCCCCTCTGGTGACTGATCCAAAGGTCTGCCTGCCACTCCCTGAGTCAAAGCACGGAAAACTCTACTGGACTCAAGACAGGACACAAGCCCAGTTAAAGCACTTACTGACTACAATGTACAATCAGCAAATTATTGCACTGCTACACTTGTTTTCCTATACAATAGTCTTGTCAATTAAGTAAGTTTCAACAAGCACAGGCAAAATTTGGTTCAGAGGAGTCTGGAATAGATCAAGCCTGATCTCCAAAGTGGGAACTGAGTCCTGCTGATCGGGGCAGGGCAAAAGTCCCTCCTCTCCACTCTGCTGCCAGTGTAGGAATATATTACCAGTATTGGAAACCCTTTTAATAAACAATAACCATCTGCCCCCAAAATTACAGATGCTCAGAAATGCCATTCAATTTAAAGGGCAATCACTTAGGTCAGAGATCTGAGGTGTGGAGATCAGTCTCAGCACTGTGAAGGGTCAAAGGAGCAAATGTCCACAAGCCACAACAGTGGGGTTCCTACAGAAGTTGCAGGCTGGGCAACTAGCTGAAGTGTTTAAATAAGTATGTATAGGATATGTGCACCGTGATGTGGAGCTTGTGCCTTATGTGAAGAGACCCTGAGTATAAAACTTGTGTCCTCCTTCAGGACATCTCACTGGGCTTGCTGATTTTTCTCCTACTGCTGTTGTGCAATGAAGGAGTTCATCAATATGTGGAAAAAAAAAGCTTTAATCCTGAAGGCAGCATGACTGGAAATGCCTGACAGCATTAAGAAGTCCATAAATTCCATACTTTCCTACCCAGAGCCTCCCATTACTTTTTTCTGTTACATTTGTTAGAATAAAAAATGTTTACATTTAATCTCTGAGTGTTCACTTCTCTGTTTAAGCCCCATAAAGACTCTCCTAAGACTGCAAGGGGGGAAAAAAAAGAAAAATGGATCCTTGCACCTGTGACAGACACTGGAATCTCAGCGCAGAGGCAAGATGCTGCTCCTGCTCAAACAGAACCAGCATGAGTCTGTAAGTCTGTACTGAGGACTCTCAAAACTAGAGTCTGACCCTGGCACAGGGACCCTCCTTCCTCTTTGGAAAGCACCAAGGCTTTAGAAAAGGGCTAGAGAGTCAGCCTGGGGTCCTGAGCAGGACCTCTACACAGTAAAATAAAACCAGCAAACCCTAAGATCCCTTGAGAGCCCACAAGCTACTTAAATTACGTCAAACAACAACAAAGCAGGCATCATTTCAAGGAGAAAAGACAGTACGTAGAAAGCAAAAAGTTTCAATCTGTGTAGAGCTCTAGGCTGTATTAACAGCATAACACATTTCTCCAAAAAAAGAAAAATTAAAGGTATTTTATACAGAAGGAATAACGTTCTATATTCACTCATTGAATGTACTGGGTGTGCTTTACAAGGATAATTCTGCCATACTGACTTTTCTTACAGCCACTAAAATAATTTTGTTTCAGGTTGAGATGCGTTAAGCTGAGTCTCAGCACATGGCACATTACAGACAAGTCATAAACATGCCAGGCCCCCCAGTTTCTGCAATCATAGAGAGGATTTCTTTGATTTCCCATCTCCACTGGTTTCCTTCTCCCTGTCACACTTTAGAACTGAGATCCATCACAACCCACCAACAGTCTTGTCCCAGTCCCATGTTCTGCAGCATCTTTACAGCCATGTCCAGTAATGCTGGCAGCTCACACCATGGCTCTCCAGGCTGGAGAAGTCACAGAGATGGATCCAATTGCTATTTCCAAACAGCTCAAGCCACTTGCAGTGCTTGTGGGAACTCAAGAGCCTCTGCCTCACAACCAAGCAGCAGTAACTTCTGCAGAAGAACCTGCAGTAGAAAACTTAAAAACATGGACCAAGGACAGACCCTCAGGCCAATCATCCAAGCTAATTCCTTTTAGCTGACTTTACCTTCATGTACACACTGGATGCACAAAGCTGTAACAGAAATTGCCAGAACAAGCCCACACTGGACTCCAGTGCAGGACCAGGGAGACGCAGCTGCTGCCTCCAAGTGACCTTTGCCACCTCCCAAGGCACAGCCCCCACCAGAAACCACAGGGACCAGCAGAGCTGACACCCCAGGGCTCAGAAGGGAATCAGATATTTAGCAAGATTATGCTATCTGCTAATCTGATTAGCCCCAGAGACTGCAGATAAACATAACAAAGAACAGCCGGACACCAGCTGTAAAACCCATCCAGTCAAGCAAATAACACAGCTGTCCAGAAAAGCTCAGCATCTGGGACCTGTCGCATGCAATGCTTTTAGGGAAATGACAGACTCGCTGCTCTCACGTTAAACATGGGGAAATGTGTTAATCTGTTTACCTTAAATGGATTTAACCTCAATCTGAAAAAGAGGGGACTGAGATACATACAGCCAAGACACTGGCAGTAAAGCAGAATGAGCAGGAAGCAGCAATCCTTGACACCATTTACATGGGCTCGAAGGATCACACATGACACAGGTCAAACAAGAAACGTTAAGAGATTAAACAAGCACATTTGTAATGAGGTGTAATGTTGATTGTCTTCTGCTCCTGAAATGATAATCAGGTCCCACATCTAATCGCTACAGCCACCTGAGCTTTATTTAGGCTGATGCTGACAGACCCCATGACCAGTCCCTTCCCAGCACAGAAAACATACACTGTGCTAGGGGCTTCAGCTGGGGGGTGGAGGTGGGATTTAAAAGGAAAAACTGTATTTTTATATAAACAAAATACACAGCAGAGAATTAGCAGAGAACCTATCATGCCTTCCTAACAGGGAATGGGCTCCTGAAAGAAGACAAAAAGCACCTAACTCGCTCGCCATGCACTGGCTGCTGTTTTCACAAGTGCAGTAGGGAAAGCAAGGGCATTATTTAACATGTCCACTTGACGTTTTTAAACACAAGAAAAACAAGAGCAACTTGCTCAAGGACTGCATTCATCACTGCCTGCCAATTACGGAAACAAAACTGATCAGTCAGGGGGACACAAGTGGCACGCCAACTCGGCACCCGGCCGCGGAAGCACAAGCGCTCTTTGAAGCGCTCCATCAGAACAACAGGCGTTACGGATATACAGAAGCAGGTCTGAAGCTCTTCAGCGATTCCATGGTAAAGCGCTGCCCTCCCTTCCTAGTTAGCAAATGTTCTGCAGCAACCTCTAACCTTGCCCACAGCTCTCACTTGAACTTTTGACTATCACTTCAGATCATTATTTTTCCAAATTCACCCCAAGATTCACCAAGACCGAATTCTCACGCACACTCTATACTGAGAGAATCAGCTTCTCTCCCTTCTCCCATTGTGAAAGAGGAAAAGCTTTGTTTCAGGGTGACTCAAATGAGAGCAGAAATGAACTGGGGCCGATGACCTCCCCACCATCAGAAGCAGCATCAGCTCAATGGTATTACCATGAAACCTGGCTCCATCAGCCAGGAGAAAGCACAGGATCACCAACAAAGACTAGGATGCCCAAGGGAGCACCAGGAGTTGGGGTCTAGCCAAGTTCAGAATGATGGGAACACCCAAAGGTAAAAGACAGAACAATTCTAAAGGAATTGCCTTAAATATGCATTTTCTATTTTTATGGCAAACATGACTAGTTGCTAGTATTCAAATGCAATTATGCAGAGCCTGATCTATAAATAATGCAAAGCCCAGAAAGGAGAGATCAACACTCATTTACAGCATACCCCATGCTGTACTGAATAATATTATGCCCCAGCTTTTGCCATCCCCATAAAAAGGAAATACAGTCAAAAAGCTCAGAAAGAGAAACATCTTCTCCGCTTCCCAGCCAAAAAGGAAGATGACATCTACACCAAGGTAAAATTTAAGGTCATTCTATTCAGTACTACTTTTGTAGATACAAAGCTTTAATTCTGCATTTCCAGCTCACCTGCTATTTTCACACAAGTGTCCCCAGAAGCTGCAAACAAGGTATCATGGAAATACATCACCTTTCACCCTGCTGCAACGTGCTCTGAGTAGATGCCATACAGAAGCTCACAGCAAGAACAAAGTTGTGCCCCAAATTTCTTAAATGAACTGTGTTAGTCTGTTGCACAAGGAAGTGAATAATTTAAGTTGGAAGGAACATGCACATGTCAGCTACTCTAACCTCCTGCTCAGAGAAATACTAACTTTAAAACAGTGTTTAAAGAAGGTAGCTCAGGACCTAGTCCTGCTGAGCTTTGAGTATCTCCCCAA
Source organism: Acropternis orthonyx (assembly GCA_035583155.1). Lineage (NCBI taxonomy): Eukaryota > Metazoa > Chordata > Aves > Passeriformes > Rhinocryptidae > Acropternis > Acropternis orthonyx. Next base: position 10,829,962 of record JAWWEU010000005.1, read on the forward strand.
ATGAAGACTCACAAACCTCTCAGGGTTCCTTGTTCCAGCTGCCCACCAACTCTCACGATCAAAAAGTTTGCCTGTATAACCATTTGTATCATCCTGGTTGGAAATTGTGATTTTTGACTTGTTTTTCAGTTTGCATCTCTAGGAGGAGAAGCACTTCCATTTTCCCCAAAAAGAATTTTACGTCTTTATTGCAGCTACTGAATTTTAAAACAGTTCTTTAATTTTTTAAAAAATTTATTCATCTAATATCCTTACAGCAACAATACCTTCCCACACATCCTCTCTGCACAATCAGATTTATGCCATTTACAATGAAAACTAAGGTCTTTTTTCCTTACTTATAGCTCAGTTAGCTTTGTTATAATGCAGTTTATAAAATTACGTTTAATGGAGAAGGGAGCAGGTAATTTGTTTATTTCTGAACTGTGATGGCTAATGGATGGGGTGGGAATAATGACAGGATATATATTATGTTATGGTCGAACAATACAAGGAGAGAACATATGACCTGATAATTTTTATCCCTTGTTAAATTGTCTATTGAGCTGCTTTTTCTCCATATCAGCTTTTAAAACAGAAAAAAAAAGGCAAAAAATAACATATTACTTCAAATCACAAGATTAGACTTAATTAAAGCAAAAATTATTCATCTGTTTCTTAAATTCATTAGCCATAGCTAAAAACATATCAAAAAACCCAAGGAAATCAGCATAAGGAGACTATCTGTAACTAGCCATGTTAACTACCTTCCTCCATAAACACTGAGGCATTTTAATTCCCATCTGGAAGGACAAAAAGTCTGTGCCACACTGAGTATCCTTGCCAAGTCCTTCCTCCTTCCAGCAACCCAAAAGCAGAGTGGGAAGCAGAACCCAAACCTAACTGCACACCCAGATGGAGCAGTGGCACCTGAGCTACGTATGCTTTTAGAGGCTTTTCTAAGAAGATGGTTCTGTACAAAGCAGGACCAACTGAACTGCCATTCCTGGTTTTGATTTATTTGCTTGAAGGAGGAAAATAGATGGGCTACCAATGGTTTTACTTGTGTTTGATACAAAAAGTTGTAAGACACCATGGGCACTGCCTTGAGCTCTGCCTGGGAAAGGACAAAGAGGAAAGAAATTCCCAAGGACAGGTGGAGAAGGGTACCCCACCAAGCAGTCCTCTGCAAGGGGAATCCCAACCAAAATGGAACAGCTCCTGAGGCTGATGTCTTGAACCAGGCTCTTTGCAAAGTTACCAATTCTTAAAAATCCATAATAAAAAAACCGGTTTGCAGATAAGGTTTAAGACCGAAGCTATGTAGCATGCAAATTGTCTCCAGTGCAAAGTAACACGTGACTGAAATATGGAAATGAGGGAGAAATGTGAAGGTAACAGATTATGCCCCTGGCCTAATGATGGAACATTTTCATTTCCTATGGGGAAAATGACTGATACTGGTCAGCATCAACTGATAACAGGCTGGCTATTTATGGGTTTCAAGAGAACTTAGATCCAGATCACACATCCCATTAATAGAGACAATAAATTACTCTCACTTTCCATGACAATGTGCAGAAATAAAGCTCACATGTTCAAATAAGAGAGAGCTCCTTGATGAGTAAGAGTGCTAAAACACCAGCAATACATCAAAACCACGCAAGTTCACATGCAACAAATCCAAAAGACAAAAATGAATGCCACTGAAAGAACACACCATCACTTTTGCAGAAACTACCAAAAAGGAGAGTTTCCACTCTAAGAAGCTCCCTTTTAATCCGCTTTCTTCTATTTCTGCCAAGTATGCTCAAATGGCAACTGAAAAAACATTTGTGGCATTTGATTCCCGAAGTCCATACACTTAAAGAAAAGTGTTCCCAGAAAGCCCTTAGACAGAAGTCCTTTGCTGTGGTTTAAGCAGGAACACCACTAGTCAAAGCAAAAACATGGAGCTGGCTGATGGGCAAACACCAGCATTTTGAAGCACTGCAGAGGTCACATTGTGGCAGAGAAATCCTGCTCCATAAAGCTCTGATGTAGAGCAGTTCACAGAAATATATCCATTATTTCACTGAAGTACATTGCTGCTGAAGTCTTTCTTACTCAGTGTTAAATAAGCTGTTACTGTTCTTTAATATTTAAAAAGAATATTAGTTTATCTGTCAGCATTTCAGACGAACATGCAACAGGCAATACAGAAGGTCCCATGAGGGTCTAAATTGGAGTTCACATTCATTAGTACATCAGTGACTTCCAAACAAAAAAAGCAGTCAAAACTAGCATAAATTCAGCTTGAACTCATGTTTGCCACAGCAGCAGCACAAAGCCAGGTTAAGAAATCCAGCATTCAGAGAACAGGTAGTGAGGTGGAGGTACAGCAGCTCACCTTTCCAACTCCACCACCTTTTCCTTTTGACTAAAAAGGCTTTCTCTTTATAGTGTAAATGGTATAATTTACACCTGAAGAAACACACGCTGGAGTGGTTTTTTTACATGTGTCTCTAGTGAAGGTTAAATATGGGCAAGAAAACCTCAGTTTGGTTTTACAATACTGTAGAAATCCCTATAAAACAATTTCTAAAAGCCACTGCAGTGGTTTGAATATCCTGCATGCTGAGAGTTAAGAAGGAAGAACATCTGCACACATTTTTATGGTCCACTCAAACTTTAAGTGTTTCCAAGCACACAGCCGCTACAATGGCACTTCCCATTTAAAAGACACAAGTCTATAAACAGCCTACATCATGATCTCCTCAATTTATCGAAAATTTCCTCCACTTATGTTTACCTCATCCAGCTCCAGCAACAAACACTTCAATGCCCCAGTCTCCTCCACCCCTCTATGAGAAAAACAGCAGTCAAAAAACCCTACCCAAACCTGGAATGACTATTTGAAACAAGTGAAATTGTCTTAATCCTGACTGGATGCCAGTACAGATCCCTCAAACACTGCCTGTCCAAACCAGCGAGATTCCACCTCCAGTCCTTAAACTCTTCTGGCTCATTCATGGTTTTCTTCTTCCTTTTCACTGAACCCATACAGTGGCAAATGAATTCCTACAATGCGATGGCTGAAACAAGATCAGCAGAGTTTTCTTGAAACATAGAGGAAGGTGGTGGGGGGGTGCAGGACCAGCACCAGCTGCCCATCAGCATTCAGGTCACGCAGCTGCTCTCAGAGGCACTCCTGGAATTCAGCCTGGCTGGGGAAAAAACCCACTGCCACTGATTTTTTCTAAAATTTCACCTCACTGCTGTAACATGCATGTGTAGTTCTGCCCAAATTCTTACATGTGTTTTAGACACTTCAGTGAAACAGTTAAAAGCGCAACGTTTATATTGCAGGAGTGCCCTTGTTTGCCCCGCTCCCTTTGTTGCCATCTGTCATGCTTCCTCATTGAAGCTTCTCACAGCGAAAACATCAGTAACGGCAAAACAGCAGGAATTTAGGCAGCCAACTACTTCCTCCTCCAGCCCTTAAAAGGTTTGTCTCTGTATAATTTTAATAAGGATCCCTTTTTGCTCCAACACAGACTCTGAGCAGCGTCAGCCACAACCAAACAATGCCAGTACTTCAATGATCCATCTTACGGTTTTTTTCCTCTAACCAGTCTAAGCCCTCTTCGTTTTCCACTTCCTTCTTATCACCCGCTCAGATGCCCCATGGCTGAGGCAAGGACATGCAATCCAGTGCTGTGAGCCCAGCTGGTCAACCAGAATGCCCCAAATCATCCCGGATTGCAGCAAGCACCGTTCCCATGCACACATAACAAACATTGGCAGACTCACAAATTCCCCTGGCTGCTCATACAGGTGCTTAGGAGGAAAATAAAGGATTTAAGAACACGTGTTATTTCTGTTTCACCTCTGATTCAGTATCAGTGAGGGGGCCCTGCCTCCCTCTCCACATTTTGGAGCCAGTGCTGCAGACCAGCCTCACACAATTTCAACACAGTCCACCACAGCTCGCTTTTCCCCTTTTTAAATTTTTTTTTTAAAGATGGGAAGACTTTGAATAGGACTGCCCGTACCTGACGTATGAATCATCATCAGCGACAGCAACAGAAACATCTTGTCATAAGCAATGAAGAGACTTCAAAAATATCCCACCAAACAATTTACGAAGATTGCTTATCCACACAGTCAAGAATGTTTGCTTATAAAAATAACTTATAATTTAATAATTTTTACAGGGACAAAAATATAACTATCCAAAAAATTTCAAGAATGTTAAATGACAAGAAGCAAAAGGGGAGGAGGGAGGTGAAAATGGGAGACCAGCATCTCTCAAGCACCTCTTGAGGCTCAAAAATGCAAATTTTTCTCACATACCTGTATGGTGATCCATCTGCAAACATGTTAAGATATTTAGATTCCCCAGGCAGACGCAGCTTTTTCCTCCTGCTCGCCCTTTTCGCAACTTAAAAACTTGATGCTCATAGCCCAGTCCTAATCTCTCTTTATCAAGCCTCAGAACAGAACTCTTCATTGTTTTTCCAAGGGACTTGCAATATACTCATCCACATTAACATTCACACAATGGAAAGCACTAGAGACAATCTGGAACTTTTTGTAATCTGAAAAGTGATGCGGTTTTGTCCCTCTAGTAAATGCTCTCATGGTGTAACTGGAATGGCATCACCTTCTGCATTTAGATTACATTTTACCACTCTCCTTTAAAATGTACTCCCTGTTCACAATTAGGGGCATATCTGTGCCTTCTGGAATTCAGCTCTCCTAGACACAAAAAACTGCTTTAACCATGAGATTTCTTCCTCCCAGTCCCATGTCACACCAGTACACTCCCTCCAGCTTCTTCAGATAGAAAAACTGGCAATTCACAGCACCCATTTCCTTCCCTGCACATGGACCATTCACTGCCAAAACCCTTTTGTCTCAAGAACTGAATTAAACAGGTATTACACGCAAAAAGGAGCTGCTATCACATACTTTCCAATTCTCAAATTGCTGAAAAAACACAATTAGGCCTGAAATCTGTTGGTTTCCTTTATTTCACTGCAACCAGCTTACATACATACCCAGGCTATGTATTCTACATAATTAAAAATAACTTTCTATACTCATATCTTGCTGCTTCTAGCTATAATCCAAAACCAGAAGTTGATGTGCTATTTCCAACACAATAAAAGTATCCCTCTGGTTTCTGAGCCCTTTCACCTGCTTTCAAACCTCCACAATGAATGGATGTCTCTGTACCGCTGGATGTGGCCTCATCTCCTGGGAAAAGAAAAAAATCCCACCCGTGTACGGTCCTGGAGACTTGAGTCTGTATAAAAAATGTTGCATCTTGGGAGAAAATTTTATCTGTTATTCACCATCCAAAGGAAGCAATTTCCTTTTCTAGTAACACATGCATGTGCAGCAGGTGCTAAGAGGCAGCAGAATAAATTATTTTAAGCATGTGCGTATGCATGCAGACTGACCTTCCTGTATGCAGCCTAATGAAGACCAGAAATCTTCAAGCGTCCTGCTACAAATAAACTAAAATCTGGCATGTACGCTTAGTGCGTTCAAGTGACTTCAAAGACTTCTTACAATACAGAAAAGAGCTGCATTAAAATTCTGAGTCTCCAAATCTATTAAGCATTTCCAAACACAGGAGGACGAGTACCAGGATTTGTTCAGCCCTTGTCCTCAGGAAGAGAGAGTTTGCTCAGTCACTTGGCACACAGTGACACGCGTCCCTTCCACCAGCTCAGCAATCTAACAGTCAGTAAGTCTAACCCGCGGTTTCAGTCTCATTTGTAAAAAACACAGTTTTAACTTCTACACTTCTGAGGGGCACCAGCACGGAGTGGATCAGATACTTCCCCAAACACGTGCCACTGCACTTTGGCCATGGACACGGCAGAGCCAGGAGAGGGTCGTGCAGCTCCCGCAATGCACCAGCAGTGGCAGATATCCTGCACGAGCTCTGCCTTCTGCACCGTGGCCATGAACCGACCACAGTGGTGAAAGTCCTGTCCCCACCGTGGGTGGGCTGTGGTCCCAACCAGAGATGTCAGCAGCGCTCGGAGTGTTTCAGCAAGGGCTGTCCTGGATGACAGAGCTCGGTGGAGGGGAGCGGTGAACACACAACACAGGCTGGCAAATGGGATTCATTAATCAGGCTCCAACTGCTCCACTTCACTAGATGGGAGCTCTTAATAGACACTGCCTCATTTATTTATTTTTTAAATGCCCAGATTAGTTTAGTGTGACTCTGTTGTGAGATATAATTTGTCTGAGTCGATGATCTATAGATCACTGAATGAACACTAACCAGGCTCTCGCAGTCCACAGAAGAAACAACACTGTGAGCTCTCCCACAGCTGCAGCACAGGAAAGGTGAATCTTTTTCCTAAAATTTAGCCCCCAGCAGCTTGGCGGTCAAAGAGATGACAACTCTTCTAAGATGCTCAGCACTGACTGCAGGCAGAGCTGCAGACTCTGCCTTGTGAAGAGCAGGGCTCTTGAATCAGAGGGAAATCAGCAAGTGATAAGTAACCTGGCATTCAGCTGGGGACAGGCTTTTCTCACACAAACAGCCTTTTCTGCTTGCATCTGTGAATATATGCGTATTTAAAAAATAAATTATCTTTCATTCAGATTAGTTACTAGAATATCTCTTTCTTCACTGAAGCAGATTTGTTCCTATGGTTGTATCTACTGCTATTCTGGGACTTGGTATTGTTTTCCCACTATTGCTGCAGAAAATGTTCAGCAGCTAATTGCACAGTAAAGTCCTTTCACATAATTTTCACTTTGACAAGAGTAATTAAAAAGCTAAACGGCTTGAGAACCAATTGATTAGGTCTGCAAGCAAAGCTCTGTTGAGGCGATCCTGAGATGCACGTGTACAGAACAGGCAGCTTTCACAAAACGCAATCAGGAACGCGTTCTTCAGTGTTAATGATTTACTGTGATTCTTCAAGATCTCTTCTTTTACCCAATTTGAATCACATGTTATGTTTCATGTATGTGCTGCACATACACCAATGCTTGCAAAGGTCAGGAAAATTAACCTTACAGGACAAGTTACAGCGTATTTTCCTTCCACCGTATTTGCACAGTCTCCAGTTTTGCAAGTGGACTCAAACACCTCCCCTCCCATCACAGGAATGAACTACATGAGGTTATTTTGTCACTGAATTTGAAAGACTATGTATAATTGCTGACTTTTCACTGTATACCTGTACCACAGAAAAGACTGTTCTAAGAGTAACCCTGTCTATAGACACGGTCTGTGATATGATGCTGAATCACAGGTTAGCTCGCCTTTAAAATTGCTCCGAGTCCTCCATAACAGGACTTCTAATATCACTACATTTCAAACTACATAATTGAAATTTTAAAGTAAAGGACTTCAAAATTACTGCAGATGTACCAAAATAATGAGCTTATGAACAGTAATGAAATGGAAACTCTTAGAAGCCTGAGGTTACACACAAACTTAGAGATGCTCTCTATAATTTTTTTAATAAAGCTAATAATTCTATTCTAGGAAGAGAAGTTGAAAGGGTTTTCTTTAAACGGCTTCCTCCTCTGTGAGGTTTGGTCAGTTACTGACTACATGTTTGAAAAATTGTCATGAAATGTGCAAGGTTTAAAGCTAATGGAAACTTGGAGCAACATCAAATGAGAAACTGTCTCTACACATACAGGGGAGCAATCAAACACCAGGCTCCTCCCATACGACCTGATGAGCAAAAAAGTGCTGGTGGCTCTTCAAAGCCAAAAGCTATGGCCTCTGTATGAGTGTGGGGCATTAGATGCAGGTTAGAGGACAGGTTCATGACAGAGGTAACCAACACACAAGAACAGATCTATGAATAAAGCAACAGCACAACCTGCAAGAGAGCTGGTTGGATGTGTGCCTGCCTGCAGAATGGTTTCAAACAATGGAATCTGGTGCCAGCAGCCGGGCCTTGGGTCTCACTCTGCAGCAGCATCATACACCACTGCTCCAGGCACAGCAGTAGCTCAGAACCCAAACCCAAAAATTGTTTCTTTGGTACAGAAAGCCAAAGGTTGACCTAAAGTGTCCTCCGCAAGTAAGATGCCAAATCTTTCAAAGAAAGTCAAATGCTTTAACAGAACTGTGCAGTTACATAAGTACACATGCTTACAAGAAGCCATAGGAAGTTTCACACATTCACAAATGTGTAATTTAGATGACAAATGTAACAAACCCAACTTGTTAGCTAATAGAATATTTAATTATATACTATGAACGATCACTTACATATCTGGGAATTTAACCAATTATTTTCAGAAGGCACAAAACATTCCCGAGCACAAAGGATTTTTAGCATCTCAGTGCTGTTTCCCAGCATCTCTTTCCACCTTACCTTGTTTATAGCTCTATTCAGTAATAGTTTTTACTTGTTTCCTCGATGTCTTAATTTCCTGCAATAATACATCTGCCATGAATAATTAAGCAACACATTTGCTGCTCGCTGAAAGCTGAACAAGTGCTATAAATCAGATCTGGGACCCTCTGCCAGCACAGACACAATCAGAGATCTGCTAGTGCTGGCATTCCTTCTTGCAGGTGAGAGGAATGGAGCACAGACACATCTGAGGAGCTGCTCAGGAGTGCCAGGATCCCTCACCCCCATGATGGCATTTTGGGAGAGGGCTTGTCTGTATCTCCTCTCAAACAGCAGGACTCCAAATACTGGTCTAGCATTTTCCTGGTAAGGAATAGTAAACTTAAATGTACTCAATTCTTCACATTTACTCATTTCTCACATTCCTGAGTTGTTCCCTCTTATTTTCTTGCTCCATAGTCAGGAGGAGGAGAGCAGAAGATGTCCTGAGTGCACATCATTCTCTTCTCAGCATCAAAATGATGGACTGCTGTGGGTTCTTTGCTGTATTTCCACCTTATTTCTCCTGCTGCTTGTGGTTCAAACCAGGATACAGGCTATAGGATAGCAATGAATTGCTGAAGGATCATCTGTAGTCAGGCCCATTACAGCCTCCAAAGGTTTATCTTGCTGCTTCACAGTCACTCTCAGACAGCTGGGCATGCTGCATTTCTCACTTTTTTGTATATGAAGATGGAAGATAACAACAAACTACAAAAACAACAGCGATAACACTTCCCTTCAACACTTCCACTTGCATCCATATCAGGGGAGAAGAACAATAAAACAACTTTCCACTACCAGAACCGGATTCACCTTTTAATTGCAATGAGGTTTACAGTACAACCACTTTAAGCTCAGCTGTGGAGCGTGTGAGCCTCTCCAGCCTGGCAGAGCAGGTACACTAGAAAACTAATCAAGACCAAGTATCCAGACAGGCCTAGGAAATGTCAGGGTGGCTATCAGAATTCCACATCTTAATTTGAGAATCTCCCCAGTTCACTAGAAGGTGCAAAGACTCGGAACATTTTTTTAAAGATCACAATGTAGAACAACTCATCATTAAATTTCCCTACAAAACACCCTTATGCAGAAACAAACCATATAATGTTCCTGGTTTTAATTCTGTTGACAACAGATTGTACATATTTTTAAAACGTAACGTTTAGCAGCTGTGCTGCCAGTCTGCAGAGTTTGCATATATAGCTGCGATATTACCATACTCTATTATTCATAACAGGCAACAGACCTCATTCTTCATCTTTTGAAAAATAATTGCAGCTTGAAGTCAAAGTCTGATGGCAAAAAAAACACCCCAACATAACAGTTAGAGTTTCCAGAATTCGGGAACTCATGTAATGGCCTTCATCTTGATTCAAATCAATTCATTAAAAAGATAAATCTCCTCTGATCTGTTTTTGAGAAAGTTTTCCAAGAAGTACATGGCCCTTTTATGAAACCTAGGAAAGGAAAAGTCTTAGTGGGTAAATAGCTTTTTCTTATCCACAACAAACATAAAATGAATTAACCATAATCTTTTCACACGAAGCATGAGCCCCTCCTCTGTCATACAGCCCTGGGACTCCCCTCACCAGACAGAAGTCCATGGGTTGATGCATAGCTACTGACAGCAAGGATAACTACTGGAAGCAGAGGGGAAAAATCCTTACACATCTTCCCTTCCACTAACATGGACATTAAAAGCATTCTATACAAATACACATTTTTAATACATTTTCCCTTTCACGCACATAAATAAGCACTTAGACATACTTCAGTCAGAAGGTCTTGCAAGACCTACAGCATCCTTTGAAACCATCTCCCAAAGCATTTTGTGTTGCCAGAAGGTGTTTCATGCACCCTACAAGAGATGCTGGTCAGTATTGCTCTGGACAGCAAGCACCATTGCTCTCCCAGAATGGCAGACCCTCCAACCTATTCTGCTGCTGTGTGTGTCATGCTATACAGGCTGGCACTATCAGCTCAGAATATCTGACAATCCCTGCAAAACATCAGAGACCGTCATTTGGTGTTATAACAGAGATGGGCTTTAGCGCATCATGGCAGCAACCACAGGGCACGCACCAGAGCCCTGTCTTGGTGAGCAAAGCCCCGGCAACCATGACAGTTCAGACAGAGGTCTCTGTACAGATGCATTGTGTGGTAAAGTCTCAGGGCAGACAACAACCTACAGGTAAATACATAGTACGTAGAGAGAACAAAAAAAACCAAGCAAACCCAGAAGTACCTGCTACCATTGCAGAGCTGAGTTAATTGTATGGCTTCAAAAGAGGAACAGCACATCGTAACGGGCAGCTGGAAGATCTTCAGTCAGTGCACAGACATGGGAAGAAGACAGCAAACCTATGAGGATTCATGAAGAAACTACATCTACCGGATATATATGTAAGTCTCACTTTATTAATAGCATACTTCTCCCTATCAGAGCTAGAAAGTCAGAGAAGGACACTGAGGAGGACTGTGGACCTGGAAAACACTTTCACACAAAGTTACGTAGTCAGAGGGGAGAGAGTGATCATCATTTGAGAGGAGGATGAAAAAGGACAGCATAAAAATATCAGAGCATCAGGTGACCTAGAGAAGCTGGGCTGAGAGCCTGTACCTTTCCTGGTTCATATACAAAACCAAACAACACTGATTGAAGAAATCACACTGTCTATTCAAAAGGCATATGAGGGAACACTTTATGTTTGCGTTTAAGATTCCAGAAATTCCTCTGGAAATTCAATTCCATGCCTAGCAATCCTGCATGTCAGCGAGCATTGCTTAATGCCTGACATGAACTTCTCAGCTGCAGTTTAAGCACATTATTTCTTCTCCTAGAACAGGACGGGAAGGACTGGCTTCTCCTCAATTAATCCTTCTATTCTGGCATCAGGACACTCCAGATGAAATGTTTCACTGGAAGCCTTACCAATATGAGCAGAATAGAAAGGTTATCTAACATGTCTTCAAGACAGTACTCCTCATTTCTGCCTACCACTGTGATGTCTGTGCCTCTTAAAACAGCATTGCTTTGTTGATTCCTGTATGGTTTTCTGATCCATTAGCACTGCAAGACCTTTTCTGTATACCAGCTGTCTAGGCAGTTGTCTCATTCTGTATTTATGTAGCTGATTACTCCTATTTTCAAACATCTATCCACATTTTTCCTTATTGACATGCATCCTCTCAGACATTTTCGCCAATTTGTAAAGATCATTTTGAATTCTAATGGTGTCCTCCAACATGCTTGCTGCTCTTCCCAGCTTGTTGTTGCCTGCAAATTTAATAAGCATGTTCTCTATTCTATCAGAGAGATCATTACTGCAAATGCTGAATGCTACCAAACTGCCAAGTACCCACCCTATGAGCAGATGTTTCACAGGAAAAAGTCTCATGAGGGAGCACTGAAAGCTTTACTAAAGATAAATGACATCTACTGCTTCTCCATTCACAAAGCCTGTTATCCTGTCATTAAAGGAAATGAGATTGATCTGACCTTGACAAACCTACATTGGGCATTGCTCCTCTGCCCATGTGGATAAAACAATATTTAGAGTTGTTGCAATTAATAAAGCTTTACAGAAGCAATAATAGAAGTCCAGTTTCTGAGAAAAACTTCCAATTTCACATAGGCAATAGGAACCAATTTGGGTGGGGAGAGAAAATGCAAGAGTATGAGCTGCTTCTTTCTGCACCTCCTTAAAGCATGTAGCATTTGTTGGCAATCGTTGGAGGGTTATGTTGGGTAATTTTGGGATAAATGGGCCTAGAGTTTAACACAGTCCTGCAACTGCTGTAACAAAATAATTCATAGTCTCATCTGTAATTTGACAAACTTGGAAAACACCAAAATGGCATACCGCATATAACTTTTTATGTTCAGTGGTGTTTCTTAAATTTTAAGTTTCTCAAAATTGCACAGGATGCTTCTCACACAACATACTACAGATTACAGACAATGCTAGAATTTTTGAGCTAAATTTGCCTCAGAAAAAAAAGCTTTATCTGCAACAGAAGGTTGAGTGTCTAATGGAAAAAATGTTGAGCACTGCATAGATGCTGACTGAACAATACACAGATTTTGTCTTAACATGTAAAAAAGCCCCAAAATCATACTCTGCTCTTAAAATAGGGCACACAACTCTGAATGAACAGTGGTGTACTTTAGCATTTGAGGAAAAAAACCACCAAACTTAGGCAGTTAAATATGCCAAATCTTCCATGCATTTACTAAGGCAGAATCAAGGCTCAACAGGCATTGCCAAAGACAAGACCAAGCCCCTGTAAACTACAGTACAACCACAGAGCAACTTAAAAAAAGAAAACAAACAAACAAAAAAACACAAACAAACAAAAAAACAAACAAAAAACCCCACAACACCACAACAACAACAAAAACCTATTTGCACAACTGCCTCAAGAAATAGACAAATGCACTGGAAGCGAAATTCCATGGTGTGTCAATGTGAATTAATTCTCTCTGCCCACACTCCAGGCTGGGCACTGGAGGACCTGGGGGCCTCTGCTGTGCACCTTTGGGTGTTCGGAGGGCTGAGATGAGAGGGGCTCTGGCTACGTTCACAGAATGAATATACAGCTAATTTAGTTACACATGAGCTCAGACAGCATCCTTTACTTAATGACTTAGCATGGCATTCTCTTCATGTTATTCAGCAGCCTATTTTTCTATGGGGCACTCCTTCCACAAATCAGGTTCTGTTTTCTCTTGACATTACTATAGATGCACTTTAGTGGTCAATCATTTTCACAGACATTTTAGACTAGAGATCTATAAATAACACCACAGTCAGCTTTAAGGGTACAAAAGTATTTTTCCACTTCCTTTGTTTTTAAGAGCATTCAAAGACAACTTTCGCAGAAAGAACCAAAAAACAAGCATGCAACTCATAAAAAAACAGCACCCCAACTTGAACTTTGGCTGAAGAACCAAGCAGGGCACATTTCAACCATGAAACAAACTCATAAAGAGCTGAAAACTACAGATTATAGCTAAGGAACTTTCTGTAACCCCTGATAAACTCTATGTAATGGAGCATAAAAAAGGATATTGGAAGTCTATATACAGCATGTATAAAAGACAAGTCAACAGCCAGGACCATTACCTGTTACACCAAACAGGAGTAAAGGGAGTCTTTCCAGGTCTTGAACTACCATCATCATCCTCCCAAGAGCCATACTAAACTCTTTGTAGTCAGAATGGCAAGAATGAAAACACTGTGCCAGGACAAGGCATTCCAGTCCTCTAGATAGGAATAAGAGCGTATTTGTTCATGAGAAAACTTTGCTTCTCTAAGGGTTTTCTTGCATCCTGAAATTACTGAAAGTTTCTGTTCAATGCTAAATAGGATTAAAATACCTAGTCATCTTCATCATATCAGTATTTTCACTGTTTTCAGCATTTAACAAGATTCTCATGCCTTAGTTCTTCCAAAGGATCCTCCCTCTTGTAAATGAAACACTGAATAAGTGCAATACACCTGTAGCCACCTCACTTCCAAGTGGTCTTTTCCTCCCTTTTTTTTTTTTTTAAACAGGGAGATTGAAATCCTTTCTAAAACCAATGCAAAGCAACTCTCACATTTACCTCAAAAGAGGGAATTTCAGTGTTAAGTTTGAAAACCAAGGAAGTGCCATCTCTGCCTTACAGACCATACCACAGTGAAAGTGAGAGTTTGGAAACACACCCCTGTCTCCCACCTGTAGAAGCCTCCAACTGGTTTTGAGCAGTGGGTGAAAAGGAACAGTCCCACCTGGCAGGCACAGCTGTGCTAATGCCAAGGCTCAAAATGGTTATTAAAAATGGAGTTTTTTGGTGCAAAAAACATACATGTGTAAAGCTGCTGAGTATTTCCTGGCATCTTTAAAATCCCTTTTCAAAACAACCTTTAAGAGAAGTAACACAACAGCTGAAGTGGACTTGGCTAAAAATAAATACAAAAAACATGTAGGTGGTCTGCACCCTTATAACAATGTGCAGAGACTCAAGAATCATTGTCTTCTCTCCTCGTCACAATTAACTTGCAAGGGGGCTCGTATCACTCATCTTTGAGGTGAGCCAACAAAGTTATCACATGTAGACAGAGTTCATAATAAAATCTAAAAAAAACAGAACAACCTGTCAGAAAAGGAGCAAAAGCAAGCAAGAGTTCTTTGAGTGATTTCTTTTACATCTGCAGCATTAACCAGTGCCAACAGCAGACTGATTATGGTCCTTTCCACAAGACCCTGGCTACTTCCAGTATCAGCTCGAGTAGAATAACCTCATGTAGCAGAGACAAACCAAGTCCAAACCTCTTTTTGACAGGCTGACTTTATTTAAAGCACCAACTGAAAACAGTCACCCTTAGTGCAATGAACCTCTGTTGGAAAACACTGGTACTTCCATTTACTTTAAGTTTCGACCAGGTACTATCTGCATGTCTCAATCCCAATTTATAAAATACGTTCCTCAAAACTGTCTTATTAATTACTGGTGGGAGGGGGAGAACAATGAGTAACACATGCAATGAAGGGCCATCTGAAAAGCACAGCAGGACTGCAAGTTCATTCCAGCCTGTACTACAGGAAATGGAATATATTCTATAATTATTTCTTTTTAGTACCATGTGAGTACCTCTTAGTCTTGTCAAGGTTCAATGTTATGATGCATCAGAGAAAGCCCAAACAGAACTGACGTTCAAAGCAAGCTCTAGCATTGCAGGTTACAATTCATATACAAATGTAAAGCCATCATCCACTATAAAATGTGCTTTGATTTAATTCAGTGATCATATGTCAGTAGAGTATGCAAGGCAAAAGACTTTTTTATGACTTAAAACTTTCCATAAGCACCCTACAGTGTTTTCACACCAACAAAATAAATGAGATTTGTCTCTGGCACAGACAAAGCACTGATTCTCTCAAGGGACTAAACACAGTGTTCAATTAAGAGTACACCACTGCTTTTCAGCTCCTGATACATAGACAACTAAACAGAGGAAAAACACCCATGAACAGATGCTTTTTTCCCCACTCATTTTTAAACCAGGCATGTTCATCACAAAAAAAAACCAAAACCAAAAAACCCAAAAAAACTAACATTTTGAGCTAACAAATTTCATACTCTTGGTTGTTCACAAAAATGAGCTTGATCATCTTATATTACAGTATCATTCTGAAGCACCAATATAATGAACAGATAATCAAAGTACAAAGAAAGCATCCGTATTACCACTTCATTGCTTTTTACAACTGCTCAGCTAAAACACTGAAAGCTCCAGCAGATCTCATACTTTTCCCCCTTCTGATGTCAGTACTACCACAGTAGCACAACAAACCGTATTATTTTACTGGTTTCTTGACACTCCTTTCCATCTGCAAAGAACGTTATCATCATCACTACAGGATATTTTAAATAAAATACCCATAGCAGCCTCTGCAAATAGCCACAACTGATTAACATCATACTCTTGAGCAAAAAGCCATGTCACACTATTGAAATACGAGTTTGCATCCTGGGAATCAGAGGCCCAGAAAGGGATTCAAAGGCCATGGTGGAGGACCCTGTTCCCATCTCAGTGGTGTGGGTAAAAGGGCTAAAACTCAATTGCACTGTGAGATGTGGCCACTTGTTTTGGTTCTGGGTCCCTTGACTTTAAAAAAAATACTGAAAAGTCTGGAAGATTAGTGAAGAACTATAAAAATTATATCTGGTCAGAAAAATCAAGACCAGCCCATTTTTTTACAGCAAAGACGACAAACTTGCAGCTCCTCTAACTTCTCCACTCTTAACTTGCTTCTCCAGGAGATTTCATTAAATAGCAGGAGTCTTCAGCTTAGCTGACAGACATTCCAAAATCCAGTGTCTGAATCCAAAAAATGCATAAACGCAGTGTGGAATAAATGCAGATTTGAAGAAGTAATGATTACTTGCCATTTTTACAGATCACATAGGAAATGGGTAAATTCTCTGCCATTTAGTCTTCAAATCATGATTTGATAGCCTCCCAAAAGTTACGTGCTAACTTATACACAGCTATTAAAAGTAGACACAGAAATTGCCAGCTAAAATTACACAGCCTGTGCTATGCAGGTCAGAGTAGAAGACTGCACTGACCTGATTTCTGGCCTTAAAATCTATGAATCTACACTGGAGATAAAATTGTAAGCAGGTAGTTTTACTGGTTTTCTGTATCACCAAGCCAATAAGCACACTGTTTCAAAGATCGACTATTAAATATATCAGCCCCTCAACACTTGTCACTGTGCTGGATAATTTACATGGACACTTAAACACAGAAGCTCCCTTGTGAGGGTAACTCACAGCAGCCGAGTCCAAATAGTGTGAACAGCAAGTGAGAATGCTCAGCCCTGCAGAGCAGCAATGAGGGGGTTGAACAAGGAGCCACAGAGTGGAGGGGAGGCAAAAGTCAGAGCCTACACCTTGGTGTCCATGCAAACCACTGGCCCCAGGGCATCCCTGCACGCTGACCACATGCTCAGAGATGCCTGAGGGCAAAACCCAGAGCGAGTTTGGCTACAGCACCTCTCTGGGTTCAGGATCCACCCCTCCCTGAGGGCTCAAAGAGGACACCTGGAAGAGATCACTGTGTATTTCTGCTGTCCTTACATCCTCCATATGTCTTTGTACTGACCACTGCTGGATGAGGGATTTGGGGCTAGGCAGACCTTTGACCTGACAGCTGTTGTTGATTAATGAATGATGTTGGCTTTAACAATAAATAAAGAAGACAAATGATCATGGCTGTGATCTGTTGTGGGTAGCAACCCAAACAAATTCACGACTCCTCTGACTGCTGGAGCTAAAAGGGCTATAAATGCAGAAAAAAGATCTCTTGTCTACACCATAAATGGTGTTTGTCCTCACAGCATCCCTCTTACCTTGATGTATGCGACATTCAGTTACGAGCAGGCAGCATTTAGATATTTTACAGAAAAGTGTAGAATCCGTTCCTATCCAAATACATATATTCATTTTCATGATGAGTAAGGACACCAAAAATAAACACTGCACAATAACTGTGGTTAATATTTCAACCTATCCCTTAATGATGCCACCCCAATGCCTCAGGTCAAGGGGTTTTCCTAAACAATATTTTTCATGTTCTTTTCACTGATGGAATATGTCAAGCTAGTCAGGGTAGAATTGCAGAAAATTAGTATTTACCTATGCTGCAATACCTGGATCCGATCACATCAATTACAGATAATCACTACACACAGTGTTTGGGGACAGGCATACAAACAGGAAAACTGGAAGCAGAAACTGATGCAAGAGAACAGTGGTGAAGCCTCAGGTCCAGCTTGTGAGATGGGATCCTGCTGCCCAGCTCCCCAAAGTGGCCATTTTCCAGGCTTGCACAACAACAAGTCTGTCCCACAGGGTGGCCTGGAGCAGCTGTATTTGGGGTTGAGCTGTTATTGAGGCATCACTCAGGTTATGAAGCAAAGGCAGTGGAGCTGAATCAGGGAGTCAAAACCTGTCTCACTACTCCTGGGCAGACAGCAGAGCTGGGGGACAGGGAGAACCAAGTACCATAACAAGTGTACCCTCCAGCACTCTTCCATCCAAAACCTCTGGAGAGCACTTCAGGTGCAAATCCCTGGCAAAAGAGAGCTCACCTGAAGCCATGCATTCAGAAAGGCCATCTTAGGGCACTGCTTTTTGGCCCAACCTTCACAAGCATTAGCATCTTACCTTCCTATTTTTCTTTTTTAATGTGACTCCTCAATCCAATTAGCAATCAATAAACATCAGTGATTGGGAAAAAAAAAAAAAACACACAAAACCAAACCACCAAAAAACAAACACCACCACAAAAATCAAAACCACCACCATGCGTGCAAGATGCCCACCTTTCAGATATAAAGCAACCCTTTCTTAAAAGGGGGAACGCAGCCTTGAAATGTTTTAGACTTCTAGTCCATTCTGACCAGAGGTGGTGAGGACCAGAGCCCTGCCTTCACTACCACCAGCTCACTGATACAAGTTTCACCCATCTTCTCAAATAAAAGTCAAGTTTGTTCTACCTTTAGAAATCAAAAGGTGCAAATTGTTTGTTTACCACGTATTAATTCACAGGTAGCTGGCCTAATTTTGCCTTAGTTCTTTGCTTCTACAAGGTCACTTTTGAAGTGGTTTTATTCTTTAAGCCCTTTGAAATTCTGTACAAGACAAACCCAGATATATTGTGGTTAGAAAAGGCTTTGGATGGGTCACCTAGTCTCTTCCTTTGGCTAACAGAACCTGTGCCCAGGACTTCAAAAACAAAGCATCATTTTTAAAAAACCAAGCCAACAACAAAATACATTGGTGATGACAGTATTGATTTTTTCCTGTTTTCTCTGCATTTTTGTTTTGAGAGGGGATTTTTTGGGTTGTTTTTTATTTTATTAGAGTAAATGACATTTTCAAAGGCTGAAAAAAAACATCTTTTAGTTGACAATTGCACTGAACATTAAATGAAATCTGCAAAGCCATTTTTCCCATGCACAATCAAAAGCTGACAGACAGGGAAGCAGAGTGTATAAAAAAAACCCCACACAAGCAAGGGAGAATGGGTAAAAAAGCCATCCTGAATCAGCTCTGAGCTGCTCTAATGGAATTAGGGTCACCCTGACAGAAACACAGTCAGATCACAGAGAAAATTTAATAATTTCTTACTGCAGCCTGTAAAAGCTAGGGAGGATTTGAAAGAGCTTTCTGCCAAATTAACACTTCTGTATCCACCGTTCACACGCATGTGCCCCTTCCCACGCACCTTCTCCTCCCAGCACCCCAACAGGGTCCCACTCCTGCCCTGCTGCCAGGGAGGCACCCAGTGAGCCTCTCTTTTTCTGACACTGCCACACAGTTTAACCTCTGGATGCCCCTTCAATTCCTCATTGCTGACATTATTCACAGCTCCCATAAACTCAATTCCAGGAGAGGTATCGTGGCGCAGCCCTGGCTGTTTCTGCTAGGTGATACATATTCAATCTGTTTTATCTCAGGCCGTTAACATCCAGCTATCTGCCAGCTGCCTAATCGTCAGGAAACTATGGCAGCAACATTGCCATGTGTTACAACAACAGCAGCTCCAAAGCACAAGTAGGGAAGGTAGGGAAGACCCAGTTGAGGGTGCTCTCTGAGCACTCAGCCACGAGCCACGCTGCTGCCACAGATGCAAGCACAGCCCATTCCCAACCCTCCTCTTCCCTGGTCCTATAAAAAGCAATTTTGGGGACTGACTTCAGCAAATCCAGGGATAACCCCGCTCCCATTATCCTGTTGTTTTAAATTGGAGAAATGCACGAATGCCAGATTCACTACTGTATCTTCTCATCTACATCACTGATGGCAGAACATGAAAAATGCAGGGTTTGGGGTGGTATTTTCCCTCCTACAGAGTCACAGAGCAGGTCCTTTCACACAGCTCCCAGCCCCTCAGAGTTGGTGGCAAGATTCAGTGGGCAAGATAATAGAAAAGCTCTAAGTTGCTAAAATACACAGAGCAACACTTTCCATCCTAGGAAAGCCTCAGTTAATCCATGGTGGTCAAAAGGTTGCTGCCCTCCAGACCTGTCTTCCAGATTAGGAAAAAGTAATTCAGAGTTGGTCTGAGCCAGAGAAAAAGGCACACGTACAGATATGGTTGTTTCTCAACACAGAAGCATTCCAATCTGAGACACCAATATTTGGATCTGGGCCTGTGAAACCAAGCCAATTTTGTGGAATTTCAGCATGTGGAAGTATTCCACAAAATTAGCAAACCACATCTACTGCAAGTTATCCTAAAGGCAAGAACTGTCCTAGGACATCTCAAGCTCCACCAGCTTCCTCATACCTGATGGAGTGATGCTTCTCTCCTTCACAGAAGCCAGGATAAAGATACTGAACCTCAGGGAATTTTTACACATCTCAGAACATTAAACATGTATTTCTCTATGCCAGATCCCAAAATGGGCTACAGTGCGCAAACAAAGTGATCTGAATAAGCACCTTCCAGCAGCACCAACAGACCGCGAAGAAAGCTGAGGAAGGAGACAGCTGCTGCTCCCAGTTTAACTGGGCAGCTCAGACTCATATAGACTACACACTAATCTGCTGCCTTGCCACTCATCCCTAATGACAACAAAAATAGTGAATTTTCACGCTCCTCTAGCTTCTCTAAATTTACGCCTTCCCATCAGCCAAGAATATGTAGGACCTCTCCGCCCCGTCTGCTTTCTCCATCCAGCCAGGCTACTACCAACGTGAATCAAGATCTCCTTCAACTTCCACAAAATTACATTTAATTATAAGTCTGGTGACTAAAGCTGCAGTGAGAAGCAGATGACTGCTGGCAGCTCAGGAGGTGCATCATGGTCACCTCTGCTTCAACTCAAATATCCCAGGAGTCCTGTGTGCTTGCAAAGACATGGAGTATTCACAACTGCCAGAGCCTGTGACAAATGTGCAGACACATTTGGACACTGAAAAACAGAAAACAGGTTTAAAAAAAAAAAAAAAAGGGAAAGGGGGCTGCACAAATACTTGGGGACTGCCTAACAAATACACACAACTTATGAAAACATATATTATGCAAAAAAGCCATAAGGTTTCCTGCTGTCTGCATAACTCATTCCATGAGGCATTCCTACTACAAGGTACTTTCAGTATGTTACCATCATCCATGTTTCTTGCCTCTTGTCTGTCCACAACAGCATTTTGTGCACATTTTCTCCTTGGCCTGAATGGTGCTTATCAAAGCCAGTCACAGCAGCTCTGTAAGACTACCAGGACAACACACATGGACACAACAGCTTAAAGTATGAACACCAGGAAATATTCTACTCCAGTTCTGCTGAAATACAGGTGTAGCAGAGCTACATCAGAGGGTAAAAACTCATGCCCTCTTCCCCAACTGCTCTCAGTCTCCTGCTGACTCAGGAGAGATGTCTCAGCACTACACAAATTACGAGAGCTGGCAAAAGAACAAGGAAAAAGTAACAGGGATTACTGTGACCCCAATACTTCTTTCTTCCTCCGCCTCCAATTTTCTTTACTCATCTGTACGTGTTAGAAATCAAACTGTCAGGTTTTGATCTTGCAGCTACTACAGAAATCCTTCCTGCGCTTGAATAAATTCTGTCAGTCTTTTTAGTTCTACTTGTGCCCCTTCACACACATCCTGTTTATCTGCAATGCGCACACTGGGAAATAAGAGACGGGGCGGGGGAGTTGTCCCTTAGCCCTCAGAGTTTCCAGTACAAATCAATAAGCTTTAATATTTTGTAAAAGAAATTTTGCAAGGTATTCAAGCTGTCCAAAACTGAACGTTACTTACTGTCTGCTCCTGCTAAAGGCAGCATCAAGCAGCAGAGGATGGCTGCTGGCACAGTGAGTACTGGGATGCAGAAGTTAGGCACCATATTCCAAAGCAGAGCAAGTCCTCTTCAGTCTGAGGCAAGAGTTCAGTACATCCAATGTTACAGACACAGACTTCCTCCTGCAAACCAAGAGAGGAGGAAACAGAAAATGATCAAATATGACACACAGATTAACTGCCAATATACCAAACTACACTGTAAAGACATAATTACAGATACTTCTAAAGTGAAATTTAACTATCTCTGCTGCGTGAGCAATAGAGCACCACAATGATGTCCCTGAATTCAGTACACTGATTTCAAGGGTCACGAGGCATAAACACACACCCATCTCCGAGTTTATCTTCATGTACAGTCTGTTTTATGGCCTATTAATGCATCCTTTAGTTGCTATTATTCACAACAAATAGTTCTAAAGTTGCACGTTGAATATAAGAAACAGCCTTACACTCATGTAAACTCTCCTTTGTCCATCTGCCCAAGACAGACACGGTTGGTTGCGTATGTAGGGTGGTTTGCGGTCAAATTACATGTGAAGCATAGCTTGGGCCATCCAGCTGGGCTGCTGTACACCAGGCAAGTCTCAGCCGGTTCAAGCAGAAGGAACAGAAGCTGAACTGAAGCAGCTGTCAGCACACAGGGCTATCAGAGTCACAGCAGAACGTTATTAAGAGAAGTTTTACCCAAAGCAAATGCCTCAGCTTCAAACTCAAAAAAAAAAAAAAAAGGAGAGTATGACTGTTTTGATGATGATTGATGATTGTGAATTCTTTCTTCAAAACAAAGCAAATTATGTTGCAAATTGCCTTACCTTAGGCATCTACCTGAATATTGAAATACAGAAAATTCCTCAAAAACCAAACAAAAAAAGGCAAGTATTTAAAAATAATACAGTTTTTGTATACCTGCTTTCTTTATCTTTTCAAGAGAACACACTCATTTTAGTTTCACCTTAAAGTCCAAGGTCTTCTGCCAAGACTGACTTTAAATGAACTGGCAAGGCCCATGCCCTCAGTACGTACACTGAGCAGTGACAGGGGCTCACATTTTTAGTGCTGGGCATCTCAACACAAGCCCAAGAGTCATTAAAAGGTTGATGAGATTCTCCACTAAGCTGCAAGTTACTGAAAGTTAGCAACACAGCATTATTACTGAAAGAATGTCATGCTGGCAGATGCCAGCCTGAGTGGACCCCATGAGTATCCCTGAAGCAAAGTATCCACAAGCACACAGGCTCTATGTGGCCCAAAATCTCAAGAACATCTTCAAGACATAGGTATTTTTGAATTTTGCTAGGTTTTTGACAGAGGAAGCATCTTGGTGTTTTTTGTGGGCCATTGTGTTGGGTTTTTTTGAAAACCACTGAGCTTTTGATGGAAGTATCACAAGTTACAAACAGGTTTACTTCTGACAAAAACACAACACTCAAAGAATGCCAACAATGATGTGCCTAGGGGAATCCGCAAGAAATCTCAAGAGAATCTACCTTGGCAAATATTTACATCACATCACACTAACAAACAGCAGATCATGATTCTTCTCCATTCTGTTACTGTATTTGCACAGTAAATCTTTTCACACGTTATAACATTGCACAACACAGAGATATCTTTATTTATGCAACATCTTCTGCAGCCAAGACATCTGAAAATACTTCACAAAATAATCTAGTTCTAACCTAGATGCAGAGAGAATACTGATCATCTCATCCTGCTTTTATTGTGTCAGTGAGAAAGCATAGATCGAACTAAGTTCAGCAGTAAAATTTCGAATCCTGCAAAAGAGGTTCTTTGTACCACCTGCACACTCAAGTTACCTTTGTTGCCCTCCAACTTCCATATCCTCACTCATCGCTCACCAAAGGATTCCTAAAAGCACCATTAACATGTCTTACATAGCAGAGACAGGTACAAGTAGTTGTATTTCTAGAGCTGCATAAGCTGAATTCCAATGGGAAACTGTTCAGTCCCCAAGCCGTTTGCCTGGTGTTAGCCTGCTCTCCACATACAGCCCACACAGGAATGGGAAGAAATGCCTACATTAAGCGTGATGATTATGTTTCTAAATTCTGCATGTACTGGGGTAATTTGTGCAGCCCAGAGAACTGAATCCACTGAAGCACACTTTAAGCAGCATTACACCTGGCTCAACAGCAGCCAGAATCTTAAGATACTACCCTGTTGGGGAGGGGGGTGGGAAACACCAAGGGTTGAAATTACTATGTCAAAACTAATGTTGTGTGTCAAACTCTCTCAGATTAGGACAGAGAACAAGTTTTACAGATGGTGCTGAAAACATCTTAGGTATTTGTCAGACCACATTGGGGATGAATAGCTTTCAGAGAGCTTTTCCCTTTTTCATTCCCTTCCATTAACACCAAAAGTGCCTCATCTAATGGTGTATCTTGAGTGCAGATTGCTCAGTCATGTCAATGGCACCTACACAGCCCTCATTCCGGAGTAACTCTCAGGAACACAAAAAAACTCAGCTAAAGAATAGGTCTGTCTCTTGATTTCTCTCTTCTTTCAGCAAATGTGATCAAGCTTCTCTCCAGTTTTAAGACTGACAGACTTACAACTTTTTTCTCCAGCCCATGAGATACATACAGCATGCATCATGCAAAACTGATGAATTGTCAGATACCCTACCAGATGCTTCATAGACTTGATCTTTTTCAACTGTTTAGTGCTCTATAATAATTTACCATCTGGTAGAAATGCCAGATTTTCTTATGCAAGACTGTTGTCTGTCCCTCCAAAGTTAATAGAGCACCTTTGGCTTTTAACAGGATCAAAACTCACCACTTCCTCTTTCCACAGTTGCTCTGCCTATAGAAAAGTTGCCTGCATTCAATATTTAAAGTACTTTAAATTGGAGTGTTTTAAAATTTTATGAATCTCAGTAGCTGTCATTCTCTTTTGAAATTGAAAATATTCAAAAGCTTCTCCCAGTGGTTCAGTTTCCCCATTTTTTCAGAAGGGAACAAGACAACCCAATACTCCAAGCCAGGTGACAGGGTGTTAGCTGAAGCTCAGTTAACCCTTAGAAGGCCAGCGTTCATCTAGGAGTTTTAAACATCCCTCCTTGAACCAATGCTAAAGGCTTCCTCTCTTGAGGCAGAAGGCAGCCTAAGATGGAAGGTGGCTAAGAAACAAATAAGGTTGGTAGATTTTGGTAACAAGCTAAACAAAGTCAGTATTGCTTTGGCAAAATCAAGTCCAACAGCAAGTGACCAAATAATGTTCTTAATATTATTAGTGTCTTGTCCCAAACAACATGATGCCCTCTTCAGGCTGCTCTCTTTTGCACCTGGAATAATCTCCTGTGCACAAGATTACCTCAGTCCCTTCATCTGAAGGCCAATTTTAACCTCACTGCTTTGGTTAGCATCTCATAACTTACATTGCATTTGGGAGCCCAAACACTGTTGAAGAAGGTTTTTGAAAAACACGTAACATTCTCATTTCTCCTTCTGCATCTGGTCCTGGCAATATTCTAAATTCTAGACTACATAACCCAAAATTAGGCTGAGGCTAAGCACTCCAGATGGCTTTGTAAAAACAGCTTTGAGTTTAGCAAGCTAAACTCCTGCCTCTGCTCCAAACTCAGTGTTAGAGATATCAAGTCCTAGTTTGGCAGAAAACTAGAAAGCGGTTTTCTAGCAAAACAAAAAACCAGCAAACTTCATTTATATATATCCGGTTTTGCCGTGGGGCAGGTGGATGGAAAAGAGGCAGTCCTGATGACACTTTTTGAAACCTACATGGTTCGATTCTTTCAGAGAGGCAGAAAAGGCTGAACTCATTTAAAACAGAGCCAAAAATTCCAATAGCTCATACGGTACTAAGGAATTCTGGCAATGAGTATGTCTCACAGGAGATGGCAAAGAGATTAGAAAAAGCAGTCATCTTTAAAGAGTTAAGAGGAATTTCAAACCAGCACTGAATACCTTATGTCCTCTATGAACTCTCCTGGAAGATAAACTGAACTGAAACAAGTGTCACGTGGGTTGCTAGCCAAGAACAGCAGGGTGAAGAAAAGAATCCCCAAAGCAAGCCTGTCCATTCCAAACCAGGGACAAAAATACTGCACTAAAATTGTTTTGCAGGTTAAGGTATTTTGCAACCCAAAGAATCTAAGAAGTCAGCACAAAAAGTTCCCTCCAGGAACCCCTGTACATCCACAGAACTGCCAGGTTTCGTTGTGTGTGTGACTACTGACACTGCCTTTGCTGTGAAACATGGTTAAAGAGACTCTTTAGAAACTTACAGGGCAGGAAGGAAAGCCCAGTGTATAAGCAATGTCCTTATCTGACCTGGAGATGTAAGTGTCTTTTCCAAAAGGAATCTGAAAGAATTGTGTTTGTTTTTCAAGGTGGAAACTCTTGAACATTCACAGGGCAAGTCCAAGGATGCAGGTCAGAAAATGCCAACTGGACAAGACCCAGCTGACAGTAAAAATGGGGCTAAAACTGCATCAGCTTCTCCCAATGCTTCTGCATGTGAAATACATTACAAAACCAGATTTTCCTT
The DNA here is from genome assembly GCA_035583155.1 of Acropternis orthonyx. Taxonomy (NCBI): domain Eukaryota; kingdom Metazoa; phylum Chordata; class Aves; order Passeriformes; family Rhinocryptidae; genus Acropternis; species Acropternis orthonyx. The sequence goes on from JAWWEU010000005.1 coordinate 10,856,225, forward strand.
TGGGACACTTACCCACTACCTTGTACTTTATGCAAGTACCCTGAAGGGAAACCAGAGGGATCCAATCAACGCAACACCACCCAATCAACTTTGGGGTGCCACCCCAACGATGGCAACCAAACGCTGACTGAGCAAGGAGGGGACAAGTGCCACAGAGAGCAATAACACAGCTATTTATTCTGTTAAAAGTGAGAACAATAACTGGTTACAGCTCAGCAGCTTCACTCTGTACATAACACCTCATCTGTGCTCTGAAGGAGCAAGAGGAAAACCATGACACACCATATAATTCAAGATCGTCATATTGCACACATTAAAAGTTGTAGAAGCACAGTTACACACAAGCTAATGACTTTTGAATGTTTCACTTCACTACATTAGTATTCCTTTAGCATAGATTTCTTTGTGCTTTTCTGGGAGAAATATAATATAAAGAGACTTGGGGAGTACAGCAATATGGCCAAAAAAGACAAAACTAGTCTCATTCCACATTAAAATCCCACATGCAGGGAATGTATTAGAGATTCAGTGGGGAGATATATGAAGATGGCAACACTTTAGATTTAGGGAGGAACTTCATATGAACTTGCAGTACAGTAAAAAGGCCAAAAGCTAAAGCGACTGCCACATGAGCAAAGGTTCCACCTCCAGGACCCAGGTGTGAGCAGGCCCAGAGTTAGAAGACTCTCAAACCATCTGGAGAGAAGGGATGAGCAAAGCAATTCAAGAACCAGGAAGGATAAAAATCTCTGTCAAGTCACAAGCACCAGACAGACTGGCTAAGCAAGACGGGGATTTGATAACCATCTGTAAGTACATGAAGGATACAAACACCAAGAAAGGAGCAGAGGAGTATAATTAGCCATCGGCATATAACTGTGAGTAATGGAATGAGACAGAGTAAAAGAAAGTGTATGTTGAATACTCTCAGTAAACTGTCCACAAAAAACCCAAAACCAAAACAAACAAACAAACAAAAAAAACCAAACAAACAAACAAAAAAAAAAAAACAAAAACAAAACAAAAAAAACCCCACACACACAAAAAAACCCCCACATCCCGAAGTATTTTTCCCAGCAGGAAAATGTTTCATCACTTGTTTGTATAGAAATTAAAAATGGGATGGAAAAAAACCAAAAAGAAACAACCCAAAATATCCAAAATCTATGGAAAAATGCAAAACAAGCCAACAAACTAACAGAGGCAGACTGGTATGGACTAATATATGTAACAGCAAGAACAATTCAGAAGTACTTTAAAAAGACTCCTTATTTTGACAAAACATTAAAAAGTGTGACACATTTAAGCAACAAGCTGGCCCAGCTATAGGTCTTTCTGATCCTGAACACACAATCCCAAACTTGAGCCAAGTAGAGGAGAAGAGGGAAAGACCCAATTTTAAGCAGGATGCAAGTACAACTTGGATATTCCTGTCAGCCTTTCTGGCTACATTTGCTTCTGAAGACATTAATTTCTGAAGGTGTCATTGCCTGCAGACAATACTAGATAAGAAAGAGGAATTTTTCCACTGGAACAAGGATTATGAAGGGCCCTGTTGAATAACTATGGTGATAAGTTAAAACACCCACTTAAAATATAGATCAACCTTGAGCCTCTCAAGCCCAGCCATCACTCACAGTGAGCACTAAGCACAGATTGCTGTAGATCACACTACCCAAGTGTATAGGTCTAATGCCTGCCATAAAGTCCCCTTAAAAGAAGTAAACTATGGCCTATCTCTCTTTCAACAGAGGTCTTTTACATTTCCAGAATAAGCCCAGCAGTGCATCCAGATGCACAAATTACAGATCCAGGGCAGCAGAAAATCCTACAAAAAATAAAACTAAATTCAGATATTCCTTAACTATCAGCAAACTCTGCTAATGTGGAGGAATATGCTCATGAGTCAGACACTTCTAAAAAGCAAGAATTCCTGTGCCTCTTCTACAAATCACTACACACATGACAATATGTTCTTAATACAAACTACTGTGCCATAACAGGCTTGACTGAATTCAGCACACTGGAAAACAACAGAAAGACTAAAATCACAAGGTACTAAGTCCTCTTCTCTAAACCCAACACTGGAGCATCAAGTTCTGCACACCCAGGATGCGGACAGGTTTTAAACTAAAGAGATGGAGAGCTGACAAACATGGTCCTTCTGGGCTTGCTGCTTAAAACATACCACAGCTGACTGCTATTGACTGTACAGCTGTGGTACTGATACTCCTGCATCTGGCTCCAGCAATGCCAAACACAGTGGTTTTGCATCTCTCAGAATGACAGAGCACACAAAGCGTGAGCACCAGAACTAATTTTAACCAAAACAGCAAGAATGCAAATGATCGACCAGATGAGGGATAATCTGTCCTTCCATCACTTCAAGGATTTGCATGGTGTCTACTGGCTTGAAATCAAACTAAATCCTAAATCAATTCTACCTCAAAATCAAATCAGTTTCTTCTTTGTAAGAATGCTTCTGCTCTACCCACATGTCTATCCAGCATCCTTAGAGGCCTTGGTGTTGAAATTTTTCAAAACCCTTCTGGAATCCTAACAAACTGTAAGCCCATTCTCTGGCTTAGGTATTTCAAGTAACTGCTAGAATAGTTCTCCTTTGCAGAATCCATCAAAGTTGGACCCTATGAGAACATGATCTTTCAGGTATTCTGTTATTTTCTCCATAATTTTTGTGTCAGCCAGAGTACAGGGTATAAGAAGAACTTTCTCCTCAAAAAAAGAAAAAAAAAAAAAAAAAAAGAAAAAAAAAAAAAGGAAAACAAATTCATTCTTTTTAGCTAAAAATCCCTTACTTTTGTTGAAAGTTATGTTTTATGTAACAGAGCATACTATTGGGGTCTGCTCACTTAATGCCTTTCAGATTAACAGTTTATTCCAAATCTGCTTCTGCCAAGACCTAAATTTCTGAAATTTGCTTCGCTTTTATGTTTAGAAAGACTGGGCACAATACTAGTACCAAGTCTTCCAGAACATTTTTAGTGGTTAAAAACTGATGCAGAGTACTTTGCTCTTTTTGGCAGTACACTCCTCTTCCTTAACTACCATCCTTAACTTCACATCAATCCATTAAGATAAATTTTCACACAAGACAATGGAACTGATTTGCCCAATTATTTATCTTAGATGTATAGTCATTAGTTCTTCAAAGTCCACCTTGGATCTTTCAATTCTCCTTTTACACTTGTTATATTTTATACACTCTACTACCAATAACTGGGAGTTGGGTTTCCAAATTTTCATCTCAAACAGCTTCTCAAGCCTGCCACCTACCTAGCATGAATTACTCCCAGTGTTGCTAATGTAACTTCTTTTCCCAGCTTGCTGTCTTATATTCCACTGTTGGTTTCAAACCACAGCAAGAAACTGGTTCACTCCCGCCATTCACCCCCCCTCTTTCTTTTCTGCTCTTACTTTCTCCCATTCTAATTTCAGGGATGCTTTGAGTAAGTTGTTCACTTTCTTCTAAGCTACCTTTTCTAAAGTTTACCATCATTCTCAACACGTTGATCTTCTTTGGCCACTCCAAGCTCAACAACGTATTCATGCACTACATCCATCATAGTCACGGCCACTCGTGAAGATCCCACAAACACCTTTAACCTTGCTGACTCAGCAGCAGCTTGTCAGATACACGAGTGATTAAATAATCCTGAGCAACTACTTGTGTCTGGAGCTATTTTAAGTCTGGCTCTGGAAAGCACGCACACGCTGGTGACAAAACCTCCACCCACCGTCTCGCAGCCACTGTCGCACGCGGCGATCGAGTAAAAAGGGACTTACTGCTTTGATCCCGCTAACAGAGACGATAATCCTTCTCCACAGGTCAACCAAGCGCCCACGAAATGCCAAGTTCTCAAACACATCTTGGCTGCCATCCTTTCTGGACGTGGGCACCACCAGCTGAGGAGGAGCACTGCTACATCAGATGGGATCCCAGCCCCAGCCAGCTCCTGTCAGCCTGCAGAAACCCATGCAGGAGAAGATAGCAGCAGGCTGCCACGGGGCTTCTTGCTAACACCATCATTTAGCAGACAACTTATGCCCTACTGGAGGGTTTATATATCCAATTAAACTTTCTGTAATTCTCATCTTGTGAAACTATGAGCATTTTCAATGCTAGATTTTGGAATTATTCTCTCCTAAAGGGTTTTGAAGTTAATTATATCATAGTTGTTATTACTGTCTCAACCACAGATACTGCTTGAACCCCATTACTTTGTGTATTACTGAGGGCTAAAATAAGAATAGCTGCTGTTTCGGTGTGCTCTGGAGCTAGCCTTTCCTGCAAACTGCTTCTATAACCTTTGCCCAGACATTATGTATGCTCAGTTTATATGCAGGTAGTTAACATAGCCCAGTAGGGTAAATGGTCTTATTACATTTATTAAACTGAGTTTTCTCCATGCAGAACGCCCCCAGCATCCTGCAGTCCCACTGGCTCTGGAGGCATTTGGCTGTTACCATGGAAGACAGCACCCAGAAATTCCCTCCGCAACTAATAAGCAGCAACTATGAAAGCACAAGTTTAATGCAATTGCCTTCTGTATTAAAAATGAAAACTTGTTCTGCAACCTATAAAGAAACCAAGATGCAATCAAGCTTATTGTAATAAGATGTTAAATTTATGATTATCTTTTTTTTTTTCCCCATTCCAATAAGGCCCCCTAGTTTTGCTTTGGCAAAAGAAAACAGCCTCTCAAGTAGCATATATGACATAGCACCCAGGTCATGTTAAGGGGATGTAAATAAAACCCAAGCTCTAGGTGTAATGCAATGCTTACTGAAGACAAAGAAAACAAAGGTCTTCAAACTGAAAAATCCTGAATTAGTGGTGACAAGTCAGTCTTAACTTTGTCTGAATCCAAAAATGTCAATTCCAAATTCTTTATTCCAAACTATTTCTCTCCTTCAGTAGCACTTCAGGCTAGAAAATTAACTTCAGATTTCTTGCATCACATTCTGTAAAGTAAGACACACAAAACATATACACAATAGATTTTGTCTCACTCAGATCTGAGGCTCTGTGCTCAAAACTGTTTGATGGAAGAAAATCAATTAATATATTTCGTAAGTCGTCTTTGTTTGCCAGACCAAAGAAGTAGTTTCCTAGTTACTTCCTGTCCAGAGACTGGGGTAACAGCTGCATCAAGGCTGTAGCTAATCCAACACTTTCTGAACAGAGCAGCCATTTCCATCTTTCAAGCCACAAAGCAAATGCCAGGACTCCTCAACACAGGCCAGCATCTGCTTCCACGCTCACAGTTTCACACACACATTCTACAAGGAGACTCACAGGTGGGGACCACACTCAAGTGCTGAGCACTCAGAGGCAGCAGATAGAAAGGCTCCACATGGCTGCGGATCCATGGTGGCTGCCTGCCACCTCATCGAGGATGCACAACCTCACCTGCTTCAGATTAGAAAGATGAGAAAAGGCACGAGGCTAAAAATATTCTGCACATCTTAATGAACCTGTAACAACTGCCTCTCCCAAACTCAGAAATCCAAAACGTAAAGCAAAAGTAAACAATATTGCGTCTCAGGCAAGTTGGGTGCATCACCATCCCTCCTTGCACCCTGCATACCTCCAATGGACCCTCCTCATATGCCATAAAGTCCATGCTAAATGTATCACAGATTATGCGTGTTTTTGCTTTTTATATCCGACACTTTTTTGACTACCAGAAAAGGCAAGCACTGCGAGCCAAGGATAGTCAGTGATAGCAGCCATGTAGCTACTTCCAATGGCTTTGCTATTTCTGCACTAGAAAGGCAGCAAAAGAAATCAGTTCTCCCTTCAGCACAGCAACTCACATGGCACAAACAGATACAGGATATTCTTCACCTTTCAGAGTCCTTCTCCTCCGTCACATCCTATGGCTCTAGACAACTCAAGTTTTGCAATTCAACCTTAATTAAGGTGTCCAAAGGCAGAGAAACAAAATAACCACCATAAGACTTCTGCTGCCACAAGACGGTAGCTTGCTTTTGGTTTTTACCAAATCCTAAAGAACTCCTCTTCCTCAAACTCTGAGAGTATTTCCTCTCTATCTCACATCTTACAACTTCTATGTGTTCTCCTTACCAGGAAAACGGTCCCATGCTAGTGGTCTGAGTTAAGATAAACCTGAATCCTAAGAAAATATCAACCTAAAAAAAGAAATAAATTATGTACCTCACACAAAAGTGCCCTTTCCTAATGGAGATTTCTGCCAATAGCAGATGGAAAGACCTTTGAAAAATAAGACACCCATATGCCGTCTGCACCAACTTCATAGCTTTACTATTGAAATTATCCACTTTCCTTCCAGGCCTCCACCTTTACATGACCTTGACTAAAACATAAAGAGGATAATACATAATGTGCAGCTTCTTGGGACACCACTCAGTAAAACCTAAGGAAAGAAAATTACTGCTAGTTGTTTTTTCAATCCATTCTTACATTAGTGTGCTGAAATGCATACTTGGCGCCATCAAAATCAGATTCAATGTACGTTCTACAGTACTTAGGAGGAAAGCTATTTTAATTTTGTTAGTTGCCAGAATGTAAAATCCTGAAGGAAAAAAAAGCTCCCAGCAGAAAAACAGAAGATATCTTAAAGGGGAAAGACATTACCTAGCTTGATGAAAAACAAAGGAAAGCTTAAGGAGGACCTGGTTAAGTAGAGCTCCAAGAAAAGGAACAGCCCCTGTTCCTCCACATGGCTGATGCTGGTGTAAGGCTCATGACATAAAATTCAGCACCTTGTTCATCAAATCCAAACATACTAAATTAACAGCGGCACAACAACAACTCCTCAGCTGCCAACAAACAATGTCTCTGAAGCTCTTAGTGATGTAATAGGAACACGCTCCAAGTTTTAAGCATTTACTTTTGGATATGCAATGCCACCAGATGTCCAAGCTTTTTCTTACCTGCAGACTAACACATCAAAGAGGCTTTGATGACATTCCCTCTGAAAGCTTGTATGCTCAAAGACTGCAGCTTTATGTCCATCACTTACAAACATTTGCCCAGTCCAGGAGTTAAAGTGGACCTGAGCCAGGTGTGAGCAGAGGGGCAGTTTTACTGAAGCATCTGAGCACACAACATGACAGTGCTGTGTTTGAAATCAGACTACAGAAAAGCTGCATGAAGTTATCCAATGCCAGAGCATGTGTCCCTGGTTGCTTGACCTCCAGGAGGTGCATGGTTGCTGCAGCACTCAAACCTGCTTTGTTTTACCCTTGTGGGTTTTAATAATTATGCACATACACAGAGAGCTTGCAATCAGTGTACTCTGAATTAAATTTTAACCAATAAATGAAGTATTAAAAGCCACAAAATTTTTTATAAGATTTTAATTGTGTATTACAGAACTCATCTGGTAACACCTAATTATAATTCTAAATGAGCAGCAATTAACAAGCTATTTTACGGTGCCTAAGTCTAAAATAAACAAGGTCAGGACAGCCCTGCAAAAGGAGCTGCTAGTGTGCACCCGGCAGAAGGGAGGTCAACCTATGCTTGGAATGCACTCATCCCCCAATTTCTGCATCAGAGCGCTAAATTTTAGAAAGCACAGGGCATACCACCCATCAAGTACAGGACTTGATATACCACTGGAGCCTTGTCAGAAAATGGGCAGCTCTGCTCCCGTCGCAGCACACACACAACCCCAGTGTAAGCTCATCTGAAGTGGCACATGCCAACACTGTGTCAGTGGCGGGGAAGACAGGAGCAGCTCCAGTAGAAGCAAGTGCTCTCAAACCCATCACGTAGCAAAGACCCCAAAACAGGATGGGTTGAGGACAGAGTAATGAAGAAGTCTCACTTCTTCACACAAAAGCCATAACATTCCCTGCAGTAGACACCTCACCTACTGCTTTAAAAAACGAGTTCATCTTACAGAATCATCCAACATTTCGTAAGAGCAGGAAGGTAGATACTTCAGACAGAGCCACAGATTCCATGTCAGAAATTCCAGGAAATTTCCCACTGACCTGGATGCTGTTCCAGAACCTTCTTCGAAGAATCCTGCTTCTTTGCTCTCTGGCTAGAGAGTCAAGTCCTTCTACCTGGTAAGCATCCACTGATTGTTCTACAAGTAGCTATAAGCAGGGAAGTAGCCCACAAGCAGTATTTTAGGGGTCAACCAGCAAAGGTTCAAAGCCCAGAGGCTTTGTTTCAGAATGCATTACCCTTTGCTGAGAGGTTGGCTTCAAATTTTATTTTTATATTTCGTCCTTTAAAAGTTCTTTGAGAGTTGAAATGTAAGGAAAAAAATTCAGCCTAAATCAAAACCAGCACAATGTACAAGGTAATTTTTTCTTCTCAGAGGACAGAGGTAGTTTCTGAAAAGAGCTTTGCGACAGACTACTTTATCTGTCTTCTGGTTTTCCCTTTACCACTTTTCCCCTGAAAATGAATCTCAAACCTCTTCTATGAAGAACAATGACTGCAGGAGAGGAGGCAACAGAATGGGAACTTTCCTCATGCAGTCAGTATCCTCTCTGTCCGGAGGAGCAATGCATTAGATATTTTGAACTAACATTAAAGACTTGGAAACATTTGGAAAAGTATCAATGACCAACTTTTTAAGCAAAAGAACAAAGTACCCAAGCCACTGTCAGGGTTAAATCAGCAATCCAACTCCAGGAGACGCTGGCAACAGAAAATGTGCTTTATGTATGCAGGTGGTTTATGAGAAACATTTGTTTACAGCCCTTTTAAAAAGAATATGTGAAGGAACTTGAACAGTTATTCCTCATGAAGCACTGCTGTTCAGAATAAAACTTATTCTGTCCTCCAAGCTCATAGACATAATTCCCGACTGATTAACCTTCTGCATCACACCGAGGACACCAGCAGTAAAAGGCTGCTTAAGGTGCTGCAAATTCCCCACTGCTCTGTCATGCTTCTGTCCCACCCACAGAAGCACTAAAGCCTTGCACCAGACGGGTCATGGAGGTGTAGATCTCTATGACAAAGTATTCTGGGTTTGCTCTTCAGCTGAGACTTACAGGCTCCAGAAATCTCTGCAGTTAAGTCAACCTGCCTTCATCCAAATGAGCGTGCCTGTGACCTGCTATCTCCTAAGGAAGTTAGATTGACCTGTTGCCTGATGAAATAATTAAAAATGCAAACTAAAAGTACGTATCTTCCTTGACAGTGTTCCTCAAAAACTCGTTAGGACTCATACTGCTAGCTGAACCAAAGTGACCATCCCTGGCAAATGGAAGCCATTCCTGAGCAAAGGCAAGAGGAGAGCTTCCAAGGGTTGAAATATACAGTCAGGACATCACAGATACAACCCTCCCTATGCATCTTTCTCAGTCAGCAAACATGGAAAACTATGTCCTTTGATTATATAGCACAGCAGTGTCTTTTGAGTTCACCAGTGACCATCAGACATTAACCAACACTTGCCACAGGTCTGTCCTGGCAACCTTCCCCAGGAAGGGATCTACAGCAGCACCGTGCTCGGAGTCCGACTTGTTGTTGTGCTGGATGAACCGCTTCCAGATCAATCCCAGCTCTGTAACACAGCTGGGAGGGTGGCACCCTTCCAAACTCCATTACTCAACCTGCAAGCACCCATCCTGTGGCCTCCTCAAGAGCCTTTGCTGCCCAGCAGCACCAGCACTACAAGAGGAGCCAGCAGGATTTAATTTCTTCCCTGGGTGAATAGCAAAGGAAAAGCACATTGAACCACTGCCTGAAGTGAGGGTGCACCAGGAAGGCCCAGTGAAACTACAGACACAGAAGACTTAGAGCCAGCAGCTGTCGTTAAGACCAAGATTGAATAACTACTGACAGTCTGTTGTATGAACCAGGCAAAGCTGATTATATTTTTCAAACAGACCAACTACCCTGGGAAAGCCCACCATCCCCAAACCCTTTTCCATCAACTGTCCAAGAGAGTTGCTTGCAAATTACTGGAGGCACAAAAGCTGCAGACTCTCGGCTCTTTATCTTTGAAAGCATTCTACTTGAATTTATCACACTACATGCAAGTCAAACTTTATTTAGCCGAACGAGAATCCTATAAGCCCCCTTTTCCTCACCAGAGAGTGAGAACAAGGAGAACAGCTAGTGCCTTCTTGCTTTACTGAGTTCATTATATTAAACCAAAAGCAATGTCATCTTAACTTGAAAGGACTTTTAAAAGAGCTTGAAGCAATTCTGCTGCTGCAGCATTTTTATATTTTGGATTAACTACAAGCCTTCTTAACCCCTCCAAGTTTGTAACAGCACATACCCATATCCTCCCGAGCTTTCAGAGCATACAGCAACCCCTGAGCTGTTAGCAAGCTGAGAGTTAAAGCACACACCATGTACAACTACTGTAATTTGACTCCTCTACAAGTTAAAGAAGTCCAAGTTTTAGATATTTTTGTCCACAAGAAAGGACCTGCAGAATTTGGTAAATTATCTCAGACATTCCTCATGTCTCATGTGCAATTTCCCTGATTAATGACCCGGGCTCACAGGGGCAATGAAAAGGTCAAAATCCTACTACAGGTGACAGTGCTAAAGTATTACTAAATGTCACCTTTAAAACATTTCCAATTAGTATGAATATAGAAAGATTTCTATCAAGAGAAGTTCTGTAAATTCATAATTATCACTTTTCAAACAAGATTTTTTGACTTTTTTTTTTTTTTCAATAGAGTGTATCAGAAGGTAGGGAAAACACCGTAGCAGCAACTTTCTTGAAATGAAATACTGAAAAAAACACCCTGCCACCAATAACTGGTTCTGTTTGATGTAGTCTGTCATTTTTCTGGACAGCTGAAAGCCTCAGGCAAATGTGCAGGGAAAAACAGTGAACCATCTCATCCATCTTTTGCTTATTAAACTCTGAGTTTATTCAAGTGGCTTTGAATCCCGAACTACACAAAGTCTTCTGAACCATTCCACGCTCAGCAATCAAATCTAGGGGGCAGAAAGAGTCCAAAATGTCTTTTACATTTATTAACTTCTAAAGAAAGCATCAGATAACAAACCCTTTCATCTCAGCTCGCACAGCTGAAGAATGGTGAGCAACAACAGTGGCCAGAAGCAGACCAGCTCCAGGATGGTGCCACCAGGAGATCTTTGTCAGGTGCTGGATAAACCCCTGGTGAGAGCACCTCTATTGCTCCTGCCCCAGGAGCCTTTAACAGCCCTGTACGGCTGGGCTCTCTTGCTCTGCGTGAGGGGGACACCATTTACAAAACAACCAAAGAGCCCATTCATAAGCACTTCCAAGCTTTCTTCTGACTCTGCTGTATTTTCAGAGGAATGGTTGTATCTTGAGGACAGCCGGACATGTGCTGGAGATGAAAGGTTGCCACGCAGTGCCAAGTTAGCTCAGACAAATAGTATCTAGGGGATATGGATGGAGTTATGAGATCAAACTGCAAACACTCCCAGCTCAACACTATTTTGAAAAGGGCTGTCTATACTCTGTCCATTCACAAAAACACAGGGAAGAGAAAAGCCATTTTTATACACAAAATTATATAAGAAGAGTGCCCTAGAGACCACTGTATCATTCATTTTCATACTAAATTCAATAAAAATACACAGTTCTTATTTAGATTAAACAGCTGCAGCATCAAGGGGGTCTTACAGCAGCATTTAAGACCTTGTTGAGAGCATGCCCTGTCCTAATCCAGGCAACCAGCCCACTTGAAAAGTCAACACAGGCAATTTGACTGGCAGTAGCTCTAGTCCCAGAAGTCCCATACAGCACTGCCTACCTTTCCATTTCCCCTCCTTTTGCTGTCCTTCCTCACACACTTCCCAGTGCTCAAGTGTATACCAAGACAATCAAGAGGATGCAATTTGTAATCCCAGTTAGACACAACATGACACAGCCAAGTGGATTAAGAAAGAAGGGCCTAACTCTTCCAAGTCAGTTATCTGCCCCTTTGCAAGAATTAATTTCTGTTCCAGTGGTGTCCACAGTGGTTGTATCCAGTCTGAACATGCAACAGGGTACACAGATGAACTCAGAAGAGGCTGACATTTTGCATGCGGCATGGCAGGGGAGCTGTGTGCCTGTGAGGGTTCGTGCACTACAGCTGGCTGCATCCCCTACCCAATCCATCAGCATTTGGTCAATGACAAGCAAAGTACAGCCTTTCCTTCCCTTAAGTAAGACACAAATCTATTACAACTCTACAAGCTAGGGTAATTAATCAAAAGTCTATCATACCACAAAAAATGAAAATGGCTTAAAGATGTGTCTGTTCACACCAACTAATTATTAAAGGAGCATTAGCTGGAACTTTTCACCTGTTATGGAGAAGTTCAGGAAAACATGACATTACGCACGTAGGACTGGTGTAGCACAGTCCACACCCTCAGTAAACCACCCACCCCAGTTGTGCCTGTACCTGCTCTGCTTTCTGCAGACTGGTTCCAGTGCACCCCAACAGCAACCAGAGCCTGTCTGATAGGGATGCTCATTACATACAGCTGCAAAATCACCCTGGGGAGCCAGCAGGTAGCCCCTCCAAACAGCAATCACAACAAGCATTTGCACATGTTTGCCTGACATTTCCACTTTTGTTTCAAAACAAAGTCCTCAAGCAACAAGGCAAGGGCTTGGTAAAGGGTAGCACAAGCATTCCTAGAAACCACCAACCGTGTTGTTTTCAGCTGTGTTCGTGCTGCTGTAATCAATGGAAGCACTTAGCAGTGATGAGCACATCCCGACAAGAAAAAACACCCCATCCTTTATGCCATGGTTGTTATCGTCTTCCAGACCAACCAATGAATCAAGATCACTGCCTGAACTAGGAGGCAAAGCACTGGGAGGGCTGGTGCTTAATTAAGCTGAAGTAAATACACCCTGGCTCAGGAGCAGACTAGAATCACCTCTGCAGCATATAAGCCAAGAGCAGACTAGAGCATCACAGCTTCAAACCTGCTCATATTTCTACCACTTATGACCCGAGCTTTATTGTAATTGCACAAATTGAAGAATGATTAGCAGCTGTGTGGACACTAAATGCCCCGTTGATGTAATCAAAACAGATCTGCTTTATTCAGAACGATTACTTAAGGCCATAGCTGTGAAACTCGAATGAATCAAAACAAAAACAAGCATTAAAAACACAAAACATCACCTCAGAAACGAGGACTATGGCAATACAGCCTAAATGATATTTTAAAAGCCACACTCTTTAACATCATGCTTTATTAAAAATGGAGAGGCAGGCATCTTTTCCATGAAACACCATAAATTCGCTACAGTGGTGTTCTCATCCTTTATGTTCTCTAAAATGAGCTTTCATAAATATGAATACTAACAAAATTCACCCTACCTGTGTTCTGCACCAGGTTTCTATGTAAGAATTCATACCCAATTTTACGATAAATTTAAGTTTTTGCTGAAAGTGTTATGCATAACTCAAGATCAGCAGAAATACAGGGTCAAATTAGGAATCAGCTTCCATAAGCCAGGGGAGGTGAGTGGTAAGCGCAACCCTGACAAACAGCAGCTGCCTGTGCTGAAGTGACTTTACAGGCAGTACATGCCCTAATAAACTACCTAACGGGCACCAGCACTCCTGGTGTCATTTGGAAACTAAATAGTAAGGTACAACTACACATTTTTGCCTCTCCTCCCATCTCTCACAGATGCTCCTCTTCACAGCTTAGCTCCAAGCTTAACAGTGAGAAACAGGGGGCCCCAGACTGGCTGCCAGCCAGCCTTTTCAGGCTTCATTTTTAATACCATTACCTATGAACACATTACATTCACTTGGCCTCCAGTCACCTCATTAACCCTGGCAGCAAAGCAACTAACAAATACAGCTAACAATATATACTTGATAAGGAAAGCCCCATGTTTTCTCTTAGCATTTCCTCTAAAAACGTTAATCTCGGGAGGTAAGTTCGTAGCTGTTAACCAGCTATTTCCCTCTCCCCACACAGGAAGAAACCGTGTTTTTCTCTGACAGCAATATATAACATTACTGCCATTACAGTTGTTTTAGAACAGCTTAAACTATACTTGATGTTTCAGAACTACCTGCCAGAGCCCTTGTTCAAAACTTTCATCTCTCAATACATTGTTTCAAGGGAAGCTTTTAGTTTCAACAGTCCAAGGCACCAACTATACAGAAGAAAATGCAAACTTAAAGGTAGGTGATACAATCCCACACACAGCATTCAAAACTCAATTCACAAGCTCTTTCCCTGGGGCTTTCCCAGATTGGATAACCAGATTTTGTCCATGCTATGAGACAGCTGCACAAGGCTGTAAAAACTCACCAAAGGTTCCCTAAAAGCAGGGACTGGCCAGCACAAGAGATCTTGTTAAGCTTCCTCCTCGCTGGGATTGCAAGCACAGCCTCAGCTGCTGTGACTGCATGGATTTTACCTAACAAGTAGATGTCACTTCTTTTACTTGACTCCAATATAGACCTGAGACCAGTTTCTCTCCAAAGGGCTTTGAAACATGATGCGCACACACATTCACACATTATTTGTGCATATTTTACACCTGTATATGCATATTTCTATAAAAATTATACCATGCATGTATTTTAGAGTGGACACATTGTAATTTTCTTTGGAATAGCTCCAACACCAACACTGTGCTTTGCTTTTCCCTCAGAAACAGCAGAGCAGAAAGGATGTCTTCCCAGCAGCCAGGCTGGTCCAGAGCTCCAACCTTGCTCCAAGTGCAAGGACTCCCACAGTCTTGTCAAGTGCCTTCACTCTTACTCCTTGCACTTCCCAGCTACAAAAGCTGTGATAGCACTCTGCCTCCCCAACAATATTTAGTGAGAATAGATTTAAAAAAAAAAAAAAAAGAAGAAAACAAACAAACAAACGAAAAATCCACTATGAAACTATGAAGAGCAAATACTGCTATCTTGAAAACACAGATGCTTACTTCAGTTACCAGGCTTCTATAAAAACAAAATTATCCTGCAAACATTTTCTGGACTAATTTTCTTCTTAAAATTTCTTAAAATTCCACTAAACCTTTAGTTTTAGTACAACAATTTATACCACCTCTTTGGAAAAAAAGCTGCAAACCATCTGAATTCTAGTTTTTCTACCTTAAGCCTAAAAGCACACAGGTTCTCTCCTATAATCCTGGACCAACAGAGATTTGGCTCTAGCAGAACAACGAAATAAGAAATCAGAACAGTCATCTATCCACGGATGATGCATAAACACTATATTTATTAGCACTTCCACATACTCATTTTAGACTAACCTCTTTCTCACAACAGTAACAGCATAAAGGACCATTTCAAAAATGCTGTCATCTAAATGTCACAAAACAAAAGAGAACAAATGATACTCCTGAGAGACATCTACTTCCCCGTGTCTCCTCTGGCATTTAGAAGCCGGCATGCAAGGAGAATAATCCAGCTCCCGTGACTCATCTCACCCTTCAAGGCCAAGGCAGGCTCTGGGACAGCGAGAGCACGGGAGCTGCCCCTGGAGGTCCTGCCAGTGCTTCCCAGCTCTGCAGCGGTTCCTCCATTTTGCAGAAGAGGATCCAGTCAGCACTCATCTTCCTAATTACACAACCAACAATTAGCTGGAATCTCGTTGGACTGTGCATGTCACCTGTTAACAGGGCTCCGTGAAAAAGAGCTAAAACTGGATATGGCAGATGGAGCTATATATCCTGTCCATCTCTGGAGAGCGGATTTGTAATGCAAAACACTGAATTCAAGATGCGACCCATGGATACAAGGAAGCAATCAGAACCAAACTGATTAAACAAGACCCAGGTCACAGCACAGCATGCAGAATACTAAACAGAAGCAAAGATACCTCCGAGAGGGAAACAAACCATAAGCCGAGTCATGAACCAGCTCGATCTTCCCTGAACCGTGTGGCTGCCTCTTCAGAAAATCAGACTGTTCTCCTAAAAACTCACCAAGCCCAAACATCTGCATCCCAATCACTCCAGCCTAGATAGGCACAGACGAAAGCCTCGGATTCTTGAGTTGCCTGTTTTATAATGGGGAAGCCCAGGACAGGGATACTGCGATTCACACGGCCAAACACAACTGTGGTGGTTGGGAAGCCCTCCTGTTTGGATTTACACTACCCCAAGTCAGAAGACTAGTCTGGATTATTAGCCCAGCCTCTTACAACCCCAGGCACATGACATTTCATGCAACTACCGCTTTTCTGAGCCCAAATCCTGCTTGACTAAAGCAAATCTGGTTTCATTATGGGAGGAATTCTGGACCAATGCCTAGTACTGACATCAGGACACTGAAGGGATGTGCTACTTACTTCTCCCCTTCCACCTTCTCACAAGACCCTGACCGACATGTGCATTGATTCCAGCCTGAGTTTTGCTGGCTCACACACCTAGTCAAACCTTCTTGCTCTGCTTTTCACTGCAATATTAAAGAGAGTTTTTAAATCCTTGCATTGGGAACTGTGGTTTCCCTTATCAACACTGATCTGGCTTCACAGACCTCCTACTCGTTTTGCTTCATGGGCTAATGGAAGAGGAGAAGAATTAAATAGTCCTCTGAGCTACTGCAGCCGCTCTCTTATGAATACTCCACTGACACACACACATTTCTCAGCAATGCTCTTGCTCAAAAAGCCATCAGGAAAACTGTAATTTAGACTTTTAACAGTTCCTCCAGTGAAACATAAAAACACCAACCACCCTTCAAGCTGGTTTTGTTCTGCTTTCTTTTAACAAAACGCTTACCCCTCAGACAGCTTCATACACACTTTTGCCATCTTACACCTCCCTGCTAAATGGATGGCGTCACACAGCCTTACAGGAATAAACATATTTTGACACACACCAAAAAATGAACCACCTAAGCTATAAGCAAAGACTGTGTAACACTTTGTAGACATCTTTACACTGCCTGGGCCTCATAGCCAGTTTAGTTTTGTTTTTTTAAACCCAACATTTAGAGAGAAGACAAAACGTTCAAATGCCAGTGCGCTGCTTGGCCGCTGACTTACCAAAGCACATACTGCCAAGCTGCTGCACAGCCTGCATGCCTCAGTGACCAAGTGCTTTTGGAAAATTCTTGTTATACGCACACATACACACACACAAGAGTAATCATCAAAATATTCAGACACATGTTATTCAGACACTCAGATGGCCTCCTGAAGCGCACTTTTTGACCCACATGAATTGACTTTAGATATAAAAAGATGCTATGGCATCCCTTCTCCTCTCCTCCCCTGCAAATTTCTTCAGGTTTTAGGGGGTTCCTTTTTTCTATACTGCCCTTCTCTTAGCCTCACAGAAAGTTTCTGTTACTCCACCAGATTTCATCCCTTTCTGTTTGGCAAATGTTGATTCTCCCCCATCCTTCTATGCATCTCAGGTGAAACTGCTACAGCCTCTTTTATGTGAGAAGAAAAAAAATAAAAGGAATTGTGTACCTTTATCTTACCCAAAATCTGCTGTTTCAACAGCATCAGCACTGCCTGGCCATTAGAGTTCAGTCTTTAACTGCAGCCCACTGTCCCTCACGAACCAAAGGGCAGCAGAGCCCACCTCGGTGGCTGTGCCAGCGCCAAGAGCATGGCAGACTCCCAGGTCAACAGGCAGGGAGTGATGGTCTCATCCCCTCTGTGCCCCACCTCAAATCACACCAGTGCTCCCACACCATTTACAGAATTCAAAACAGATGCCCCTACCAGCTCCTGGCTGATGCCACTGTACAGGAGTATAATAATGTAGGCCTAACATATCTAACAGTCTTACCCTGCACCTAATTACAGAAAATGAAGTAAAACCAAATGATAATTTCACTAATGACCTGCAAACACTAATGCCCAATCTCTTTTTCAGGGGGATGGAGCAATAGCGTGAAAAAGATGAGTAATGGTGGTGACACCTTTGCTCCACAGGCTTCTCCCAAGTAAGACATCATGCCTTTCTGCCACACATTGCATCAACCCTCCAACCCCAAACAACACAGAATTTAAAAAAAAAAATAATAATTTTTTAGTTGCTCTTTTAAGACATGCCTTAATATTGAACACACCACTCCACTTCTGCATTCTGGACCTCTGCTACACGTAAACAAGAGTCAGGACTCGTACTTTGCAATGCAAGTTCAGATCTTTGGATGAGAGGTAAAATGCAAAGTAATATTGCAGAGTGCAGTATGATATCTCTCATATAAACAACTTAAAAATCACCATTTAATGATAAATCTCACCATCAGGAGCACTGCACGCAGTATGACTGCCGAGGGACTGGGCGGTTGATGCAGATATGGCGCCTTTTCTTTCTTGAAATTTTTAATAGAAATGTAGCAATGAGACTAATTTATTTCTGCTAGGAAATCTGCAGGATAAAATGATTGCCATTATTATATCCAGGTCCTTTTCACATGTATGAGTCTAGTCATTTGAGATGCAGCACAGATCTGCTCTTGAAGTTAAAGAAGCATGTCCCTACTTCCTCTTCCAGAGAGGGCACAAGCAGCCATTTAATATGGACAAATACCATTTCAGCATGATTCACCACTCCAATTTCAATAATGCAAAGGAAAGTATTCCTCAAACCAGAAAGTTTAAAAGTCTAACTATCTCCCATTATTTTCCAGTCCTCTAGAAGAAATTAAGTCGATGTCCTCCAAGAGATTTAATGGACGACAGCAACAGACTCTTCACTGCCCATCTCAAAATACTGAGGCACTGTTCTTGTAATGACCAGCTGCCTCCTTGGATATCAGGCAGCAAGATGTAAATCCAGCCTCCAGTGTGTGCACTTTCTGGAAAAAGTAACAGCAAGGTCTCTTCAGGTTTGAAAATTTTTATCAGTCACAAGCCTTCACTGCAGAGCCAGTAGATCCATCTGTTCTGAGGTTACTCCATTTTACACTCCAAATATTTTGAACAAAAATCTAGAGCTCATCCATTAAAGCTTTAAGTAATAATATCACTGGCAAGTCACTGAGAACACAACTGAAAGCCAACTGCCCAATATCTACAAAGGAAGAAGAAAAAACAGGATTTTTTTTTTTTGAGACCTGACTTCATAGTTCCAAAACTCTTAAGTAGAATAGGTCAGTACTAGTATTGATACCTTTGAAAGTGTAATTGTGTGCTTTCAGACAGTTTAATTTTTACTTCAATACTTTCAAAAACCATAGCAGGTTCTTTAAAAGAAGCAGAGGATTCCTGCACATCAACAGGGATCACTGCTACCCAGGGCACATACTCTTAAATTTTCACAACAATCTCTAGTGTAACAATATATATTCATCTCTTGTAATTGAGGCAGCAATTTGCAACACTGATGAGTTAAGCAGTCATGGTGCCCAAGTCCAGTCACCTCCCCAGCTGTGTCAATAGTTCTGTGCAGTGGATTGGATCAGGGAACCAGTCCAAGTTAAAAATAAACAACAGGGGAGAAAGAACAGAATTCTCCTTAACCTGAACCAGACTCCTGATTTATTGCCCTGCTACCAGTGACAAAACAGGTTTGGAGCAAGCAGGAACTGGTGAAGCCCAGATCATCCCTGCAAGAAAGGTTCTATCTACACACAGCAGCCCAATTACTGTAAACTGTAAAACCTCTAAAAAAACATTTCAAGGCAGTAGGCAGTATTTTGATTGATTTTCTTTTGCAAAACAAACTCCCACCCAGGGTCTGCGGTTACATTTCAATAACATCAGAAAAAACAATAAATCTTAAACCCCATGTCCCTCTGCAGAAAACAACCTTTAAGGAAAGCACCAGCACTCTTCCAAAGCCAGAACAGTGCTCCTCCCTCATCATCATCATTTCCAGGAGGTCAAAGCCTTTGTCAGCTTTTCAGAGGGAGAACCTTCTGGTAAGTGTTGCATTTGGATCAGTGTCACTGTCAGATGCTTCCTCACCTTTTGTAAGAGACTGACTGACAAGACTGCAGATTTCAGAATTTACAGCTCACCTGGTCCAAGTTCCTCCAAGCAGTACAGCTACACCTGATAAAGATTTGTTAATGAGGACAGTCCCTCTTTGAAAAGATACCTTTGAGGATTTGTCTCCTTTCTCAGTCAGACCAAATACTGTGTCTCTGCCCTGTCCTTTGACCCAGGAATCAGTGCAGACGCAAGACCTCTAAGTTCCTAACAACTGGGGACAACCATGGAGAACAGCCCATGGAGAACGGATTATAATCTTGAAACTTTAAAACATTTTCCCATTTATGCTGGGAAAAGCTTCAGAGCAAACTGTTCATCAGCAAACTCTGATGAGAACAATACAAGGTGGCACATGCTTCGCATCCAATCCTTAGATGATGTTTCCCGGAGAACAAGTGTTAAAGGGAAATAAGGCTGCACTCCAACAAAACGCTCATCTTTATAAAGCTTTAATAGAATGTTACAAGTCACCATAATTAGGGCTCCCATGCCACTTCTCAGAGCTTACAAATTACTGATCAGCATAAAAAAAGACTTTTTTAAACTAAATAACTTGGAGAATATTTTATTTCTCTATTCCTTCACCAAGTGATTAAATAGAGGGATCCGAGGCTCAGGTTTCAGCAACAGATGCTTTACTTTAAAGCCTTAGTCCTTCCTGACCCAAAATGTTGACATTTCACAAGATTGGCTTATTGATCAACACAAGAATAGGTATCCCAGGTAACTTCTGTTTTGAAATAATGAGACTGTAATCTGACTTGCAACACACTTGTTATTACCATATCACCAATGAGTACAGTCTTTTTATTATCAGCTTCTGAAATCCTCTTTGTACAATCTGGTTCTTCAGCACCACGTGATTTGCACTCACAGCAGCACCGAAGTGTCCCCTCTTAAAACACTATTCCCAGTTCAAAACTGTTGCAATGTATTTAAAAACTACACAAGGAAAAGAAAACAAGCTGCACTGCACAGCTTTTGTGAACTACGCAATTGACTTAGCAATTTCCATAAACCCCAGTGAGAAGTTACCAGTTTGTCAATCTAAACTCTTCCACGCACCAGATTCTGGGAAAATGCTTTGAAAAGGCTGATTTACTAATTCTGCCCTAGGTACCACTTCAGTAGCAGATGCCATCTAGCCCAAGAGAATCATCTCATTTAAAACAGCAAAACGCAGCTACAAAGCTAGTCTAAATTTAGATCCACCACCTAGGAAGGAACATTTTCGCGGACATGGGAACAGTCTGTGTTACCAGTACAGATACGACCCAAATACCTCATCTACACCAGCATGAGGTGCTACTAGATATAAAGTAAAATACTGAATTATGGATATACACAAGGCCCGCTATATCTTCATACAATTGCTAGAAACTCCATTAAGGTCATACATATAGTGATAGTTGAGAAGAAGCTCAATAGAAGAACAGATATTCTCTCACTAGGAGAAAATGCTCTTAACAACTACCTGTGGGATTATGAAAATAGGCTACTTAAGTATCTGCTGCTATTAGTGATATTGTACTGCCTGCCAGATCTGCAAGAGTTTTCATTTCGAATGCATGCTTGGAATGCTTTTTCTTTTATCAAGGGAATATAAACACTAATCTTTGGGGAGGACAAACAAAGCAATCTACCCAGCATGGACAATGGCCACACTCACCACCTCCCGAGGAGCATTAGTAACTTGTGGTGGCAGCATGTTACAGAACAGACAGTCATTAAATCATTTCAGTTGTCACTTGTGAGTGCGAGTGGTGTGGACAGGGGTGTCTGAACACAAAGACATCTCCAACCCGAGGACCTCACCAACCACACAAAGCAGGGCAAAGGAGATTAAGTGCCGTGGGAAGCAGCACAGGAATCCTGCAAACACCACTGCTGAAAGTGTTCAAAGAAAGAAAATTCTGCCTAACCATCGCATGTGATTCTTTTCCCTGAAATTACACTTTTTTTCCTGTATTTGCACACTAATCTGTCATTTTTTTTTCCTTTACGTGTGAAGAAGTTGCTATATTCAAATGTTTACGGAATTTACCATTTTTCTCCCTCCTTCATCCCTGCCATGTCACTGCCATAAAGCTCCCTCTTCATTCCAAAAATACTTTATACAATCTTGTTGGGTTCACATGAATACTGTGAGGACCATCAATAAGATAAAGGAGCACAAGATGCATACAACTAAACCCAAAATTACAGACTGCATCTTAAGCTTCTAGAAAACAAAGGTTTGAGTGATTAACACATAACTATTTCTAAAATTAAATAATTGCAGAGAAAGAGGGCTGCTTAGAGAAACTGAGAACTCCATGCTACCAAAAATTAGAGGTAATTATAATGTGTATGTAAAGGGCACAGCATTCTGAGTACTAAATCACCTTTAATTATGTTTTCTGGATTTGTAACACTGACATTTGAATTCCTAACACTACAGCGATCCAGCATGTTAAATCAAATACGCCAACAACTCTATTCCAAATCACCTTGAAGGCTTGCAAAATAGAGCTGTGTTTGAACACATTTATCTTTTTCCTTACACTCTTTCAGCTATTGAGCGAGACGACAATGTATACTTTTAGAGTCATAATTGGTCACCAAAGCAACAGCCTGGATGCCAAAAAGCAGGATTTCAACTCGACTGCGCAGGGTGGTGGGGAGAGAAAGGTGATCACAATACCTCCATTGTAACCTTGATCCTGCGACTCAGACCCTGGGCAAACCGCAAGTCATTCATGCACTGAATCCAAAACGAATAACTGGGAAAGAGACTGAAAACAAGACTTTGTTTTCTTTTAACTTCTGTTCCTTGTACTAATGGCCTTTAAAGGACCTGGGCATTAATCTTAGGCAGTAACAAGTAGTAAGATAAAGATCTCTGGCTAGATTTTCTTGTCTCTAAATGAACCAAAAAAATACAATTAAAAGGAAAGTATTTCCTCTTTAATAAATTCTCTTGAAGTTGTCAATTTTCTATTTGTTACCAACGCTTAGAAAAAGAGGTTTGCACTATGGTTAGTGCACAGTACTGACAGTAGATCTTGAGTTCCTCTGACACAAGGAAAAAAAAGCCATTTACACACCAGAGACCTTTCTCACATTGTCAGCAAACCATGGCTGTATGCATGGTGAAAAAAATACTCACTTCTCGATTTTTATTGCTTAGCCTCTTATAAAGACCTTAGATTTCTTTCCAGCTGATATTCTGCTACAACAGGACTGAGAAGGGGTATTTGTTCCCAAGTCTCTTCCCTACTTACTGATGCCCTTTTCCTCTTAAGGCAGCTGTTTATCAGGTTTCACAATCCAGCTTAAAGAAAGTAAATTAAGAAATTTCCTTTGCTTGCCTCCTTTGTTTAAAAGGTGTTACATTACTCCCTTTGCAGTTTGTGGTTCAAGCACTGCAGCTGTTAAATAAATATACACAGATGCACATACATGCATTATTAGAAATATTCACATTAATTCAGTTGTGACACAGAAATCCTGTCTCAACTACACCTCAGGTCACTAGTTCAGCTGTGGCAGAGCTGGCAAGCCCAGGGCTGAGGATGGGGAATGCTTCACCAGCACTTTTCCTGTGTGCCCACCCCACCTAAGCACCAGCACACTTGGATGACAGCAGTGCCTGAGCAGCAGCTAATACCCTTCTCCACCAAACTCATTTGCATGCTCTGCTAGGGATTAAGAAGGGATGAGGGGAGACAGCACTGCCATGGCAAAACACCTCTCCAGGCAGAGGCTGGCAGCAAGATGGACACAGGGAGACGAGACCAGGAGGGCAGGATGGGGAACACCAGGAGCAGTGAGGACCTGCCAACACCAGGGCCGTGCTGGCCGTGTCCACTGCTGCCCTGAGTGTAGCGAAGGAGCTGCTTTCCTGTGCACCCCAGGCTGACGGCACAGCGTTGTGAAAGGGCATCTTTCACATCTGAAACCTCCTAGCAGCTCCCAGCTGCTCCTTTCAAACGTGCCACTGCCACGTGTCAGACATTTCCTCTGTTCCCACCTGTAAGAAGTGGGCTGCAGACACACAGCAGACACACCACATCAAACGCTGGAGCAGCAAAAACATTTCAAAACAGAGTAAGAAAGATGGTCTGTCACAAAGTGACCAGCATTAACCCTGACCAACCCAGAAATTTCAGGTGTTAAGGACCAATACAAAGAATTAAAAGTCAGCCTTGCAGGATTTCAGAAGAGAATTGCCCACTGTTTTGCCTTTCTGAAGTTTTTACAGCTGGATACACGTTGAAAGCACACAGCCTTACTAGCAGAGCAAGACAAAGCAGAGCCTATTAAATGTCTCCATAACAAGTCTGCAAGAGTCTTGGCATGCACTATACACAAAAGGCAGGCCAGGCCAGGGTTTCTCAGTTTTCAATTTGCAATGACCTGAAAGAGATGAGAGTTTTACCTACATAGATAAGGCAACAGGCAATTACCTCACTAATATGAATAACGCTTAATAAAGATTTGATTTGACCTCGTTATAGCTGCATTGGAGAAAGGCATCTCAACATCAGTAACAACAGAACAGTTAACACCAGCACTCGCTGAAACAATTCATCTCTATCCACCATCCCTGAATGTCTGCGAACAGAATGGTTTTATTGTTTTTAAATACACATAGGCACACATTTCTTAATTACACTTTCAACCAAGAACAAAGGTCACATACACCTCTTAGCACAAGGCAACCATCCAGTCACTGTATGTTCTGCAAAAAACTCCCATCGCTTCAATTGCTACCAGTACCTTTAGACTTCTGCATCTCTCAGTCCCTTTCATATTGGAAAAACATCATTAAAACAGATTAAAACTGCTATTCCAGACTGCTTATCTAATGCTTGAAGAAAATGTGTACCTGCAATGCCCTCCTTCAAAACAAATGATAAAATCGACTGTTATTTCAGCTTCTTAATCTTAGAGGGGAAAAAAAAAATCCTCTCTAATGGGAGATTACTAAATCTACATGCTCTCTATCAAAACTATGTATTTGAATAATCACAAAACTGTTCCAAGGAAACATTTCTAGGATGGATAAACACAGCACTCATATGTGTTCATACATACTGAATTAAATAACTTCAATAACAAAAAAGTGTACATGAAGTACAGTTTTACAATTAACATCTGCTTTATCTCTTTTTTTTTTTGTAAGATGAAGTTTAAGCCATATGCATGTATCACAGCCCCTTATCTCACAACGCCACTTTCCCCTAGAGCATTCATGTCTCACTTCTATAAAATATCAGCACACAAGGACTTGAAACCAGCTTTACCTGCAACAGAGACAATTCCCAGACTATCAATTCATAAAAGCACTGGAAAAGCAGTAAGAACAATACTGACAGATGGGCTGGGCTCTCCTGCGCTTTCCCTGAAAAAGCCTCTGCTCTGGAACTACCTTTCCCACAAGTTAGTCATTGTTGGAGTTGATGGACAACAATCCAATTTCCATCTTTCAGAATTCAAAAGAGTGGGCACGGGGTATCTCAGGTTTTGGGGCAAGTTTTGTGCTTCCCACACCCCCTTCCTGCTATAGAAAGCTGAAGTTTGAACCATGCTTTCAGGAAAGGATAAACTTAGCCATCAGCACAATTCACTTCTTTCTCCGGATCTTCAGTAACATTTGGAGGTTTTACTCCATGTGTTAGATGTTAGCGCTGTTTCCAGAACTCTGAAACTACAACCCACAGGCAGTGCTCATCAAAAATTGGCACCTGGGGTGTTTGGCCAATGAAACTTCAGCAAGTCTGGGGAAGCATCACCAAATCTACGTTTTTTTTGTTTAAATTACTTTCATCTCATTTGCACTTCCTCTTTATATCTGAAGGGACAGGTGATACTTCAGGTTTTCTTGCAAGAAAGCCCTACTGTAGGCAGGACAAAATTGAGGACAGAAGGGCAACAATAAAATACCAACTCAATTGAACTTGCCCTACTTAAGACTTCCCAGGAGGAAGCCAGGGATGGAACTGGGGAACAGAGCCATCCACTCCCACCTTATCTGTGGACTGTGGTTTTAACTTTGAGCCTATATTTAAATTGAGGGCTTGTATTAAAGAGCAATGGGCACTCCCGACCTCAGGACATCAGCGTCCTCGGCAGCAGAAGGTACATCACGTTTGTTGTCATTACCAGGTGTGCTTTAATTACTGCTATTAGCAGCAGCCAGGGAAGGGCTGCAAGGCAGCTACTCTTCAAAGACAAAAGGCAGTGCACAGGGCAGCACAAATCATTTCAGCAACTGTAAATACTTTGCCATCTGCAGAGTCACTGGAATTAAACAACAATTCTGAAAATGCTCTTTTATTCCTCCCTGGCCACACCACACACAGAGGCACCTATGCTGACCGTATCACCAAGGTATCCTCAGCTTCTCCATACCTGTGGTCTAATCCATGGGCCACACAAAGTAAATACAAAGAAATGTAAGCAGAGGCACACTCACGGGCGGAGCACACGGCCCATTTACACAAAAAAACAAACAATACTTCAACCAACTGTTATTTTTATCTGTATGTAAACAGAAGTACACAGAGAAAGTACATCTCCTGCCTTGCTCTTGCTCTAAGAGTACAAGAAGAGAATTATTTATTATGGCTAAAGAAAATAAATTTCTTAAGAGCCAAGCTGAAAATCCAAGTCCCAGACAGAAGCTCACTGGAGTGTGAGGCACCCAGATGTGCAAAGGGCTTCCACGGATACAACAATTCAATCGATTAGGCCACTGCATAATGGATACAGCTGCCTGTGTCTGCTCTGATGCCAGGAAGCAGCAGAGGGTTTGGAATCAACACCAGATCTCTAGGCAGTGCTAAGGACTGCATAGAAAATGCATACGGCTTTCAAAAAACCTATATGAATTTCTGAAAAAGTCTAAGGGATGGTACCAGGACGAAGAAATTCAGGGGGAAAACGTCAGGGCAATCCAGCATTTTGGAAAAATACCCCTTGGGTCTCTGTCCCAGTAGCGGACCAAGAGGCAGGAATGCCAGGAGTTACAGGAAAGACCCTACTCTATCTCACGCTTGGAGGCAGCAGGAACTTGAAGCCAGAAGGGACTGGGGATGTAAGTGCCATAGTCAAGCTCCAGGGACATCCAGAGGGGCGAGAGCTTCTGGACCATCAAGGGGAGTCTTGCTCTTGTCACCAAAATGAGTGTGTGTTGGGAAACTGAGATTCGGGGACTCTCTCCTGTTTCTGAAGAGGGATCCATGGGTTTCCCTCTTCAGTGGACCCACGACTTGCTTTTGAAAGGACAGTGGAAACTCCCAACTTCCAAACAAGTTTAACAGATCTTCTGTGCTTCAAAGTAGGTGGTTAAGCTACAAAGAATTATTCATTCCCTATAGTCACTGGCCACTGCCATTCCTGTAACAGCAGAATACCCATCTAACACATACAGACACCAGTGTTCATTAATTTAATGAACAGGACTCTCTGCTCCTGGATAAAGGGCCAACTTTAACCCTACACACTGCTGCTGGAGGGACATGAAAAGCTCCAGAGGAGCAATGGAAAAGTTGTTTATCCACCCGAAAGCACCCATAATTAGGAAGTGACGGATGTCGCTAGTAAAAGTGACTGATGTTTTTCAGAAGCTCTCTCATCTGTAACTGCACTGTTTTCAGATAAAATAACCCTTTCTGTCAGGCAGTGTCAGGAATGTCTACAGCCAATCAGTCACTCCGCTATCCAGAAAAAAAAAAAAAAAAAGACGTTTTTGTCATAATATCTATTGCATTTACTGTATCAGCGCTTCTTCACTGTGTGTCTCACCAGTCAGGGTCTCCACCCCAGCAACACCAATAACTGGTGCTGCAATAAACAGATAATTCAAAATTTCCAAAAAACCTCAACTCCACTGCATGTGTAACAGACCTCTTTTTGAACAAAACACCTCTAACAACAGCATAAAACCATATGTGCCATCTGGAGTTAATGACTCTCAAGTAAAACTCAGGAGAAAGCTTCGCCGCCGCTCCTGTGTGCTAGCCTGCAAAGCGGAACCACCATTAGGAACAGCTTGGTAGAAAGTCAACAAGATAAGCGGGATCACTTCCAACTCGGACACCATAAAATTTCACACTGTAACAACTTAATTTACAAGACTTTGACAAACACTAAATATGAAGAATACCTAACACAATTAACCAAGATTACACATATGGTCTAAAGTCTCTGTGCCACTGTGCAAGTGCCAGGAGAGACTGTCCCAAGAGGGAGGACAGGGCAGCCTGGTAACTACATGACCCGACACACTGTCACAGCTATCACAGGAAACCACCCCCCAACCGACTCTGAACAAGGTGGTCTTGTCAGCTTTATGGCACTGCTCCAAAACCAAAACAAAACAAGAAACCCCATCAGCATGATTAAGGAAATGGCACAGATGAGCAAGACAGACCATGAGCCTTTGGGAATGCTTTATCTGGTCACCTGTCAAGCAGCCTGGCTGTGTTTTTAACTGATTAAGTCAGACCTCGACAGAAACCTTAGTGTCAATTTTTCAACATTCTAGTAATTGCATTAAATTCTTCCTAAGGTTCATGCAAGAGACCATCAATCCAACAACACCACACTCCTCTTCTAGAAGTCACCTTACGAAACTTGATGGAGTTTAAGAGAGAGTTAACGTTTCATTTCCTAAGAGCCATTCTTGATCTTTAAACACAGCCAATGTATATTAATATTTAACCACTGCAGGTTAGAGATTACATATCACTATTACAAGCTCATAGCTATTACTTCTGCAAAACACTAAGAAAAAAAATAGATGCTGATGTCACTGATCACATGCTTTCTATTTATTATGATGGAAAATAATCAGCTTCTCTGATTAGGTACATGTTTATTATATTACAAGGCAACAACCTCCTTCAAGCACCCAATCCAATCCATGTGCTTGACGCAAACGTTTCTTAAGGGCTATGAATTTAAACACCTGTGTCCCAGAAAACATGCTGGTGCTTCTAACAAAAGAAAATGCCGAAGCACTGAAGAAATTTAAACATTTGATTACACTGTTTCCTCTTGAAGCCTGATTGAGAAAACAAATGCTTTTATGTTATTAAGAGACACTACTGAGAATGAGGCAATCCCAGTAATACCAGGCCCTTCTGAACCATTAATTAACAGTATCTGGAGGAGCACTGCCACTCACACCTGGGACACCTGTAATTCAAAAATTTCATCCTCTGAAGACAAGGAGGGTGGAAATAGCTTATTAAAACTCTGAATAAAGCATGTGGGAAGGGACCTCAGGGCTAACTCTGAAGTCAGACTATGCTGTCCAGAGCCTCCTAAAATGGAAGAACCACAAGCTCTCTAGACTCTTGTTCAGTGCTCTTCCATGCTGAAGTCGAGTTTTTGGAACTTTCCTTGCTGTATCCTGTGCACTTTCCCTCTTTTTCCTTCCCTGTGCTCCCCTCAGAATAGTTGGACACTGCAATCACCTCATGCACCGGGACCAGGCTAGGTGACTGCCCTCAGACCTTCCCTTCCCCAGGCCTGGGAAGGGCTGCTCCCCTGTCCCCTGCTCACACATCTACTCCAGTCCCCAGTTTAATTAACCCCAGGTTTTGGCACTCTGTGTCACTTGCCTATGCCTTCTTTCTCATACTTGTGATAACTAATGAGATTCAAGTTACAAGATTCCCATAAACTAGGAGGACCTCTTGTCCATCCCTTCGTTGAGACAACAACAGACCGCTTGGTCTGCTCATGCACAGGCTGGTTGGATCCAGCTCCAACAACATCCACAGCCACATCCAGGGATGCCCTCAGCCAGCCCATGCTCCTTCATGTCCAATCCTTGCAGCAGGACACAGCACCATGTCGGGGGCCTCAGCAGCACTGACAGCAAAAGAACCATTACCTTCAATTACTCTCCTCTGCACACACTCCATCCAGATGGAGCCTGTCCTCTCCTCAATCGTCAGCTTGTGCACCAGGGGTGATCCAGTGCCTGTCCCAAAGTGCTCTTCCACCACTTCTTACTTCCTCATTTCAGCTCAGTAAGTTACACACTGCAGATTTTCACGTGCCTTTTCAATCTACCGTAGCCATTTAATTCTGAACTATGCTTTACAGTGCTTGAGCCCCTCTCAGTTTGGGCTTACTTTCAGATTTAGTTAGTATTCCCTTGTCCACACCAGTAAAGAGAACAGCAAATAAAGCTCAGCCCAAGACAAACATGGGTGTATTCACACAATTCCTCATGCCATCTCCCTTATTCCCGATTTGCACAGTGAAGTTGTAGGTAGCTACTCTTCCAACACAGTCCTTAAACAGTTATATACCATATAATTAAATACACAGATTTTCCTATTCCACAGAAATGCCACAAGAGGTTATGTCAAAAGCTACTGAAGTCAAGGTACAACATCACAGGTACTACTACCCTCCCCATCCTTATCCTCCATCCTAGTCCTCCAGATTCGTAGAAACTGAATAAAAATGTTGTTCCAATTCTCTAAGCATTGCAGTTAGACTAACTAATCTGTAATTCCCTGGATCTTCCCTTTCTCGAATGGAGGTAATGCCTTTGCCCTTTTCAGTCCTCCAGGACCTCTCTTGCCCTTCCCAATTTCTAAAAGATAATTGTAAATGGTTCAAAGGTTGCTTGGCTAGTTGCTGATGTACCCTAGGGCAAATTTCATCAGGCTCTGCCTATTTGAATACACCTATCTTATCTCCTTTTTCTGATCTATCCTTTTTCTACTCTGCACTTTACTCCTATCACCTTGTTTAAATTAATTTTAATTATCGTGAAGACATGCTCAAGCAATACAATAGCTACATGATATTAATTTAGTATTTTACCTTTCAGCTATAATGTTTGCAAAAAAACTAACTCCAGACTATTCATGTGCCGTGACTCTGGCTTTCTGGAGATGCAGAAGAACATTTAGAGATTGGTCTAAGCCAGATTGATGACTGCATATGGCTTAGACCAATCTCCAGCTGAAGTGTCTGAAGGGAAAATACTAAGAAATACAATAAACTCTTTGTATGCAAAGGAAGATTTAAAGAGAAATTTTAACTGCAGTTTAGGAGGGATGCTTTTATTGACTAAACTGATCTGTTTTGGTTTTATAAATTAAGAAAAAAGCCAGCACTTCCCCCAGCAGAGAGAAAATTTGATAATCAAATGCACAATTTCCTGTAGATTGCCACAGTTATCTAGCACTGATCATTGCCAGGGGTAGGGTACCAAATTAGACTGACCACTGGTCCAAACCAGCACAGCAAGTCCCACTCCTCTGTGAACACTGACAAGTATCTCAAAGCACATTACGATTTTAATGCATCCACCTGTTCTTGCTATAATGTACCTTTCATCAGCTGGAAATTACCATCCTCATAGCTGACACATGGCAAGATACTACAGCAGCATTGCTAGTCTGCTTCTATGCAAAGCAAAACAGACAGCCTTAGATTATCCTCTGTGATTTCTATTTTGTTTTTCAGCAAAACGAACTAGACACGGTTGTGTGCTGTTACCACATCTCAGCTGAAGCACAGTACCTTCTTAAACTGCTTCATTTCCATCCTCAAAGACACATCAAGTTCTGTTCTGTGATCCCCTAGGCAGAAGATGCAACGTTAATGGAGATTCTGGCTGTCATTCTCAAAAGCAGTTAGTGATTTGAATGCCTCAATCTCTATTGTACCGAACCTGAAATACTTAAAAAGGTCCAATTTTCAGGAAACAATCAACACTAAAAAACTGCTGGGTGGTGGTTCCCACCCCCCTCACAGTATGAATCCAGAAACCATTTTCCCTGATGTTTCTACCTAGAAAATCCTTTGCAAGACTAAAACCCTAGTAACTTGTCAAAAGGAAGGGGGGTAATGTGATGTAATGTGTCAAAAGGCTGGCTGTGATGAAAATGCACCAAATCCATGCATTCTTCCAGCTACACAAAATACAGCAGTCTACTCTTGAATATGGATCTGTGAGTATTTTCTTCCAGAGTGATACACTGAGAACTCTCTCTCCCAAAATACTATGATCAGCTTTCAGTGAAACCTACTTTACTAGACATGATATAAAGCCTGATTCCCAACACTGCCAGGTCAAAAAACCCATCCAATATTTCCAATCCACATATGACTACAAATACCATTAGTTACTACCAGTAATCCCTGTCTTGCTACCTGCCTCCCCTGAAAAACAGATCATGATTAGGAGAATCCTTGAATCTCATCAGAGTTAATGATGAATAAAAACAAGGTATGAACAGAGAGAACAGTCAGAACAGTGAAATACTGATTGTCTCTGCTGCTGTTTCTTACTCCACTAGTGGAAAAATTCAGACTCTATTTTAGTCAGAGGAGTTTGGTGTCATGCAATTGTTCAGTCACAGCTCAGCAAACCTCATTATTTCAGGCCTCTTTAGGAATGCAGAGTTTTGCCCGAGAGTACGATGGGATGCGCATCCGCTTGGTGTGGCACTGTGCCGCCCCAGGAGCAGCACAGCTGGTGCCTGTGCTCGGCACAGCCCCGGGAGCTGGCACAGGCACCGGGAACCCCAGCACAGCCACAGCTGTGTGCTTTTTAATCCGTCACCCCGCTGGGCTCTACTTCAAACCCCAAGTCTAACCAATACTGGCTGGTTTCAGCCAAGCCTATGCTGATAGTAGATAGAACGAAACCAAGTTAATTAGAGTTAAATGTAGCCTCAAAGGAGATCTCAGTACCAAAACTCCTTATGCACATTAACTTATACAGCATGTATTTTTAATGAGTTCAGCACTTGTCTTGAGTTTAGGAAACACACACATGGGGTGGCAGCTATTCAAAGCCATTGCACCAGAGCATGAGCAAGTGCTGACTCTGTGGGATGACAAGGTTACATTGCCAGTTATGGTGATTCTACCTTTATTGCATAACCCTCAGACAGCTAAATTAATTAAACAGGTAAAGTGACAACACAAAAGCCACCTACCAATATACTGATCACATAATAGAAAAGGAAATGAAAAAGACCAGAGGGCTAAAAGCTCACGTTCAATTTTGCAAATATGGTTAAATCTTGCAACCTCTCCAGCATCTGCTGATCATTTTTTTCATAAATAAACTTTCAAAAATATATATCCCTGTAGACAGCTAAAGCAAACACCTTGAAAGCAGAAGGGAGTTCTGCGAGTGAGAATTTGGAGCTTTAAACACCATCCTTTCCTCTCCATATACATTCTCCAACACACACCATGTGAAGCCACGTAAAAGACCAGCAGTCTTGCCCTTTGGGCTCCAACATATTAAAGCAATCCACTTATTTGTGAGATAAAAGACTCTTCAGTCCAAAATATATATTTAGCCATATATAATTAAGACTGAGCTACAGGGACAAATTCTGTCAAATGCCCTTTTGAGCCCAACATTTAAGTACAGCCAGAAAATACTATTCATGGGATTACAGTGAAAAGTAATGTGTAACTCTCTGTTTTGGATTAAGTATTAGTATGTTCTGGCCTATGTGGCATTAAGACACAATCAAATCAATTTGAATCATGTAAGCTTTGTGCCAACATTTTATAGAAACACGAATAACCTCTATTACAGAACACATTTTCCAATACATAAATAAATTAAAGAACAAAAATATTTAAAGTATTGCAAGAAGACAGTGTGACCCATTGACAACTGTGTTATTCACTAAAGCCAGAAAGAAAAAAATCCAATCATGCAGAAGTCTCAGTCTTAACTGCAATTCCAGTGGTAACGCTGGTTGTATAAAAATCCCCCAAACCATGATCATGCAGATATACAGTACTTTCCTAGCAACAACCAGTTCAAATGAAACAGCCTAACTTGGCTTTTCTTTTAGTCTTTTCAAGCAGTATTTCACTTTAATAAATTTATTAACTTCATGACTGTAACATTTAAATGGATACTTTAGGTATTTTTATATATTCCTCAAAGTGCAACCATACAACAATTTTAGTTTAAATGAATGACAAAAGATTGCTTCAGGATGCTCTGCTGTCTCAGAACTCCTGAAAACTTAATCTGTATTCTGCTAATTTAGGTTACAATGTATCTTCAGGGGTTCTCCAGTACAATCATTCCTTGATGCTTTAGATTTAGCCTGACGTGATGGAAAAGGCTTCCTTTTCTTTCTCCTCCCATTCATCTGAGGAGTAGAACTGCACTTTGTTCCCAGGTTCCCCTGTCCCCTCCCCCCAAATCAGACGGAGTTTATTAAGGAAATTATCTTAAAAGAAAACCCTACAGATAAACTATGACCTAGATCAGGGAGGTTCTGCCCAGTTAATGTTCAAAAAAGTTGATTTACTTTAAAAGATGTTATAGCATGCCACTCAAACTGTACTTTCAGCCACGTTTTTTATGGACTGAGCCTGTCATTTTTTATTTCCTAAAACCTGAGTTTACTTTAAGAATGACAGAAGACTTTCTCAGGGTCAGCTGAAAGCATTCATAACTGCACATACCAGAAAAGAAGTGCTATAAAACCGAGAAGCCCTCAAGGACCACTGTTCTGCTGAGGAGCAGCATGACCAAGCTGCCGTCTCAGCTTCCGTGCAATGTCACTGCTCCTGGTTCAGTTCTGTCACCACACAGTGGCCTCCCATGGGGGTGGCTGCCTCCAGTCTAGGACTTCCCTAAGATGCTTCCGAACGCAATATGAAACAAAACTCAGATGATCAATTAAGAAATGTCACACTAAAGGATGACAGAAATGCTACCATAATTCAGATACCGTCCAGGTTTGCACCTCGCGAAGTCAAGCCCATCACTGGGATGCGCTCAGCCCTGTGGCCCACTGCCAGCCTGTTTTCATGCTGACAACCCCATGGAACAGGTAAGCCTGTAAGGAGTGTGGGAGCTGATGGGGAGCATGGGATCTGACCCATCTGTACCTCTGCATATTCAGCACCTGTTCATCTCCCAGCTCCTGAGCTGTGGGAGAAAGGGATGCAGTATTCAAACTCTGTTCTTCAGTGGGCATAGCAGCACAGAGCCCTCCTGTTCACACTCCTGCCTGCACCCAAATGCAATCCCACCAACCCCGGGCTCACTTGTGAGGAGAACCAAGCATGCCATATGCCACACCAACACATCCTCCCCTGCCCTGCTGCATCTGTGAAACACGAGGTCTCAAAGCAGCCCTCCCATCCATGTTGTCGCTGTGTAATCTCTCAAGTGGTACATCCCGAAACCTGAGTCCCACACCTTACTGCACCTGCCATTGCCCAACCCAGCACCGTGGGCTGGCAGGATCTATTCCACAAGGTTTTGAGCCCAAAAGCCCAGGAACAGGCTTTCTCCAGTCCCCAGGACCACATCAGCAGTACTTTCAATCACACATACACAAAGACATACCTACTGTATGTGCTTCAATGTCCATTTATACAATAAGAACGGCTCCTGGTTTTAGAGAAATCTTGTTTGTTTCAAGCATCAGCATCTTAGCTAATGAGTTTTTGCTGCTCTCCTACACTTCACAAATACTGGGCTGAGTAATGCATAGCCTAATTGACTGTTAAGGTCATTGGCCTGCTCTTTAATCTTATTTAGTACACTTTGAGACAGTTCATGAGTCATTAGGGCTTCATTCGTGGGGACACAAGGACATGTAATATACATTAATAAAGAGCATAAATGTAATCTGTGTGTATTTTACAGATTGTGAAATTAGAAAGATGGCACTAAATATTTCTTTGCAATGTTATTATTTAAATAATGTTGATGATTTTAATTTACAGTAAAAATATTTGTCAGAGTCTGTTGGTGTATTCCTAACTTACAACATCACTGTATCTCCAACAAAATTCTGTAAGTAGTAAAAGTCACACTCGAAATACCAACTTGAAGTGAAAAAAGTGCTCAAGGGAGACCTAACTTTAAAATTCCTTATTTGAAGGGGAAAAGAGAGACATTTTTCAAGCTGTTACTCATTATATTAGATTTTTATGATGCAAATTGTAATTCAGTGCGCGCATGTGTCAGGAACTTTGCAATACTTTTGAAAGGGATCAGCATCACTAATCAGGCACTGAAATCCAATTTCTAGCAGAATCTGGGAGCTCAAAGCTGAACATTTTAGCTGGTTTGGAAAGAGCTTTGAAAAATAAAGTTAAACAGTAATTATACGTAAGTGTGCTTGAGAAACTTTACACCTGTCTTGACATGAATCAGATCTTTGTATGGATGATGAAATTCTTGGCATTGCTTTAGGTGATTGGGATGGCATTAGCTTAGGCAGGGTAAGAATTCAACAGCCACAAGACTAGACAGGTAGGATAAAGGAGTTACTGACTCAAAAGGCATGGTAGCTTATCTGTGGAAGTCTAAACATGTTAAATCATTTAACATAAACAGATCTGTTGATATTTTTAGAAAGGCATTTCAACTCATAAGTAACAATGTTAAAAAAAGGACACCAGTGACCCTAATCATATTTTCCACAGGTCTTCCCAACTCCTTGCAGACTGTTGCTACTAAAACTCAAACCAGAGGGGGAAGGGGAAAACAAGGTAAGAAATAAAAAAAAAGCCAAACACAGGTAGCTGGGTTTAGGATTAGTACAATAAAGAAGTTGTTGGCAATCAGAATTTAACTGCTGGCTATGCTATAGTCTTCTGCAACCTTTGTCTCCCTCTGCCTCAGTTCCCAGTCTGTAAAACGAAGGTGATAATGTTTCCCTACCTCACAGGAACCTTCTCAGAATAAATCCATAAATGCCTGGGAGACACTGAGACACCACTGTGACAGAAGCCATAAAAATACCTAGGGGGGTAAAAGAAAACAACGTAAGTGCCATAAGTGACCATAATAGCAGAGACATTTACAGGTTAAATGTAAAGCACAGGTTAAAATTTCACTTAATGACCCAAGTTCTCCATCCTGGGGAAGAAGTGGTTTAGTTTCAGCACATATTCCCATTATGACACTTTAAAAAACCATGACACCAAGGGCCAATTTCCCTTTTCCTCCTTGGACACATCATGTCACAATAAACCACCACCAGATGCAAGCAGGAAGGGTGTCTGCTCTACAGACCAGTAGCTCAGGCCCTCCATGACAAGTATCATGTCCAAGAACCCCAAACACGGCAATAGATCCCCACATACTGACAAATGCTCTTCCTCAGCCTCCATATCACATGCCTACTGCATAGCTGAGCTCCTCCAATAGTTAAAGAACTTCTTTCAGCCTAGCATTTATTCCTGAACAGCTTTAATCCATTTGTTTTCATGCCAACATTGATCCAGCAGCTTAAATAGCTTTTCCGTATCCCTGAAGTTTATTTCCCTGACAATAAAAAATGAATTACACCACCTCCCTGTCAGTGCTCATTTGCCCACCCAAACCAAGCAAGTTCTTGGAGTTTGCTCTCAGGTGACTTCCCCATCCTTGGTATTACCTGCCTTCTCTGTCTAGTCCACTACAGCATCTTCTGCCCAGTCCTATCCTTGTGGCTCACTGTCACCTTGCGACTGCACAACTACGTGTTTCTCCAGCACTTCCAGCTGGCAACTCCCTCCATCCCACCCACTTCAGAGCAAAAGTTTCTTTCCTAATGCCTGGTGAGGTTATGACCCTGCATGCCATCACCATGGAAATAAGTCCCATTTTGAATGATCTGGGTCTCAACCTCTTTGTGAAAGGTATTCTGACCCTTTCACAGCCCTGACTGTGCCTCCTGCCTGTCTCACCCGCAGTGCTCTGCTCTGTGGTGGCAGGGACAACACAGGGAACAGGCACAGTCTCCCCCCAAAACATACCTCCTATCTTCAGTGTCAACTCAGCAACTGATGGCTTGAGCTCAATTACACCACTAAGCATTCTGTAATGTGAGCCAAATAACTACATCCCTCAGAAGGATAAGTGATTCAAAATTATGCAAATGCACAGAACGCATTACTTAGTCTTTATCATTTACAAAGTGCTCATTTTGTAAACAGTTTCAGTACTCTTAAAAGTGTGGCAATGCCCTGAAATCTGGATGTCTGATAGCTGCTGCATCATGCACTGACCATCCTATCCTTGGTGGGAAGTAGATATGGGGTAGAGGGTTTGCCCCAGTTCTGGGGTGGGACAAGGGGCTGGGACAGCCTGCCTGCCCTCTGCTTCATGGGCTCAGAGGTACTTCCACCTATCCCCTCATACATGCGACCCCTTGGAGACCTTCTCTCATTCCCTCACCAACTCGGCTGACCAGAACAACAAAGATCCCCTCACTTTTTCCCATTTTGAGAGGAGAGGGCAATTCCCTTCCTCCTGGCACAGTGTGTGGAACCAGCTCAGGAGCTGCTCAGACAAGCACTGGAGCTGGTAGGAGGGGAATAGCAATCTCTCCCCCTTCTGCTGGCAGTCTGCCCCAGATGAGACTGGGATGTATTGGAAACCTAAGCCCAGGGAACCAGAATACACTCACCTTTCCAAGGACTCAGATCCATTTAAAACTGTACTCTAATAACCTTCACAAACAAATATATTATGCAATTTATGTTATGCAGCGTTGACTTCAATGACTCTGTAGCAGTGCTTACACTACTATATTTACTTCTGGCACACACTGGCAGCTTTCACTGCAATCATTCTGAGCGTGTTCCTGTTATAAACCTGGAGGTCTTACCCTGCCAATATCTATGCACAATGCTTCTTGGTTTGTTTTCCATAACTTGGACTATGTTGTCCCTCTTTCTTCTATCCCTGCAAGCTTCTGAGTCTAGAACATCTCCCGGATTTTTTCCCCCTCTCAGACAGGGGCCCAATCTCCTACCCCAGCAACTCTTGTTCAGAATAAGGTCACAAATTCCCACCTTCACCTTGTCCCACACTGTTGATATCCATTCCTCAGGTGAGAATTTCAGACAAGCATCCTGGCACCTCCTGCCAGGCTCCCTGAAATTTGAGGAAACCCCCCTTTTAGGCATGTACACATCCATCTTGATGCTCATGATCCACATTAGCATAATAAATAAATACACGAGAGATTACAAAAATTTTGTTTCTCTCTTCCCTCACAACTAACAGAATGACCATTTCAGTACTGGCTCTTTCCACTCTCTTCATCACCCTGCTGTACGAATGGTAATCACATTTGAGTGGAATCCATCCAGCAGCAAGTGGTTTGTTAAATCCCAGGAAATGCTGCATACAGAGAAGGATACTTAAGCTATTTAAAGGACAACCCCTTAATAAATGCATACAAATGTTTGAAATTTATGTAAGCCAACACCTGAAATTAATGACTTCTTTCAAATATATCAGTCTCTGCTACTAATTGTTATATTGCTTTTTATGCATTTTTTTTAAAAAATTATTCTTTGAAAACCCTATAGAATTTCCCATAGTTCTAATACACCTACTTGTGGTTGTCCATGGTACACACTCATGTATTTCATCACAAACTCCTCCCTCCCAAAAGCATAAGTAGATTTTGCATTTGTATAGTAGAGGCAGTTTAAGTCAACTATTCTCAGCTACACCACAGTGATGATGCTGCTAGAAAAGGAAGTGGAAACATCACCAATTAAACCCCAACAAACCACCTCTTCTATGCTGGAAATACTAAGACAGAGCAAAGAATTTTAACATGAGGCTAGAAAATACTCTCAGTTATACCCAGCACATGCAATTAACATGCAATTTAAGATTTGGAAATCCCTGCTACAAGTGATCACTGAAGTGATCACTTCTGCTCTGAATTTCTTTGCATCTGTTTGTCTGAGACATATTTAAAATTTTACACTGATTTAGTTTTGGATGTCATAGCCAACTTTATAAAATAGATGTTCTGATTATACAGGAAAAGGGCATATAAACATTAGGTATTTGCTGTTGAGGATTAAACATTAACAGAAAAAATTAATCAGCAGTGACGAAAGTGGTGATGGCAGTTCCCTGGAGATGAACTCCTCCGTGAATCACACTGCAGTCTCCATCATGCTGATTTAGGCTTCTAGACACCTCAAGTGACAAAAGAGAGATGATACCACCAGGATCTCAGCACACTGAAGCACACACAGCTTTCCCCCTCCCGCAAGTTAAACTCAAGGCCAGCAGGAGTGGCAGGAAGACTGCCCAGAGTGTCACGCTGCACATCCCCTGCAGCACCTTGAACAAGAGCCCAGCACCTCCAGCTGCACCTGGACACCTCTGCTGCCGAAAGCATGAACACCACCTTCCATGGGTTTTGCCAATTTCCATGTGCCAAGTTCAGAACAGTAGCTTCTGAAACTCTTCAAGGCTCCTTTTTCAATCTGTGAGATAGTATTTACTGATCAGCCATGAGCTTCTCGTGCAGCATTGACAACAGCAAGGAACTCCTCATCTCCTGGTAAGTTCCTGTACCGTCTGACACAGCAAGAGGCACTGCAAGGGGCCAAGAAAAGCCACAACTTATCACAAGAAAATGGCAAATCGTGAAAAACCTGTATTGCAAGGTTAGCTGCCTAGGCACAGCTTTAACAGAGCTCCATAAATACCTCAGTCTAACACTGACAGAGGTTAAAAACCTATTATCTTTCCCAAATGACAGTGTGAACACATGTTCAATCGTACACCCCGCCTCACCAACCTACAAAGTAGATTCTGCTCTTTCAGTTCCACAAATACAAACCACGGGGAGCTTTTTAAATGAAAGCATTTATGAAGATTACATTAGGCAAGTTTGATCTACTGGAAAACACTCGCACACAACATTAAGAGGTAGAACAACCTTTAACACCTGCTTCCTCTTCAAACATAGCACTATCTCTGTGCATGGCTTGGTTCTTGATGGGATAAAATCTCAAGCTAATTTGTATGGCTTACTCCACCAGCAAAGAATCCTTTAAATGTCTGGGACCTATTGGCCCACCAATACCAAACCGGTGAGAACGCTCTCCTAGAAGCATATACTCCACAGAGCTGCTCAGGCAGCTGCCACCCTACAGCACAAATTCGCATGGCAAAGAATGTTTTCACCCTGGTGTGAAATGTTGTGACACAAGAGGAGGTGCGGCAGCTGGAAAAGCAGTGCGCAATCCAAGCAGTGTTGAAAGTCATCATCATAAATATTCACAAGCAGACTGATTTGTTTTCTTACTAATAGCACATTGTTATTCACAAATATTAATTAGTCTCTAAATACCACCTGTTACTCAGCCCTCCCTCTGCCCAGTTCCATGGGCTCCCTGGCTGGCTCCCCGGCTGAAGAGCATTGCAGACCCTCCACGCTGCTCAGAGATTTAATGATGTTTCAACTTCCACAGCTCACTCAGCTACTGGGAGGAGAGGATGGGAATAATTACTTACTTATGTCTTTCTCTGCTGACCTCTCTGGAGGATGAAATAAACAGCTTTAATGGTCTCTGAAAGGAGGTTAGTCCAGTCCTCCTTGGGAAGGATGACAACTGCACCGGTAGGTCTTTGGAGTGGAGAACAATTTTAAAGATCCAAACTTCAAAGATCTCAACAAGAGGAGAGTTCAAACTCAAAGTTTTGCCCCACTGGAGGAAGGAAACCAGCTAATGCAATCACTCCTGTTTCCAGCAATCACTCACGCTTCAGAGCTGAGGCAACAGGAATTGCCTGTCACATCCTACAGTATAAATAAATCTCAGTCTGCCCAGAGGAAAGCTGTTACAAACCTCGGCAATTTTCTTTGGATTTCTTTGGATGACTTCCTCAAAGGATCTCTCTCTAGGTAACAGGTACAGCTGCAGGCACATAGCAAATACAGGATTCCTCCTCCCCACTAGCCACAGCCAGGGTGTTCCCTCCTCCTCCTAATCATGTGCGTCACCCACAGTGTGAGAAAGTTTGGCAGAGCATTGGTGAAACTGGGCAGAGCACCGGTAAAATGCACAAGTTGGTAGCACACCTAAGGCTGAAGAAGTGACACAGATGAACGATGAAGTACTATCTTGGTCTCTACAAACCTTGGAAGGAAGATACCTCAGACCTCTGAAACACACTCATCCTGCTCCGTGTCAAGACAACCAGGGAGGATGAGTCTATCTTGATTTCAAACTCCTCCAATGAAAGGAACGGAATTACTTTGAGCCTGGGCTCACACCTAGTCCCACCAGAGGAGATGAACCTGAAGCGTCCTCCTCACAGATGCCAGCTGAAAGACTCGAGCTAGAAAATCCAGCATTTGGCATTTCCATCATCTCAGGAAGCAGTGCTGCCTTTTCAGTGCAAATGCAGCACAAAGGCTGTTATTCCACAGCTGACAGACTCAATATCAAGGCACAGACATCACCCTGTATGCTTCCCAGAAAGGAGACAATCTATTCAACACACCTTTCTGCAACATCAGATTTTTCTTACCAGCATGATTTCACTGGTACAGTCCAACCTGAATAGCACTTAAACAGGTTTTATGCATCAAGCCATCAGTTATACAGGAACAACTAGAACAGAATAGAAATTACAGATTTAAGGTGAAAAACTGGAGCAGACTTTGCTGGAAAACAGAACTACAGCACAATTTAACCTTGCCCTGGCTAAATATGGAATGGGGGATGAAGTTAGGCCTTGATATTCTTGAACTCCCAATAGAAAAAAAAGAATCTCTGCCTTAGTTCCTCAAGACAGCAATAGCCCAGGACTATGAGGATTTTCTGAGAGTTTGGTTAGCCTCACACTGAAGTCCTAAGATTATAAAACCGGGAAGTGGGAGGGCAAGGAGTACACATGAATGTCTGAAGTCATTTTCTCAGTGACTGACAAACACAGTACTGAATTTCTTAGGGACTTGAATGGCTGGAGCTGAAGTTAAGCTTCAACAGAGCTATATTTAGTTCTGCACAAATACAAATTAGGAAACACTTTCTTCGCAGTTACCAACGCAGTGTGACAGGAAACAATTATTTGCTCAGTGTCTAATGTTACCTTTGGTGAATATCTAGCTTGCAGAAATTGTGTATTGTACAATAGAGAACCTAGCTGATATTCTGCAAATCAGTGAGAAAACTTATTTAAGAAAATGAAGCAGCATTTGATTTGCACACATCTGAGCTACACTGGTCTTAGCTGTGCAGACAGAGCCAGTGCTGAGGCCTCTTCTGCTCTGATACTAAACTACAAAGTGAGTTTGTTTTCCAAAATGTACATTAATTTATTCAAGAACTCTAAATCTATCTAAAGAATATCATGGCTCCTCCAAAGTGTAAAACAGAGCTGGGCACAAAGACAGAACAATTAAAATAAAAATAAAATCCATCTTTTACGATTTCAAGTGCCAGTTTATCTCTATGGAAAATGCAATTCTTTGTCACAAGGGAGCTCTCAGCTCAGCAATCACTTCAATCCTCAATGTCTACAAAACACAAAAGACAACAAAATGCATGATGCAAATGAAGGGCTAGTTAGACCTTGGAGAACTAAGCTATGATTGTATAAAGGAATCCCACATGCTTCTGAAGTGCTCAAAGCCCACACCCAGAAAAATCTTAGGCACGTGGCTGAGAAGAAACCCTGCTCCTGCCTACTACAGCAAGAATACCAAGTAATAGGCTTGGAATTTCCAAGCCACCCAACACAGAATCCCTACACACTAAGGAAGTTAGAAAGCACACACCACCAGTGCAGAAACACGCCCTTTCCTCTGGCACCACCAGGCAAATACTTGCCAGGCCCTTCACTATACCCATTCACATCAGTATTTCTAGAGCTGAAGGACGCGCCATTTCGTGCTTGGCTTAAGTCAGTAAGATGGAGTACAACCAAAAAGATGCATTAACTGTCTGTGTTCTGATGTGCTGGTGACCTTTCCAGTTGCAGCTCCCTTTGAGATGGAAGGCAGAGGAGCACTTGGCACCATCTGAAAGACCATCAATAGCCAAGACTTCTTCAGCCAAAGCTGGACTACTAAAATATATGCATGTCTTTGCCTAACCTTTCACAGTTTTCTTCTGGGAAAAGAACAAGGTGATGAACATTTGGTTTCTTGGTAGTGTTTTGTAAAAGATTATCTGTTATTTTGACAGTAGGTTCTTGGAGCAGGTTAGAGTGAAATCTGAGAGTTCTGGGCACAAAGCAAACAAACCTCTCAAT
Source organism: Acropternis orthonyx (assembly GCA_035583155.1). Classification (NCBI taxonomy): domain Eukaryota; kingdom Metazoa; phylum Chordata; class Aves; order Passeriformes; family Rhinocryptidae; genus Acropternis; species Acropternis orthonyx. The sequence goes on from JAWWEU010000005.1 coordinate 10,900,147, forward strand.
GTAAAACAAAACATTTCATAAGACATTCCAAACAATCTCTCTTACCTAAAAGTGCCAGGCATGACTAATTTTGATGAGTAAGTTACAAAGATTTCCAGGGAGAAATGACACCTCCACTACTCCCACCTGTAGAAAATCTAGGAGCACTCCTTGTAAGCTCTATCTTCTGTGAGGATCCTGTGGCAAGGGGAAAAATTCAGGTTTGACCAGGAATTTTACTTCAGATGCCCATAAGGTCCCTGCATGTGTTTTACTTTCTACATGTTTACTATAACAAGGTATTTCCTACAGTGCTTTCTATATTGATCAGCAAGACCAGTGTTGAAATAAAAAGACTTGCCTTGTCTACCCTGCAGGACAGAGGGGGGCTAAAATTTTTTAGATATATCCAACTGACACACTACCATTTTATCCCAGTACAGCCGTACATCTCGCCCCCATTTCCAATAGCATCAAAGGAGTGGGAACAATCATGGATCCACATCACAGGGGTAGAGGTGCATATCAATATTCAGCCCACAAATCTTGCTAGTACCAAAGGGCAGCAGCTACGTCATTTTGTTCAGAGATGTACCAGATTAAAGGCTTTCCTCTTTCAGCAGTACTGACACAGCCAGACTGGTACGCCAATAAAGGCATGAGCCTGATAAAACAAGCAGTGGCTGAAGCTCTTCATGCAGCTGATGCAACATGAATGTATTTTCTCACTACTCATGTTATTCCTGTACCTATAACATTACAGCAACACTCTTTATGACTAAACAGGAATAGTCACTGCCAGACTTTGCTGAGGAGACCAGACTGGACTTTCAACAGTCAACCACAAGTAGGCCATGTTCACTTAGTTTCCTGGAAGCTTTTAAGTTAATATATGGCTCTATACTGCTCCTTGACTGTTCTCTGAAAAGAGAGGAGGACGCAAAGCAAAACAAGGCTCTAGCTTGGAACAAGATGAACAATTTCCCTGGAACAGACTCATTTTCACTAGAAATCTCATTTTGCACCTTCTCTCAACTCCTCCAAAGACTCACCCACTTGCCCTCTTCACCACAGTGCTAAAATAATCAGGACAAGTAGGAACCTCCTTTCTGATATGAGTTCCCATGTAGCACCTCCTCTCCCATCGCCCCCCCCCTTAGAGTACTGAGCTTTTAAACAAATGCATAATATAAATGGAGTCTTGAAGAACTTCACAGAGGTTTACGGAATGAGGAAAAAAAGATGACTGGCATACAAATTATTATTAGCTACTGAGTAATCAAATGGATCAAGACGTGTTTCAATAATTAAGAGCAGCTAATTATTAGTAATTAGGATGAGAGTTACTGTTTCTAAGAAATTAACTACTACACATCAGCCTAATGCGTCTTTTCTTGCATACAGAGTATCTGGTACTGGATAGGATGCTTGAAGGATGGTTCTCTTTTCAACCAAATCATCCATTCCACAAACAGCCACCCCAGCCCTGGAGTCTGCCAAGGGTTAACGAGAAGAAATATTTCATTCTATACAAAGATCCCAAAAACCCAGCTCTCCACATTGTATAAGCCACATTAACACTGTTGTCTGAGAAAAACCTGTGCTGATACTCAATAAGCTCAGGAAAAAGAGCAGAAAATGGTTACTGCCACTTTCTCCAGGATGTGCTAGAAAGGAGCACTCTCCAGGCATCAGTGGTTACCCACCTCCTCTTTTGCAAGCCTTTAACTCCACATCAAGCAGACTCCTACACTGACTTTAAGGGAATCCAGAGAACTTTGAAAGCTTTTAGAACAAGGGAAAACCACATGGGTATCTTGTCAATACCAGCAGCATTGGGGTGCAGAAATGAATTTGAGACAGTAAGACATCCAATGACATTACTACAGACTTTTAAGAGTGACACCAATAGGACAGATAACATGAAGTCAGGACTAGGGCTGTTCTTTTGAGGATTAGTGGCTCTCAGCCTTCTTTGGCTGCCTTATGGCTTACTCTACATGACAGTAAATTCAGACTGTAATGGAAAAAAGACTTCTGTTGTAAGAAATGTTCCAAAATTAATGCAATACAGTGGAATGGTTTGATTTGGTTTAATCCATCACAATTCATTGAATCAGACCGTCACAAGAGGATAATCTTCAAGCAGCTTGCAGTAACATCTTGCTCCAGCATACATCCAAGAAAGGCAATAAACAGCATGAAGGAAAATTTCAGAGCAACTATGAGATCAAGTTCACATTAGTGTTGCGAGAAACGTGTTCTCCATTGCACTGAAGAGCTAACGTTTATCTGTGTCTCTACAAGACTTTTGACACAAAGCCCAAAGACCCTGAAGAATGCATGAACATTGGGGAATTAGCAGCAACATCCAAACCAGTAAACAACTCCGACAAGCAAACCCTCACCTTAACTCTAATCAAGCTTTCTTAACACCTTTATGAAACATATTTTTTCTTTCCTCCTCCTTTAAAAGGCTAGAAGAATTAGAAATTATATGGCATCAGTCTGCATGAACCAACCAAGTTTTCTGTTCAGCAGCAGCAATGCTACTGTCCCAGACAAGAGTTGGAATTTCAAGTCATTCACACCGGAACGTCCAATCCCTGCCAACATACTAAAGGTGAGCTCAGCTTGAAATCAAAAATTTCCGCAAGTAAAAGTCCGCAAAGTAATAGGTTAACACATGTCCTATATTACACAGTCATTACTACGGAGCATCTATTATAGATGCGTATTAAATGTGCACAGATACACTCACAAAATCTAGACAAGCGTATTTTTAAACAAAGAAACAACTTTTCCCACTCCCATACCAGAATTATCATGAGTTATAATCCCCAGTGAGTGATTTCTGTAACAGAAAGTATTAAAATAAAGAGTACTCTAAAAAGTTATTTACAATACACTCTAGTTTTTGCTTAGTAAAATAAGCCAAAATCCTGTCTCACAAATGCCTGTATATCAATTTTATATGTGACTAAAGCACCAAAAAAACAGATTATCTTGATAATAGTAAAATAAATGCATCGCATATCCATTTTGCTCTACCATCATGCACTGAAATATTTGTCTTTTGAAACTCACAGAAAACAATGTGACACCAAATGCAACAAATACACTACAACACAGATTCTCACATTACTTATAATGGCTATACTAGCACTACGTATGAAGCAGTATGTTAACAGTGCCAAATACAACAGCAACAATGGCCAGGTTTGGATAGTCGGAATTCTTATTTCTTGCAATCACAAATAGAAGAAACCGTAATTTCTTGTGATTCTGTAAGATGCTTACGTGACACCAAATAAAAGAAACTCTCAGATAAATTCATGTATCTTTTCACATTGTTAAGGGGTTTTCCTTGAGAAGTAAAATAAATGTTTACTTGTAATGTTTATTTAAATTATGTCCTAATGTACTTAATAAAAATTGGGCTTCTGTTTCTAAAGTATTACAAAATATTTTATATACTTGTAAATACACATAACAGTAAAATTAATTTAAATTAATTTATATATCAAAAGCATTCAAATTTAATATACATTCAAAAAAACCTACATTTGTTTGCCATGTCTACAAGAAAGGCAAATCACCAGGCTAAAAAACTGAAACTAATGAAATAAACCAACTCTAAACAGCGATTGACCTTTTGACTGCTGTAGAAATAGCTTTTTTCCCCCCCCAATTTCAGCTTATCAAGTTAATTCAATTCAAAGACTTGATTTGCTCAAAAGAATAAATCAATAACATGAAGATTCGTTTTCATTTTCCAATCTCAAAATAAACATTAAGTGCAAGAGGATGAGATCTACTATTTAAAACATCATCCAATGCCAAAAACATTGTCCAATCACTATCCAGAATACTATACTGACTTTAAACCTTGAAAGCCCCCCCTTACCAATTCAAAAAGCAAAATGCACTATGTTTGCTTCTGATTTATGTACCCAGTAAATTTAAGAAAAACTTAGTTACCAATTTAATATTGTTTCATGCATTTTAACTGAATTCAAATTTTGACAGCAATAGCACTATATATTCAGAACTCAATATATGTTAAACAACTATTTTACTACCAAAAAACATAAAGTACCTGAATGCTTATTTGGCATAGTCAGACAATTATAACATATGCTTGTAAGGTTGACAAAAGGTGTTACCTTAACGTAAAAGCTGCACTTAGCAGCAAATCAAGGCAATCTAATAATTACCAAACTACTAATAATTAACCTCTCCTTTGAGAAAGGTAACAAAGTAAGATCAAAGTACCCAATTTACTTCAAAGTTTCTGCTTGATTTACATCATTATTTAAATCATGTTTCAGAGAATGAGATTTTTATTACAAAGCAGGGGGGGGAAAAGAAAGGGAAAAAAGAAGGGGGGGGGGGGGGGGGAA
>JAWWEU010000005.1:10904628-10949973 GCA_035583155.1 Acropternis orthonyx
CCCCCCCCCCCCCCCCCCCCCCCCCCCCCCCCCCCCCCCCCCCCCCCCCCCCCCCCCCCCCCCCCCCCCCCAAGAGTGGAAAGATCCAACAATGTTTGCTATTTTTAGAATCATACCAAAATCACCATGTATTTGGCAGAAAGATTCCAGAAGGTTCTTGAGTTACCATATTGGCTTTGTAGCTGATAGTCTTTCATTTCAGAGTACTTTGATGGGGTAAAACTCAAGTGTGTGTTATTTTACAATTACTTGGGAGTTGGAAAGGTTGGCATGCTTGAGCATATTTCAGCATATCCCTAACCATGCTGGGATTGTGCTCCTGCTGGTGAATGAAGCCTCCTAAGTATCTCCTACTCATCCATGCACCAACAAGCAACACCTCAATGATACTTCAGAGCCCGCAGTGGGATTAAGCAAAACATCCCAGAGCTCTAACACAATCTTTTACTGATGAGGTAGACAAAGGAGGGAAGGACAACTTCTTATCACTGTCATGGTATTTTTCCTTTATTACAAGAATTATAGAATAATGAGAAATGTACAAAGTTAATGCAGACAAATGATTTTTTATCTCACTAGTATTTTAATTAAAACCTTTTGTCATGTCTGCTAAGCAGGTTCAAAGTATTGAAAGCAGTAGCAATGGTAATGCAGAAGTCTTGTTATGCTTGGGGAAAATAATGTTTTCAACTTTTACCAAATCAGTGACTATAATTACTAGAGGAATAAATCAAATTTATAGCTGGCAAACACAAGACAAAATCATTTTTTTGTGTGGCCATAAACGAGTTTGTTTTTGTTCCAGAGTGATAAAAGTTCAACAATTTCTGCATGTCAGACAGACTATTTTGATAATATTCTTTACATTTCCCTCCTTATTAACGAGATGAAAATTTTGCTATTAAGGTATGCAAGTCATCACAATACATCTTGTTACTGAATAAGCTTCAACAAAATCTTTAAGTACTTTTTTTCTAACCACATTAACACAACGAATGCATAGTCAAAATTCTTTCTTTGGTATTAGACAATATTCTGCTCTCGCAAAATATGAACAGATGGAATTCAACAAATTATGGCTAATCAGTTGGGTTGGGTTTTTTTTAATTCTGTTCAGAATGTTGCAACAGGGGGACAAAAGCAATATTACTTTTCATTATATCCAAAGGTTGGGGTTTTTTTTTTCAATTTAACTGAATGCTAGACCAAAAAAAAGTTGGTCTTATTTTTTATCATGCCAAAGACGACTTCTGCTATTTAAAAGTGTTTTCACATCTCCACTTTCACTACTAACCTTTTGTGAAGAACAATTTCTGATTGCTAGGCTATTTTTCATTTGCCTACCTCTATTCATAAAAAGAAGGGAGCACGTAAAATGGCAGATTTGACAGACTTAAGAAACTTGAATAGCTTGCATACATAAAACTGATTACGGTTCTGCAAAACCTAGAAGCAATGTTATCAAAATGTGGGATCGCTTCACTATACAATGGCATTGCTAAGCACAGAACAGCTCAAGCACTCACTGGCATCAAACCACAGTAGCATGTCCTGAACACAAGTGATTTGTTCTTTGCCTGCATGACAGTTTTGAAGAATAAACATGTATATGCACACATTTGAGCACATACACAAAGGTTACCCATAATCAAACAAACCTGGCAGCATGTAACTGACAACTGCATTTTTATGGGACTGCCTAGCTCAAGTCAGCAAAATAGCTTGGACCAAGTTATCCAAGAATTCTTTACAAATTTCAGATTTTCCTTGATGTGGTCTGAAAACCTACAATGGGAAAGATACAACAGAAAACACTGCAGGGTAGACTGTCACCTCCGGTGAGAGATGGCTGAGCAATGCCACCACAACGGGAAGGATGGCTCCGAAAATGTTTCTGCAAGATCACTGCGGAAAGACCTTTATCAGCTAGTGACTATAAATTTATTTTCTGCAAAGGAACCTTCTGGCATAATGTGCAGCGAAAGGACAAAAAAGGCAATCTGTCTGCCAATGAAATTAAAAAGTGAACGTGAATGCAGGAGAGGAAGCGTATTTTGCTGAAATATGTAGATATGCCTCTTAGATCTCAATACGTGCCACTGTCTGCCATCAAAGGGTGAAATGTTCTAATCTCTGCTGACAACATTTATACTGAGAAGGCCTCCAATATTTCATTCAAAGCTCCTCAACATCCATCACCTTTTCTCCAGAAGCAAGAGAGTTGGGTGAGAGTCCTCTGCAAGTCTGGCGATGGAGCCTGTGGACCATCTCACCAGTGTCACTTGTTTCCATTTCAGCAGCACTCACCTGTCTACTTCCAGAAGACAACTGAGGACCACAGAAACCAAATTCACTGTTTCCTACAGCAACATACATCTATATAAAATCACTCACTGCAGCCTGCATCACTAGCAGGGCCAGAAGCCAGCATCACTTGCACTGCTGGCCAAGGCACATGAAGACCCCAGCTCTGCAGAGGGTGTAGGATGCTGCTGCCTGCAGAGAGCTTAAGCAATCAAATCATCCAGAAACAAGTTTTGGCCTTTCCTTGCTTCTCACTTCTGTCAGATGCATACACAGAAAAAAATTAGAACCTATGAAATAAAACTCAATTTTCAACAAGGCAGTATTAAAATATAATTAGCTAAATATTTTAAAATACAAATATGAAGATTAAGCAATGATAAAAGAGGGCACAGGATCTAAAGGGCAGTGGATCTAAAGATACACTTTTAAATATTTAACCAATTCTCTTCCTGAGGCCATGGGATCCAAAGGGCAATGGATGTAATGACACATTTTTAATAATTGGAGCCATTTCCCCCCTGAATTTTTATCATCCTATTAACACAACTTTATACATTTTGTATAATAACTTTGTGTGTTACAATGTTTTTTTCAACTGTTTAATCTTCCTATTTCTATTTTTTAAACATCCAGCAATTGCTCGAGCCTCTGGGTGTAGTTATTTTAATTAAACACAACAAAACCGAGTGAAAGCTTTTGCATCTTTTGAAAAAGGAGACCACTCAGAATTTTCCTCCATGTGTTGCAATAGAGATCTGTCAGATACATCCCCAGAGTAACCCCACGAAAGACAGTAGCTGTGCCAGCAGCAAATTGTCTGCATTGTGAAGGCAAACATTTAACAAACAAAATAAAACAAAGAGTAATTTAATATTTGTATTGTGTTTGCAAAAAGAAGTGCTGATCAGAGCAAATACTGAATGCACAGGGGAGCACCTTCCTCCCTTACCCGTACGAGGGGACACTCCCAGACCCCAGATGCAATGGGGGATGGACAAGGTCTGGGACAGACTGATGTTTTACTAATATAGTTCCACCTTTACTTCCGTTTAAACAAATAAAAGCTTCTGTATTTATTCCACAAAGATGGATATTGACATATTTTGACGAAAGACTTGTCCTCCATCAAAACTCAAGCAAGACTGCACACCAGGACACCTCACGCACATACTGGCCAGTTCTCCCTCCCCCAGCGTGTTGGCAAAGCATCACTTCTCTCTTCAACAATTCCTGCAGACACACCTCCGTATCAGTCTTACCACTGCATTCACCAGCTTCCTGGGCTTTACTTTCTGTCATGGTACACTCAAACCTGCAGTGACACCAGCTTAAATACACCGGGACCAGTCTCTGTTCACCTGAAAGCAGGTAAAGCCAAGCTCTGCCTTCTCTTCACTCACTGGTATTTACTCCCACTATCACAACAGCACAGTTCAAAACACAGCAGGTAAGTAGAAAGGCTGATAAGGCTTCCTCACAGTATCCAGCCAGAAAAATATATTCTCAATATTTATGCCTTTTCACTGCAACCAATTTCTTCCATAAAAAAGGCTGCTTTTGAGGTAAACTTCTTGCACTGCATTACAGCAACAGACTTCAACAGCACTACAGATATCTTTGGAAGAGGTTTCCTAAAATCCTGCATAGACATGCAGGAACTGCACGTGCAAGTAAGAAAACAGGATCTCTGTGGCCTTTCAGCCCACTGCTCTAATGGTCTACACATTCAATGTAGACAAAGGCAGACAACACTCAAAATATGTGCTACTGCTTTGGAATGTAATTTCATAGTATTAATAATAACCAAAAAAACCTTAGGGTATTTGTCAAAGATTTTTTCATTTTAGTAAGCTCACACTGATAAGAAGTTTTTCACCAAACTCACCATTTTATCAAAAGGGCAAATATAAGTTCAAAAGGAACTGCAAGACAGCGTTTTAGGGAGGTTATTTTTGTTCACATATACAGATCTAGTTATTTAATACAAATAAAGTTTAACAGGAGTAGCAAATGAACAATTGCACATCATACAAATTACCATGTACTTTTTGGAAATAACCGGGAAGTAGTCTACTTCATCAGAGACTGCAGACTCTTATAAATTACTTGTCTTTAAAGTCTGAGGAAGACTGACGGACAAGCAATATTCTTCTTCTCAAACACAGTTATCCAAGTGATGCTCCTGAAATTCACAGACTATTCCGCCTTCTTCCCCTCCTCCTTTAGACAACTTTAAAGTCATATTTGCTTTAACTCCATTTTTATTATGCTAACAGAGCACCTTTCTGGATATTAGGTTTCAGCCTCAATTTCATATCTTTATATGTTTCACCTGATTCTCAGACTTCCCCTCACCAATTCTAGAGATCTGCAGAAACAATTTCCCAAAGTGAATTACTTATTAAAAAGCAAACACAGCAATGAAAGAGCCAGAACCAGGCTCTGTGTGAGGCCAAAGTAATAATCTCAGCCCTGTGATCTCTCCCAGATAGCCAACAAAGGGGCAATTACAGAGTAACACCAAGACAGCTCACATTTTGGGAGGATTACACCCAGAAACGTGCTGCTAATATTCACATTTAAGATCTCCCAGGGCCCTATTACTTCTTTCTTATTCAATAACATACACGGTTTCTCTGGCATTCAAAACAAAATCAGGCCTTAACAATCCAGTTTCCCAAAATCTGCTTCCTTTTAATTGTGACAATAGAGAAAATCATGCTGTACTATTCAGCTATCTACCTGGCCAATTTTATAGCTGTTTTCATATCCTAGGAGAATCACATTCAGTAAATTATATATAAACATGGTGTGACATTCTGTCAAGTTACCTTTTATTATGCAATTCCATCCTTTAAATAGGCCTAAAGGTAGTTCATTTGGAAATTTAATCCTGGGACAGATGTCTAAAAAGTGTCAGAGAAACAACCTGACCATCTGAAAAGCTTCCACGGGAGTTGCAATTCCTCACTCCCCTAAACCTCAGTATTTTGGCTCTCAGGCTCCTGGTGGGTGCTGGGAGTGCTGCAGGGAGAGGATGGGCTCCTGCCAGAGCACCAGGAACAACGTGTCTTCTCTGAAAATCATCAATCTGTCATTTAGAAGCAATCTGCCCTAATGGGCAAGCTACACTCAGATATCACATCTTTATTACCACTGTTTCATGGTTATCCCATTATCATCCAACTTGCTTTCATGCATTCCCAAAATTTCAGAAGGAAGAAATACTTAAAAAAAAAAAAAAACCAAAACAACAACAGAGTATCGAAAAGCCCAGTAGGGTGAACAGAAATTGCTAACTATTAAACCAACAATGCATACCTGACACCACAGTGGTGCACATCAACACCAGAGTACTGCCTTGCCCTTAGGTATTCACAAGCTCCTCCAAAAGCTCCCTTCGTTCTCTAAGTTTCAAATCATGCTAGAAAACAAACACACACAAAAAAGACACCAACCAACCAACAAACAAAAAACCAAAGGAGACCTCTGTCCCAAATCATCACACCAAAACACTCCCCTCCCTGCCACTGGGTATGAATGAAGCTTCATCACAGCCCAGAACCACCTGCAGGACTCACTGCCGCTCCATCAGGTTTATTTGATAACACCCCTGAATGCTCCCCCAGTAATAAAACTCAGCAACTCATCTCCAAACCAATCAGGCTCACCATAAAGACACACTTAGTCCTGCAAGAACAAATTGTGTTGTAGAAGCACTGTCCATTTCACGGAACTTTAAATTAAATTTGACATAAAAGCTCTGCTTTAGATGTCCCTTAATCGGTCTCCTGTTTATGACTTTACAAAATCCTACCCTACACACAAATTTGTCAAACACAGTAATTTCTTCAGCAACATTCAATGCACCAAATGCTTCCCTGTGCAAGTCAAGTGATGACCCACCTCCCCCCACAGGAAAGCCAACAGAATGCTTTTATACCTTTTTTTTTTTTCCCCCAGCAGTTCAGTTAACCTTAACCCCCTGTTTCTCTTCCATTTCCAGTCAGATGGCTTCCTCAGCCGAAAAATTTAATTCCTGATAAGACAACCTTTCAACCAACAGAAAATGGACTTTTGAGTAAGGGCAACTGGCTGCACCAGCAGAGGTTGTTCAATTCTGTTAAGATTTTTTTTCATTGTCCTCATAATCACCACATCATCAGTGGACACAGAAATGAATTAAAGTGCAAAAAATCCTGATGTGCCTTGATTCCACAGGTGCTGGCCAGCAGGCTCAGCCTGGCACTCCCACTGCTCACATGGAAGAGGCACAGGCAGAAGCACTGAGAGGCTCCTACAGCCAGGCAAATTGACTGCAAAGGTAACTTACCATCCTATTAATGTGGCTTACAGACAGCTGTAAATTTACAGCATTACAACACTTTATGATGTGAAATAATGCATTGCATGTTGCACACATATTTTATTATACATTTTTCCACTTTGAAGACTTTCAAGGATCCTACACAAATTGCATACAGCTGTCTATTACTAGTGGTTGACAAGTTATTAAAAACTACATTATCTGATCATTTGAGAAAGAGAATGCTATAGTGCCACTGTTTACTACTATGCTTTAACATATGCATAAAAAGGAATGTTGTGGTCCAATTTTTAAGTGCTTCCACTTACAAAGAAATTAGTTTTTTAAATAAAGATCTACTGCTTGTATAACATCTCAGTGTGCTCTACTGCATATTCTGCATAAAAGAAAAAAAATTACACTGAGGTGTACTACAGTGAAGAAACTGCCACTGGAAATACTGGAATTCCCTAATTTTCCTGTAACTAAAATCCACAAATAAATGTTGTATTAGCATGCCTGTTCGTGCTTCATTTGCTGATAACAGAGCTTGGCAAAGACTTGAAAAGCAGATAAATTGCAGAGCAAGAACTGTAAGTCAGGACAGTCAGCTTCCAACTTGTTTGAACTTGACAGTATATTGCTAAGCTGAAACAGAATGTAAACTGCTGCCCTGTAACAGTACAGATCCCATGTTTAACATCTTTCAAGTATAGCTATTTGTATTTTAATATTGCCTGAAGGTCCTAAACCAAGATCATAACCCATGATGCTGGATTTTCCACCATACAGTTCCAGTCTTGGAAACATTATGACCTAATACAGACAAGATGCAACAAAGAAATACAACAAGCAATCAAGGGAAGAGGAGAGTGGGAAGTCCTCAACTTAAATGTACAGTTAGTTAGTTCTCTAACTACTGAAAAACCCCTCTAGGCAGGGAGCAACTAAAGATAAATACTAGTAGCTACCACAGGAGACCCTTTGAGAAACAAAATACTTCTTAAGTAGTTCTGAGAACCAGCTACAGTGCTTAGAAACCTGAACCATAACTAGCATTATGTAATTCAATTTCTCATCTTAAAACATTAACAATTTGTGGCAGAGGAATAATAAGCCACCTAAATTCTTACCATTTTCTAGACAAGTGAAAGGAATCGATGCAAGTGATCAAGTAGCAAGAATTCATACAATCCCTTCAAGTCCTCTTGGTTTGCTCAGCTATTCCCGTATAGTCAAAACACAAAGGTCCTTCATTCAAGGCCAGTAAGGTACAGCTAGTCCAGGAAGGGCAAATTATAACCACTCATTTTCACTGCATTTTCAACAAGAACTACATTCACTAAGGTTTCTAGCTGCCTTAACTTAAGGATATTTGCCTCTTTACAAAAGAAATCTAAGGAACCTCAGATTTCCATGAGCAGCCTTGCCCACTCATCTTATTCCTCCTTTGAGGATTTAAACCCACCAATTAAATTTGTAGATTTAAATTTGCGAGGCTCATTTTTTATCACCACCAACCATTTTGTAAGCCTAGTTAGATATTCTTCTGTATTCAGAGTGAGAAGAGGTCTTCCATTCTGGGTACCACTGCAATTAAAATTATGTAAAAAATACTGAATTTGATATATCCAGTGCAGTAAGACATTCAGCAATGTAACTTCTAACACTCAAACAAAGTAACTAACAAACATACACACAAAACAAAACACAAGGTTCAAGTAATTTTCCATAACCACATTAATCTTCCAAAAAGCCACACTTCACTGTGACTGATTTGTTCTTCCAGTGTAAAACAGCTTATGTTTAAGGACTAGCAATGGCATTTGCCTCACGTCGCAACGGGGAATGGAGGGAACCAAAACCTATAAATCCAAGCTGAAAGCTCATCCAGGGCTGACACTGCAGTGTAGAACCTCTGTCTTCAAGATGAGTAAGGTTACCACCAAAAGAAAACCACCACCACTGACAAAAAACCTTAACACTGCAACATCACAGGTGGAGAGACAAAAAAGAAAAACCCCACAATTTAATAAATAACCATCAAAGCCTGAGGCTGTACAGACTATGCACTGATTACAATCTCTGTTCTGGTTTTTTTTTTTATTACTGAATGCTCATCCTCCAAAAAACATCATCTGTAATACACTGAACCTGGGTTTGTGTGCAAAATATATGTAACATGGAACCCAGCCAAATACGACTGATTACACTGTCTCGAAAGTCTGCTGGCAAGGCATGCGTAGTTTCAAAATAATACTAAATTACGGAGCCCTCATTCTTTATGAAAATAAAATAATCTGTTATCTCTTGCTTATCTCAAGTTACCAAACATTTACTTTCTTAGACAAGGAAAGAGACCTTCTTCAGGTCCTTTATTCCCACTGAGTGGCCATGAACGTGAACATGCATTGCAGTAAAAAAGGATATAAAAATAGAAATAAAGATAATAGAAACCCACCCCCCCGCCCCCCCACTACTATCAATATTTGAATAATGAGGCAGCTTTATCTTCATCAGTATATCAACTTATTCACACAGGGTGACAAGAATATATTAGTTATTCTGAAGTTGGTCCATTAAATTGCTTAGACAACCTGTTAACCAATGCTGCTGGCAATTAGGAATGCATTCTCACTGGAGGCTCTCTGCAGAGCTGCTTCAAAGGTTCAATGTGCTGTACATTAACTTACCAAGAAACATCCTGAGAGCTGCTCCTCTGTCATGTAAGCTCACCACTGCCAACTAATTAAACCTACAGTTCATATTCTCAAGAAGTCAATGTCCTCCTGCCAGTCTAGCGCCTGCAGGTAGACGGTAACTAAAAGGTACCTCAGGTTAAAAAAGCTGCCAGGCTACACTAATCAATGTTAGGTTGGCTATAAATATCCTCTATCCTTAAGTAATTTTTATGTACTTGTGCCACAATTGGACTAAAGTGTTCTTATTTTAGGTTCCGGCAACATGCAGAATTTTGTACAGGTACTCATGTATGCACATGCACATGCTTGAAAGGCAAATTTACTTGTTACTTTTCTATTAAGAGAAAACTTGGCATTTCTCTAGCCCAAAAGCTGTAAAAGCTCTCTGGAATGTTGATCCTAATCACCAGTGGAAAAACTTGTTGAAAGAAGGGATCCACACCTTGCTGCAAATAGAGCTGTTCCACAAAGACAGAGGGAACAAGCAGCAAGCTCCAAAGAAACTGAGAAAAGCACTATTGGGCAAATAAGCAGATGAAGAACAAAATGGCAATCACTGAAGTGTCAGTTCCTTTTGCATTAAAGGGATGGACTAAAAATGATTCATTCTCAAGGCCTATGGCCAAACTGGAAAAAAACGGGGTTGCTGAAAGCATGAACGAGTTATCCAAAACCACTTGGATGGGTTCCATCAGCCTTCAGTGAGGGCAACAGCGGTGAGAAGAGGTGGATGAAAGCAGGATGCTGAAGGCACTCAGGCAACTGCTGCAACCAAAGAGTAAGCCCTGATCTGTAATCCTCAATGCACTGCAGCTCTGGGACGCAGAAAAGGCCTTTCCAACGCTCACATGGGGTGTGAATACTGCAGGTCTGATAGCAAATATATCAAGCTAGACTGGTACCAGACGATTACAGAACAGCAAATGCAAATGTCCGTTTTAAAGAAGGGAAAAATTAATTTTGTTATCTAAATGTTGGCTGATTTGATCTCAGGAGTTTTAAAACATTTCCAGATAATTAGACACCTGAAGGAAAAGAAAAAAAAACAAAAACGAGGGTAAGACGCAACTTCGGTTAACCAGCAATAATTCATGCCACATTTTTCCAGTATGTTTTGCAAATAAAACACAGTATTTTCTAAACATAATGCGGTAGGTCTCATTTATCCAGCTATCAGAAAACAACACTGCAGTGTTATGCAGGAAATAACCAATTTTGTGGGAGGAAAAAAACAATATAAGAATCCTAAGACAAATAAGGAAGACAGCTAAAGTCAAAAGGTCAAATACAAACAAGAAAAAAAGAGGTCAGAGTGTTTACTAATAGATTTTCTCCCCCAAGGGTTAATCTTCAGACATATGTAATTTTATAATATATATATGTGTATATATGTATACATATATATGTATATGTATAAGCGACTTGAAGACAAAAGGAAAATACAAGTTTGCTAAATGTCAGTGTAGAGAATAACATCTATCATACACGAAGAAAAGGGTAATTTTAAGGACACATAACAAATCCAAATGCAAACAGTGCTAGATACAAAACTGTGCACTCGAGAAGACAACAAGAATTTCTGGGACAATCAAGTAGAAAATTATTAAGAAAGGAAAAATTTGGTGTAATAGATGAAGTACAGGTAAGTGACACAGGTCAAAAAAGTCTCAGAGAAGCATTTTTGCTGCTCACATTACATGAGGCTCAGAGCGGCCCTGGTCACTCACACTCACAAAACACTACTTCAAAACGAGACTTGGCAGACAGGATCCTTGAAGTAATTGAGGTTAAAATCTGAACTTGGTTTAATATTTTTTTTTAATTTTATATTTTTTTAATTTAATGTGAATGCTTTGCCTATTCAGCGAGCAACAGCCACAAAAACCGTATTTTTATGTGAAGTGGTATTTGATACGATGACAAAGAGGACTTTGATGCAATTGCCTGCAAAAGCAGTGGACTAGATGTGACACGTATTCATAGTAGGAGAAAAAAATACAGGCAAAAATCTGAAGTTGCATTGGCACTGCTTTTCTCTTTAAAAGCAAATTCTTCAGCACCCTTTCTTCAGGTGAAAGAAAAAAGGTGCTGGTAAACCAGGAAGGACAACTAGTGAAGGAACCAAAGAGTAGATAAGAGAACACAGTTCTCTGAATCCTCTGTACCTAACCACTCTTCAGACACCAGTTTCACTTCAAAAGAAGGTTCATGACAAGAAGAGACAGGGCAGGGTGATACAAACAACAAGAAGGGATTTGCCTAGCTTTACAGGACAAAAAGAAAAACAAAAAACCTTTGGCGTCAGTCAGTGCCGTCTGCAAACCTGAAAGTTCAGAAGTATTTCTTAACTCCCTAATAAATTATCCCAAAATGGTTTTCTTCAGTTAAAAATCTAGCTCCTGACATAGATATCAACATCTGAGATTTTTCAATCTGAGTGTCACTAAAGGCACTTCAATAGCATGAAGATGAGGGCAACAAGGAATGACGCTTTTTACTTCACAGCTAAATTATTTTGGTTTTAATTTAGAAACAAATTTTCAAATCCAATGGAAGGACTACTCTTAGATCAACCTAATGCCAGAGGCAAGCGCTCCAAAAGATACTTCATTTGAGCAGTAACCATTACAGTCGCATTGCCTCACTCAGACTGCTCTAATGACTCCTGGATAATGCAACCAAATACCTCCCCTGCAAAAGAAAACTCACACACCAACAGCTGGGAACACCAGGGCAGCCTGGATGGTGTATTTAGCACATGTGGATTTCTGACAATTCATTGCTTCTGGTTTTTTTTGCTGCTGACAACAGGGTAATAAACCTAACAGCAGCCCTCTAGTAAAACAACAGCTATTTAGCCCCTACAAGCTTCAGCAATTCCTAACAGGAATTAAAATGGATTTGGAAGATTTGTAAACGACTGAAATCTAGTTACTACAGTCACACTTAAGCAGGGGAAGAGAAGATGGTCAAAGCCACTGTCCTCAGCAAGCCACTACTGCCCCGCAACTTAATATCGAGGAAAAGGCACATAGTGAGCACAAAATATCAGACTGGGGTACAGTGAGAAGAACAGGTTCCTGATCTCTCAAACAAGCAATCCTATATTCTAAAGAAATAAGGGCTGGTTAGCATTAACCTGTGTTGCAGATCTGTTTCTGTTGGTGATCGTATCATTATATTTTTATTGTGTTGGCCTCTCTTGAGGTAAGGGGGGGGGGAAATCTTTCTTCCAGCAAATTCCAGAATTGATTACTATGTAAATATCTCATTATTTCTGCAGTATGTCAGTCCACACACTCTATATAAACGTATAACACATATAAAAATTATTTCCACTTCTCTTTTTCTTATTTTAAGTAGTGCAAGTTCTCCTCCTTTTCAGAAATAGCCCTACTTGGAAGTTCCACTGATGAAAAGGAAATGCAAGCCCTTTAAAACGAGCTATTAAGTCTTTTGTATCTCAACCTGAGATGAGAAAAGAGATGAATATCATTATCTTTTGCACAAAAATGATGCATTTCCAGTACAAAGCTAGTGAAGTCCTTACTTCGTGTAAACAAAAAAATGAATAATCTACATTAATTGCTATTTATTGAACAACATGTTTTCCCCCAAACGCTTTTTTTAAATTCAGAAGTCAGCCCAGGCTGACTCAGCCCTACAAAGAACAGGAAAGGTGGAGTCCAGACCAGAAGACGGGATTAAAAACACCACAACTTGTGTTGATACAGACCATTCAAGGTAAGATTGCTTCATATACAGACTCACACGCATTCAGTCCCCAAAGCCTTTTATAAGCTGCAGACACCATGATGAAACACTTTTCATTTTGTAAACACACTACTGCTTTCCTGGAGTTTTTCTCGTAACAAAAGCAAATATACACTGCCAGAAATACTAAGTAAGAGTAGTCCTACAGGAGCTGGCAAATTCCATCACAAACCTCAAGTGAAAGTGCTGCTGAATGGTAATAAACACTCCAGCATTTGCAGTCCGTCTTTCACACGCCAGCACAGGAATAACAATATGCATAACATCCCTGCTGTGCAACGTGAACAGCACACGCATCTGAAGGAACTGCTATGTGCCCAATACAATGATTGTCAAAAGCAACATTTCAACCATAATGAGAAGCAAGGCAGAGAAGCCAGGACATCAGATATCTAAAATACAGCATTAAACAGACAGCTATTGCCAGAACATTAGAACAGGTTTTGGACAAGTGGCTCAAACTCATTTTCCCTTCCACACATCAAGAAAATAGGTAACCTTGGGAATGTGAATTCTTGATCTTGAGCACAAGCATATCATCTTTGTTTTTTCTCCTCTCTGCAGCCTCTGAACATTTTAGTTTCAACCTGATGAAGGTGGTAGAAAAAAAGGAATAATTTCAGCAAGCTGGATGTTCATTATCTTGTCATAATGCACAAGACTCACATGTTCTGAAAGGCTTCTATTCTTTCCTTTAAATATTTTTATTCAAATAACCTCAAACGCTGTAGAATCTGAAGTTAGACTACAATACCCAGAGGGGAACCCATATGTTCTCTTTTCCACCCCTGAGAAGAAAATAGGTATTTATATATCTGCGTGCCACAGAAGTACAGCCCCCTGTGCCCTCTCATAACGCTGCTGTATGAACTGGGTTACTGCCAGCATAAGCCAGCCAAAAACATCTGGTGGCCACAGCACACCCAAGAGCCCAGCTAAGCCCGCTGCTCTCTCAGTGGCCTGCAGCAAGTAAACTGTAACAGTAGCAGTATCAAAAAATCCCTCTGTATCCATTTTAACAATTGTCAGTTAGGGATTTTCCATATTACAGGATTTAATAGGCACTAACCATCCTCCTTTAGTTCTTCCTGCTTGAACATCTCACTGCTCTGAGTTTTAAAGTACTCCTGCCAGCACATTCATCCCCTATCTGAGAACCCCAGTGGCAGTACAAGAGTCATGAAACTACTAGAAATAATAAAGAATAGTTTCTCTTACCCTCTTTTGTCCATATGCCTCTCAACTGCACAGAGCCTATAGCTGACCTGTGACTGGCCAAGCAGAGGCTCTAACAGGGAGTTTTGAAATGTTAAGTGCTTTCAGCAAGGGACCTTCTGGTAACCTTCCTGGAAAGCTATGCCTGCCATGCCAGCTCACTCGCCTACACCCACATACTCTCAGGCTCCTTCAAATAACTTTCTTCTCTGAGAGCTAATATTGACTCTTCCCCACGTTGTCATTAAGTCTATTTTTTATTACAGTTTCTACCAATATGCTCTGTACATTTACTGTCTACATTCCTTGCAACACTCATCAAACTCTGAAGGAAAAAGAAATGACAAAAAAGGGAAAAAAATCCTGGCACCACATTTGCAACCTTCTATTCTTCGGCATCAAGGCCGACTTAAGTAATAGGTTACACACCAGAGTCAGCGGCTCATCAAGTTCACATTCAAATGCTTTTAGAAATCTTGATTTAATACCATCTGGTCCCGATGAATTGTTACAGTTCCTTTCACCAATTAATTATAAATCCTATTCCACTGACACTTCAATTTGAGACAGTTCCTCAGAAAAGTCTTCTGCAAGAACAACTCACTCTACAATCCTCTCAATATGCAAAGGGATACTTTAGTTTCCACATTTTCCTTCCTATCTTTCTCATGCTCCTTTTATACCCGGAAGCTAATCTATTTGGAAAAGGTTTAAATAGTGGTTTTTCCTTACAGTTGTTAATAAGCTGATCTTCAATCTCGGAAGCAGACTTTCCTACTTCATCCTCACATTCAGCTTTCCAGAATTCATGCCCTTGTCTAGTTTCCTTGTTTATTACAGCTACCTCTTTTCAAAAGGCATCTTTTTACTTTTAGTAACTATCTTTGGTTTGGCAATATTGAATTTTTCCTCCAAAAAACCACTTTTTTTTTTATTGGTGGCTTAAGTCTAAGCCTCTTTATATGCTGTCATTCAACAGTCCCCTTGCATCCTGCGGCCACTTTAAACTCTTAGCTGTTTCTTTCACAAACGAAAGGAGTGAAGGAATTCTCATCTTCAAAATTTCCATGTCACTCTCATTATACAGGTTGCCTATGACAGTGATGGGGGGTTTATTGCACTAAAATCAAGTACAAGACAGCCGCTGTCACAGTGGCTTTACTCTTCCACTGCAAACAAACTGCACCAAGATGTGATTCTCTTCTCAGGGAGTCTCCACCGAGCTGCTCCACAAAACAGTCGCTCACAACATTTCATGGGTAATCCCTGCATAAAACTTGTCTTGACATAAAGGCAGCCCTCCTAAGGGTAGAACAGAGGCTGAGCTTTTTGTTCTTGCAAGCTTAGTAATCTTTTAAGTGCATATAGTAACTGCTATTGCTGCGTCAAAATAATTGTAGTAATTCACTTTCCATCTGCTACATGGGATGCCCGAAAACACTGTGGATCTACCTTCTGTTGATTAACCCCAAGTACCTCCTTTGGTTTCATCCAAAACACTTTCACAGAGAAAGGCTGAACACTTGATCCACAGTGTCAAGACAACTAGTAGGGAAACACCACCAAAACCTCCAGCTGAGATCGGAGCCCACAGTGAAAAAAAATGGCACTTCACAAACAGAGAGGAATATTACCCACTCTATACATTTCAGCTGCAAAACACCTACAAATAATAGTGAGATTTGTGGCCATGCTGTCCCAAAGACGGGCTGCATGAGAATTACACAATCAGCATTTTATTCTTTCACTTATTTTTGCATTAGAGCAAACCATAAAGCTATAGTAATAAAAATTGAAAAATTACTGCTTCCAGAAACGGTATTTTTTGGTGACTTTACTTACATTTCCTTCACACAGATAGAAGATCAAAAAATTCCAGAAGTTAAAGGCAGAAGAAACCTGTACGGTTACCCTGTCCCCAGATTGCTCTCACCATGTATTTCCTAATAAAACCACTTATTGCCAAGTTACAAAGCCCTGTAAAAAAGCCAGACCAGAAATAAAATGAGCATGGTTTCCGTAAAATGCTTCTTCAACTCATTAGAAATCTTCGAAATTTTTACCAAAACAGAGAAGAAAAAACAAACCAGTCAGTAATTTTAGTAGAACATCATGACGAAATTAATGAGTTTATGATAAGGCAACCCCACCAGGGACAGCAGGAAGGTATGAGATAAAACAAGCTTCCACTGTGAAGCAGAACATGATTAAAAAATGAGAAAGTAAAGCTGGATCGGTTTTGAAGCTTAATTCTTAGAAGGCTGCTATTGAAAAGCAATATTCATCAATAAGCCTTCCTATAAAATTACGGTGAAGTAGGCAAATAGCAAGCTGGCAAAATAACTAATGTGATTTGTATGGTCAGTAGAGGTGGCTTTAAATATCACACTGTGTTAGCAGAAGCTGTTTTCCAATTCTGCATTTAAAAAACAACTTCTGAACATGGGTAATACTGAAAAACTAGGGCTGGGGTTCCCTCTTCCCCCAGATTACTCAGGCAAGGAAAAAAAAAAATCTCTATTTTTGAAGCATACCAAAAGCTGAATAACTAACGAACACAACTGTGTATGGATGTCAGGTGAGACAACAGTTACAGTAGAAAAAAAAATCACATGAATGGCTTGAGATCCAGAGGTCTGAATAAGTCACAAAGTTTGATTGTGAGGTACCTGTTGCCAAAAGCAAGATAGAGCTCTTAAGAGAGAAACCAGAACCTTTGCCCTGCGAAGGCTAGAGACAGTGGGCACAAAAGCTTTTTTTCAGTACATGGGAATGGGGGAAGGGAAGGAGGAAGAGACAAAGAACCTAGCAAAAGAAGCAGCAGGATACCTGAATATCCATCTCACCCAGGGTAGAGTGTACTTGTCACTGCAGAGGCACAGTAAGAGCAAGAGCAACAAAGGAATACTTTCAACAGCCCTTGCCCATCTAAAAGGAAATCAAAACTGGAGAGAAATCTAGCTTACATTAGGAACCTCTCTCTATTTCTGTTTAATACATTTCCTTTTTGAGATGTTTTGAAAATACTCGAGGAAATTATTTACAGCACCACTAATGTTAGTCAACTGCTTACACATTTCCATTGACAGTCTTCCAGCAGAGACACTGCAAACTGTCCAGAGTCACTGCTACAAGTACGATACATCAAAATAATCTGGCACCTGCGTAAAATTTGGCAGTCATACTCAATAAACCGCTTCAACCATGATGTAGCAATGACTGACAACTCAAACAGAGTGAGCCGGGTACAAAGCTCCTCTCCACGCCTCATTACAGGTCCCTCACAAGCCAATACACGCAGCATTACCAGCTAAAGTAGCCTGCAAAGACACCAAATGCCCTCTGGAATCTCAGAGAGTGAATTTGCCTGTAAAATGGCAGCAGTAAATGACAGGAGAGTCTCTAGAACAAAACAGGAGCAGAGCTGTCAGAATCACCAGTGGGTTGAACCTTACTCAGCAATGGGGAACTGAACATATAGAGAAGAGCAACTCAATTTAAATTCAGAGAACAAGCACATCCTTAACCAAGGCACCATCACGTAACCATGAAAAACCACACAGATATTTCATCACCCTTTTACATTCTTGACATCATTGTATTTCTCAATGTATTGCCTTGCCAGCAATGCTTATCAAACACCTGAGTGCTAGTGGAGAACAAGTACTGAGCCTCCTGACCCCTCCATGGGCATTCTGTAGTCACAAAAATGTGTCCTACATGGGTAACTCATTTGTTCATTTGTATTTTACAGCATTTAACAAGGTTGTGCATAATCATTTGAAGGCATGCAAATCATTTTTATTTTGTGTATTACCTAGGAAATTAAGTGCTGCCTTCTCCTTTATCTTGTTAGTACAAGTCATTACATCTTTTTCATATGCCAAGATAAATTTAACACATTCATTGGTTTCTAAGGAAAAAGAAACTGTAGGCATCAAATTACTTCTAAAATGCCTAATTTCCTCTGCTCTTTTAATTGTATATAAAGCGCCTGATTTTAACCTGGTACAAACCTCAGCTTCCCAAGCTTACTACGAAAATATTGTTTTCCTGTCAATACCACCCTGTCTCCTATTTTATTTTTTGGAAAGGCTAACTACCATTAAAAGATGCCACCTTTTTTGTTGACATACTATTTCCAAATTATAGCTCTATATCTGTTAATAAAAGCTTATGCAACCACTGAATACAAAATGGGTTTTTTCCTGGCCCAAACCATCTTTTCCTTTCTGACACACTGAGGTCTCTCCTGCTTTAATTTTAATGAAGCTCCTGCTCCAGTGTTCATACTTCATGGGCACACGTCCATCACTGCTCCCCATGGGAAGGGCAGGCAAAGAGCTAATCCATACCAGTGAGCCAGCAGAGGGAGCACAGAATGTATTTAGACCAAAATTCATAATTGATTCTTAAAAAAAGAAAGGAAATAACTTGGTCAGTGTCATTAAAATTGCTTGGGTTTAAGCAACATCTTCAATCAGACGGCAGAAGAGCAGGCAGGTAAATGTGGGGTTAAAGCCCAGTACCAACAGCTCTTCTACCACCACGAAGTACCAATGAAGCCTTACATAATAATGTATTTTCAATTATTAAATGAGTAAAATATGTTTTTGTTTTGGAGCGCCACATTGAACGGCCACATGGGTATTCTCTTCAGACACTCAGCAGCGTAATGAATTGATCAGCTGCAAAGCCTGGCAGAGGAACAGCAGCTGCCTGCAAGCACCAACTCTTCCAAGCAGCTCCGCTATCTGTCAAGGTTTCCACTTCTGCTACGGGTCCAGCGGACATCCGTCCCAAAAATAGATCTTAGCAAGCTCATCTGAAATAAGCTACACAAGCCTCCACCAGAATAGGAAAAGAAATCACATCTTGTTTTGAGTCTTATTTAAGGAAAGCAACATGAAAGAAGGACAGCAGCCCCAAATTTCCTCTTCCAAAAAAAAAGTTAATAATTTAGTAAAAAGTGCAAGCCATCCATTTCGTCACCACCCAAGGTCTCGGTACTCATTAGTGCACATAACTCATACACTTTGTGATGACCACTTTAGTATCAAGCTTACTTAATTTACTTTGTCCTTCAGTAACACAGTACTTTTTTTCACAAAAAACGAACATCATATATCACATGCAAATTAAGAAATTCAGAGATGTAACAGTATGCTGTGAGTTGTACAAAGCATGAAGCCTCAATTTACTTGACTTAATCTAGAATACAAGAATACTTTTCCTATTAACTCCACCATCAACACCTTCCTAATGAGCACGCCCAGATACAGTAACAGTTGCAGTTGAAAATACAGAGCAGTGAGTGTAATCCAAGAGAAAAAGGAAGGGAAAAGACTAGGAATTGCAAGATGGCCAGGAATATTTTGTTATACAAGAGTATATAATAATATATAATACCCAAATGATAGAAACAAAGGTTAAGACCTTACCATCAGATGCCTCTGCTGAGAGACACAGAGGCTACAGGGAGCATCAGAGCTGATGCAAGTGAGTCAGCAATGAAGGTTCACAAGGTCACTTTCACCAAGTGCCTTTCCCCTGCCTTCATTATTATGACCTCAGACTCTGGAGTGAGGGAGGGGTGGTTTCTGACACAGGCGATCACAGCGGAATATATCCCTTTTCCAGCTCCTATGGCAGAGGTTGGTGCTGCCCAAGGTTTGGAGCTGTGCTGGCCCAGCCTGCACCAGCCACCACCCATGCAGGCGCTCCTTCACATGCACTTATGGGTGTTTCCCACACTTGATGTTTCTTTGGTTTTTTCCTCCTTTTAATTGAAAGAGACAGTGGGGTCCAAGAAGCATAGGTACTCTTAAAGCTCATAGCCCAGCATGCTCCACGCACTTCAAAAAGAAAGGGGAGGGGGGAGCGATATGAAGTATTTTTGAGTGTCAGTGAAGCTGTTCCAAAAGCTGTACAAAAAGCCAGGAATCTTTTGCTGGAGACACTAGGGCTGAACTCAAGTTTTGGGTTTCTTTTTAAACTGTGTTTTGTATACACTTTTTTAATGGATGGGTTAATATCTGATGCAGTGGAACTCCTCTTATCCCAATCCAAAATCATGAAGAGAAGTGAGTTTTCATCCTTATCTCCCTGCAGAATATTCTGTGATATAACTGTTTAAAATCCTTTCTCTCTTTGCTGGCTGAAGACTGGACAATTGTGATTTTTCAGGAGAAAAGAAGTCCTCGCTATTCTGGTCACCATACCTGGAGGGAACAAGGCATCTCCCTGGCTTGCCCAGTGCTTCTCAGCAGCATGCCTGGAGCAGGTATAGCTGCAGTGCTGTTATCCTTAAATATCTCCAAGCAGACAGGCAAAGCTAAGACCCTCCACACCACTTGGGATTTACTCTTTTCTTTCTTCTGCAAGTAACAACTGCCAGAACTAACAAGTATTGGTGACTCCACAGTCGCATGCATGGCTCAGCTGCCTCCCCCAGTGTGACACTTGGGACATCGTCTCTCAAAACAGAGCGAGCCCAACCATCAGTGTCAGTCTGCTCAAAACCACCCATTCTGTCACAGCTATGCTAAGGCCCTTCCCTTTTGCATTCACCTGAAATAACAAACAGCAAATTTTCTCCTTAAACAGCTCATTCTACAGGCACATCATCTAACACCAGCTAAATGTCCATGTTTTCTGTATCCATCAATAGTTCTCCAGAGTACCAGCACAGTAAAGTGTTTTGTATAATCCATTCCCCACAGTTACGCTTTTTAGTGATGCATTTTACCTAATGGCTATTGCCAGAGGCTTTAAAACACCAGGAAACGATGGACAGCATTGCCTGGAGTCTCTGAACAGTGTGAAAGCTGTGTGAGTATGTAAATTACAGATTTCAGGTGTCACCACTTTAAAAAGAACACTGACTCTAATCAAATTAGGGCTGATCCCAGCCACCCCAGAGACCCAGGAGAAGTACTATTTCAACTCCACATCTAAAGGCTTTGCAGCATCTATCAACAGCAGAGTAAACAATGAAATAAATCTGTGATGTTCCACACCTAAGGAAAATGTGCCTTTGCACTTCTGACTGTTGTGAACACATTTAGACTGGAGGTGCCTGTCTCTGAGTAGACTTAAAATTTCAAAATGAATAAACTGTAGGTTATTTGTCACACAATACTACGTCCATATGCTCTTAAAATAAGCCAGTTGTAAAACTGGAGATCTCCCCCCTGCTCTGCCTGCATGCACACTGTGTATGCATCACAGGTGCCTGCTGAAGGTGCCATTCCTTCATGAACTTAACAGTTCCTGTGATCTACTTCGCAGTGAAAAATTCTCAACCATGCTGGAGAGCCTCTTTCATACTACAGAAGACTGCTAAATACAGTTTCCACCATGGGGCACTTCATGGGTTTCCACATCTCTACAGTGCTCAATTACATAGAGGAAAGTAAGAGTTTGACATATGGAAACTAAACTTAAGAATACCAAGACACAGATTTTGTTGCAGCCATCGATCTTGCTACATTACCCCCACCACATCTGCCAGCCAGCCCTGAAGATGCTGAAGCTCAGATTCTCACAGTCACCGCAAAAAACTTGTCTACATGCTCCAGTGCTTCTTACCAACATCATAAGTTTGTGGAAAGTTCAAATGGAAGTAACTTTACATCAAAAATATGCATCATTTTTCTGATAAGTACTTCAGTATTTCTTCACTTCTCCACGTTAAGTTTAAATCAAAAGTCCCCAGAAATCATACAACCACCCAGTAACAGCCAACCTCATAGTAAGTTACTCATTAGTGTTGCTAACAGTGACAGAAACACGAACCTCCCAAAATGCAGCTTCATGGACAGCCCAGATCTCAGTGGTCAATGCAACATAATTTTAAAGACTTCACAAGACGTTTTGTTCCAGTAAGATATCATACATTAAAAATTTCTAAGTGTGCTAGTAGACTCATCATCCCAGTCAGAGATATTTGGACTAATATTAGAGCTGAATAATTAACTTTCTCTATCAATTCTGTTCTGGAATGATCTCACATCTAATGATGTAAGCACTGTCATTTTTGACTGATGGACTATGAGCTGATAACGCATTGTCTCCTACTGTCTCACTGTTTGGCCACAGAGTGCATGTTTTCAGGGTAAATGGAAAAGAGACTATTTAATGGCAAGAGGTTTGAATTCAGAAACTGGCCAGTGTAACCAAAATTGCCCATAAATCCGTACCATCCATTAACCACATAACCTTCTGTGTACCGCTCTTCACAAGAAGGCTCTGCCGTGCACATCTCTGCACATACAAACTGATGCAAGAAACCACCTCTCTGTGGCTCTGCTTTTATGGGGTGGGGAATAAAAACTGGTTGTGTCCAAACTGCAGCCATTAGAGCCCTGTGCAAGAGGGCAGTTCTGCCTCCCTGGCACTGGCAAGTTTTTCATTTCCTAGAATCTCTGTGTAACTAAACTCCTAATGAATTTCTTAGTGAGCTCCGTGCAGCTTCAAGCTGCTCCCAAACACAGCCTTAACCCTCCACCTCCTCCTCCTCTCCCCACCCAGATGCTCCCAGCCAAAGCCAAATAAACAGTACCAAAAGGGTCAGCCAAGATTTCCGTCACAAACTCACCCTTCGGAAAAACGTAACATCGCTCCCTATAATTACGGCGAAAACATCTGACAGATGAGGTCACAATATTGGGCAGGGAATCAGTACCCAGTAAGGCTCATGGATGTAAGAGGAGAGTTGATTCTGCAGGAAAAGGATGCTTCATTGACATTCATATGTTTTGTTATCTCACTATTATGGAGATGGGCAGAGTTCTCTTTGGGAGACCACTTTTCCTCCTGCCACACTCTCCCTGCAGGGAAAGGCTGTGTCAGAGCCACTCTCTCCAGGGCTGTCACATGAGCCGACCCAAACACCAAGACAAAACGGGGCTACCCAGCCGCACTACTCCTGACAGTCCCAGGCTGTTGTACCAGCATAGCATTTCCTTTGGGATAAGGAACTACAGATCTTCCAATTACTGGTTTGACTTCTAGGGCTCATAGAAAATGCAGGGTTAGAGCCCAACATTCTGAGTTTTACGAGGCTTAACATTACAGCAAGCAACGAATTAACCAGCAGGCTGGGTCAGCTCGAGGAGAACTGAAGAGAAATTACACTTCTACAAACTGCATTTCTTCAAAGCTTACAGAAGTCAAAAGGTGTGTGAGCATGAGGAATCTGTATTTGAGCTGTCAAACTGGCAGCACAGTCTCAGAGACTAGAGCAGATCCCTCCCCACCAAGCACACAGGAATTTCAACTCAAATCCAGCCCAAGACAAGGAAATCTGGCACGTGCTCTACCATGTAAATTTCTTTCCCTCCCAACCGTAAGTCTCAAAAACCAACTCCAGTGACAACCTGTCTTACATAACATGCACCTGTTCTACAAGCAAATGGGGGACTATCTTCGCTATCACAACTCTGTGTTGGATTTTACTGAGTAATGTTTTTAAAAGTTCCTGCTAGAGGGCTGATGTTCATTCAAACAGCGTAAACTGCATCTGACATGTTGGCATTGGTGTGCAAAGCAACTCAAGCGAAAATCCACCACTGCCCAGAGCTGTGTTACATGGAGGCTGGGGTCTCATACATCTTTGTAACTATACAGGTGACAATAGGGATAGGAGCATTCACTGGGCAAGGCAGAGGTAGGTTGTTGGCTGAGGATAATTCCCCCAGCTTCCTCATGCACAAAGCCCCAGTAAAGAAAAAGGAAAATGTATTATTTTGCATTGTGTAAACAGCAGCACATCTCACATCCTTTAGCAGCAACATCAGCACTAGTACTTCAGCAGAAGCACCTCTTTCCACCATTAATAACCATTTATCCAAAATAGTGATTGAAACTGTGCCTGTGTAAACTACATTACTTCATGGCTGAGGTTCCTTATTAGGTATATATTAAGATTTTATAAATAAGCTTTTTTGACTGAACTGTTTACCTGCTGTTTTCCTTACTATCACTCAACACCTACATACATGCAAAACAAAGGTACAGGAAGAGTGCAGACAAGTATTTCATGTGAACAGATTGGCCCCACTTTGCTCAGCTCACAGTATACCTAGCAAATAGCTAGAACATACAGAAGAAAAGAATAATTAATCCCCAAATATCAGATGAACAAAACATTTCTCTCAGATCATTGCTTTTATTTTAGCACTTGGCTAGTTTGTAACTGAATTTATCTCCTTTACACATCAAATTCTTTGTAGACACCATCCAGGACATTACCTAGAGAAGCAAAGTACTGCTTGGACAACCTCAGAAGACTAACACCATGAGCTACATTTTCTTGGTTTCAGCTGCAGAGAATAGTTTGGACATACAAACTAACATCAATGGCTCTTGAAGCACTTGCATACTCTGTGGATAAAAGGTGCTATAAAGCATATGCTACATTAAGGCAAATCCTCCCTAGTTCAGAAAGTTAAAAATGTTTTTGGTCTACCCTGTACATCACAGTGCCACTGCAGAAGAGGAAAGTATGGGTCAATCACCTTGTACATCAGCCCCTGCCCTTTTACACCTCACCATCCCTCGAGGGATGATGTATCTGCACAGCTTCACCATGGACAAAGCATTATGTAAGTCAGATGACTAAAGGTATGTTGGAGGCTTAGTCAACATATGCAACCATCAATATAAAAAATTACATGGGAAGGTTTCAATTACATTGCATACACTATCAAAGACTTCTACCTCCAAATCAGCAAGCTGCAGTATTTGCAGGTGACTGTAAGGTAGCCATCCAGGTATCTGCTTTCCCCAAGCAGCTATCTGCAAAGTGCTGATGGACAAAATCCAAAACACCACTGCAAAGGGGGAGTTTGTTGCGTAGCAGCTGCCAGAGAGCAATGCTGAGTAAATCCCAGCTCTTGATTTTCAGCAGCAGAAATATACCATCCTACTGGGACAAGTGAAGATCCTCTGGATAAACACTACAAACTCTCGTCTTAATTTCAGCACGGAAGACTTACTGTATCAGGGCACTACAGGTATAATTAGTCAGCAACCCAGTTCTTTTAACTGAAGAAAGAAAAGAAATTAAGGCTACGAGTGGAATTACATTACAAAAACAAAATAACCAGCTCCTCAGCAACCTTTTACACAATGGTATTTTGAATTAAGAAAGGTCCTTTAAACAGGCTTAAAAAGAAGTTTCTTTATATGTAAGTAGATGAACGCATCCGCACACTGTGACTTTATCAAAATGTCACCATTACAAATCTCAGCAATGACTAACAACCAAGTGTAACTCAAGAAATAATAACTATTAAATTTGCATTTACAGATAAGATCTATGCAACTGAGAGAGATAATGGCTAGCAAAAGAAGCCAGCCACGGGGCTTTTTTATCCCTTTCTTCAAACTGTAGGAACTCCTTTTCCAATAAAAGGCACAGCTCATCATTCTTGTGTATCAAGGAAGAAGAGAGAAGGAAACACTCAGCTAAAGGTAAAACAGTAAAGACAGAAGAACAGGTGTCTTAGCTCTCTCCCAAAATATCCAAATATAAATCCTTTCTCAGGGTGGGTTTTTCATTTAGACAAAGGACATGCTCTCCAGACACTGCCACTAGCTCAGTCCTTCTGACTGCACAAATAGCTCCCCTTCTGAAGTAAGGAGTATCAAATGCATTTTCTTCAATCAGGTAATTCGTTCCACTAAGACATTTTCAGGACCAGTTTCCTCTAAATACCAAAAAAATGGGGCCTTCTCAACAATCAAACTACAATAAACTGCTAGCTAGAAGACATATCCTCTTAAATTTACCTTACCTATCATTTAATGTACCATTTTGAAGGAAAAAAGCTTCAAGTTATAAAGCTTGCACTTAACTTGATTAACTAAAAGTTGGCAAATTCTAGTGCCTGCATATCATTTCTTATATCCAGCATTATCACCATGTTTTGACTAAAGGGCAGAACAAAGAAGACATCTTCAGCAAACATTCTGGTATTTTAACATTAATATCTGATCAGAAAGTTTATATCCATAAATAACCGTGCATGTATACAGCACATTATCTAATACGTGTGTTTTGATATATACCAAGGCTAAAAACATTGTTCAAAATAATGATGCAAAGTGTTGACTTAAAGTGTGCATTATTTACAAGAACAAACACCAG
Source organism: Acropternis orthonyx (assembly GCA_035583155.1). Lineage (NCBI taxonomy): Eukaryota > Metazoa > Chordata > Aves > Passeriformes > Rhinocryptidae > Acropternis > Acropternis orthonyx. Next base: position 10,931,087 of record JAWWEU010000005.1, read on the forward strand.
CTTCAGAATTTCGAACTCAAATTTCACTAGATACAATCTAAATTGCATTAAAAGCACATATATTGTGCTAACCAATAAAACAATTCCTCAGGAACATTCTTTTTAACCTGTTTTTTTATGTATCTATAAAATACATTCATGTAAAAAGGTATATTCTGCTGATGAGATAGTAAAAATAAACAAATCCAGACTGCATTTGAATGAATTTTCAATATAAAGTATATAAAATTATGCTGCCTCTATAGCTTAGAGGAAGAAGGAAAAAAATATACCACCACTGAATAAGGTATTTCACAGAATTTATTTTTTCCTAAACAGAAGTAGATTTCACAATAAAACACTATTCTGCACTGCTATCTGGCAACTCTGATCTGGAATGCAGCTTGCAAAAACAGGCTAGTTTTTCTTTAAAAATGTTTTACAGGAAGGAATCCTGTTAAACCACCACTCATCCTTCCAGCACAGGATACATTATTAACCAAAAAAAGTACAAATAGCAGCATAGCTCTCAAACCTCTAGATCACATGAACTCATCCTCCCTTTACCCACTTTAAATCAAACTGTAATCCAAACTAATTAAAAACTAAACCCAGGGCTGAGACGCGAGCTTTTGTTTAGAAGGGAGTTGAGAAGCTTCATTAACCTCTTTTCTTCCACCAGCTTTTAACAACACAAAATTACTCCTCAAAGTCCCTTGCACTCACACAGGATCAGGGACTGCAGCCTTGAAAAGAAAGTGATTTTCTGACAGATGAAGGTCGCGGGTACACAGCACACCATTACCCACACCCACAGAACTCATCGACCAACAAACAGCCCAGCTGTGATCTCAAACTCCACCAACTTGTGCTTTCCAACAAAATGCTGAATTACACAAGTCTAGACTTATTTTTTTGCTCTTTCAAGAACTATTCCACATGTATCAGCTTCATGGAAAGCCTGGCTGTGCCCAGAGCACACCTGAGCTGCAGAAGATGCGTCCCACCCACACGCTGGAGCACCTCGCAGTGCCAGGCTCTCCTGTCTCCGCCCGGATGTTTCAGAGGAGCAACACGACCACCCCAGCGAGGGATCCAGGCTGAGCCTCTACTCCCACACACCCAATCTCCTTTCCCACCTCTTATCAGCATGTCCATCAACCTATGGCTGGCTCAAAGAAATCATACCAATTCAAAGATCAATTTATTAAAGTCAGCACAATCCCCTTCTACAGGTAGTCACAAAATTGCTTTACAAATGGCTAGAATTAATTTAAAATATCGCCATTACCAGAACACCACAGAAACCACAGCAGTGCGCACAGGGCTTTACAATAGTAAGAAATAGTAAAGATAAAAGTTTAGGCTTTTTTGAAAACATTCATAAACTCAAGGTACTTTTACAATCAGAAGTTCCTTCTCCTCTTCCAAGCAATACTTAAACAGATACAAAAAGCCATCTCAAAGACAGGGCATGACTCCTGTACAGTAAATCTGTACTCTGGCCTCACAAAGTGAGTAAATAATTCTTCAGCCACGTTTGCAACAGGATATGAAAATGAACTGCTTTCTAGGTATCTGTTATATTTTTCAGTTTTAATGTCAATAAAGAATCTGGATTCATTCAGAACCAACAGGCCAATCAGACTGGTTGCGAACAAGAAGCTTTTCTTCTTGTGGTAAGTTAAGTAAGTTTGGGGTTTTTTCCCTTCCTGGAAATAAAGCTAGAAACCTATCCTGTGGCTTATATTTTGAGGTATTAGATAATTTTCCATTACCAGCAGTTTTAAAAGGTTTTACTTTGAGATGAGAATTAACTAAGTTAATCATCTCCTTCAATACTCAAATTTCAGCTATGAATTACCCTTCTCCACTGGCCACTGCTAGCATAGCTCAACAGCCAGTCCCAAGATTCTGCTCAACTATGTATCTGGAGAACCTAAACACTAATGGTATGAAATTTAGTATTTTATTTAATATATACAAGGCCCACTTCCAAAACAGTGAAAGTGCCAATTGCGGAGTCCGAATGTCTCAGCAAGGCCAGGGAGCACAGCCAGACCCACAGCAACAGCTCTCTTCTCCCTTGCTCAAGTCCTTATACTTCCTTACACTGTACAGTCAGTCCCAGCATTCAGGGAAATAGTAGCTTAACTAGACCACCACAATACCTTGACACTTAATTTGAAATAGCCACACTGCAAATTTTTTTGTGCTTAAGAAGTTTTCTTCTTGCAATATCTTGGAAAATTAGTGCTTCACCCCAAAAGGACAATTTATCAATAAGGGACCAGCAGGACTCACAGAGTTTGTGGATTGAGGGTTATGAAATTCATAGTTTCTCCAAGAGAAAGCTGGTAAAATACAGACCAGGTCTGAAAGTAAAAAAAAAAAAAACAAAAAAACTCTGAACTCTTCTGCTCTTCAGTAGTGCCCTGCCTGAAAAAAACAGTTAAGAATAAGATACCACAGGGGTGTAATCCTGCATCTCCCACATCACATGCTTGTAAGGAGTAGTAGGAGTTGTCCACCCTCTGCCTAGTTGACTAACTCTGCAAATGTTTCACTGGGATATTTGGAAAACGAAGTGCATCACAACTGTCTTAAATTTATCCATTTCACAGCATCTGCTGAAAACACAGTATTAATCCACTGGGAAGCAGAACCGTGTGGATTGCTCCTTTAGCTGAAGACCTCCCTGCCTCTGGCCTTGGCAGGCTGCTCTGGGTCTCTGGAAATACAGGTGCAGAAACAACTGAAATAACCCAATGCATCACTGACACCAGAGCACTGTCACATTTCTCACTTCCGACTGCACTGGTCCCTCTTTTATCCCAGTGCTGACAACACTCCTGTTCAGCTGGTGCAAAGCTCCTCCAATTTCTGCTGCTAATTAAGCACTGGGAGTGACTCACCACCACCACACTAAGCACATGCTGATACTGGTACTGCACAAGAGGAGCAGGAGCTGGAAGAAAGAACAAGAGCTCTCCCAGAATCAATAGCCTTTATGTTACCTTGACTGTACCACTGAAAGCCAACAGATCAAAGCAATGAAGTGGGATGGTGAAGGGCTGAAAGACCACTGGAAGGACACAGGAGAAAGGGAGTAGAATCATTTCATAAACCTTTCAACTTCACAAAGTCCAAAGTACGCTGTGATAAAATTGGTAACTACAAATTTTTAGGTGAAAACCTGGTAAAGCCACTGCATCTTTGATCTACTAAGTCCCTCAAAAAATTGCATCAACTGCTAATTACTTCCTGTAAACATCTTTTCTATGTTCTCTCTGCAAATTGTCTTGCTTCAACTATCAATTTGGCTTTCCCTGTAGCTTTCTTCTTTCCTTTTCTTCTAAATTGATATCTTTCTCTTACTTAAGTATTTCTAAGCAACAGCAATGTCACCTTTTCACCTTCTACCTTCTCTTCAATGAACAGTTTGAGCTTTAAATCACTCCCTGAAGTGTCTCCCAAACTTGAATCATTCTTGAAGATTTTACTGAAAACACTCAAAACTCAACACTTTTAGAAACCTGGACATTAAAACAGGACACAACCATTCCTACAGAAACCACATCACAGCTAAGACAGCATCACCTTACTGTGTTCAGACAATATTTTCCTTAACTGTAAAACTCAAGAACTTTTTAAGCCTTTTAACAACAAAATCATTGAAAGTGCCTTAAAAATCAGATACAGCAAGTCATATCCCTCTTAAGCTAACAGTAAATACAATTGAAAACAGGGTAGAAGTGGCAGACAAAAAAAACAGTGACATGTAAAACAACATAAAAAACTCTGGATTCATATGTTTCAGGTATAAGTTGTAATCAAAGATCTTCACAAAAAAAGTTCCAGCTCTCCACTTTTGCTTTTATCACCTTCAGACTCATTACTCTAACCAGCATTTTGCTCCTCCTGATACTCAAAATAAACCAAAAGAAAAGTCAAAGTAACAGTATCAAATAAAACCGACCAGGCTTTTTGCTGCCTCTGCTACAAGTAAACATCACAGATGCCATTTATGAAAGTATAAAGCAACCCAAGGATGGTAGAGGAAAAATATAAAATATGCATTTACGCATAAATATTTTACATGGGTGAGATAAGGCCTTTATAGTCAAACTGGGGGCATTTTCAGGCACAATTTATTACATTTCATGCAACCTGCAGAAGGTTTTCTATTTCATGTAAATCCCTGAAGTATCATCTTTATGAATGCAAGCGAAACACATCCCTTCATGTCAATTTTATTTGCCTTAAATTCTGAGTTTGGACACTTTCAAGTCAAAATCAATGTTACACTTAATATACTCCACAAAAAACAAACAGATATTTCTTCATGACTGCTAATAATAACTCTTATAAACTTTAAAATAAAAAGTTTGGCTTAATGAAGTCTTAGTGATTGATTTCTGTAATTGAAACTGACACTGCTCAAGGATGATTCCACTTTAGAAGAGATCCTCACCCGTCTGCTGAGCAGTAACAAGCCTTCTCCACAAATTACACAAAATGAGAATAGCCATGTTTCCTAAAAGCTCTTTCTCCAAAAGGACCACCACTGCAGCACCAGCCATTATTTCCCCCTTGATAGTATTCTGGGAGATTTGCAGAAAGCTTCTCTTTAGATCATGGGTCTACAGTGAATCAGTGACTAAGCAGAACTAACCCAACAACCAGGCTTTTCCACAACCATAAAACCTCCTTCTTGCCTCGGTTTCTTTGACAGAAGCTGAGCAGTTCAGCTCCCCCTGCCAAGCTCTGTGCACACTGCCTGCCAGTAACAATGGAACAGGGGTGATGGGCACCTGTCCTGTTCTGGTGGCAGCCAACACCCTTCCAGCAGCAAAGAGGAGCGTGCCCTGCATTGCGAATGTGTACTAGGAACATTTACAAATCTGCCAGAGGAACGGGATACTGGGTCACAAAGCAGGTCACCTGAAAACTCAGCGTTATGCTAAACACGAGCTGCATGCCTTCAAAAGTCATCCAAATTACTTTACTTTTACATAGGAACAATTCTCCTGGGGAGGAAAAAAAAAAATCACCATGTTAAAATAATGCAGGCTGCTTAAAAATCATTTAATCTGTTTTAGGTCCACTAACGCCAAGCTACAGTTTTCCTTTCAATACAACATTTCTGTGGGCCACAAGCACCGCAGTGCAGGAAAATCTGTATTTATAGCATCCAAAGGACAAACATCCAACTATAACATAGTGAGTATCCTGGAAATATCACATGTTTCTGACACCTACCGTGTTTTAGTAGCTTTGTTTTACAGCACAGGTTGAGCCAAGAAAGGATCACCAGGCTACAGCAGCACTGTGATTTTTATCTGTCTGCAGACACAAGGAGTATCTGCAGTTACTGGTCACATAGGCAGGACTCACATTTATACAGCTGCAACATGGAAGAGTTTGAGTTGAGACAGGCAAAGTGAGGAGGAGAATGCTCAAGTTTTGTGGACATGACCACTCACAGCACAGCACACCCCGGGGACAGTCCTGCAGCAAGGTACCCACCAGCACAATCACCAGAAGTCAGGCACTCCCCTCCTGAGCCTCCAGAACGTGCATTCCGGAGCTGGTGCCAGCACCACCTGAGTGGACTGGGGTTGGTTTGTTTGTTTAACAGAGGACAGGCTGTCTTTCTTCTTTTGCTAAAGCCTCCATCATTCATCCCCGTGCAGGGAAAGGTTAACGATGATGAATAAGATCCTTTCCAAAATGTCTGTGCCAGGCACAAAGTAGGAAAACATCAGCAGAGTAGGAAAACATCACTTAGCTATGTCAGCCATGGTATCTTGCCAAAAACTCTTCCCCAGATGTCCAGATCTGCAGCTGTGGGAGTTGTTTTGGTAAAACACTGCCGTCTTTTCTGAGGACCAGCAGGAGGGAGTGCAGAGGTGTTCAGGACTACCTTTGCCTCTCCCTACCCCGCTATACAGTGTAGGGTAGACCTCTGATGGGCTCACTCCTTCCACAGCCCAGCTGGTCACTCGACAGCAACAATGCAGACTCCTGCTCAGGAGGACAGAGGGGAAGGTGCTTTTAATGACTGCAGACAAAGCTGACATACTTCCTTATACATTTTAAAGCACCTAATTGCATAAACACTTCATTCAATTTTAACTCAAGCATTCTTTAGTATTCTTGTTCCACACAGGCTGAGAAAGCCTCTTGCACTGTAACAAAGACGTTGTATCTCCTGCCTACTATTTGCATCACCTAATGTTCACACAGTGTTTTTGCAATTCATTATAAAAAGGTAACTACTAATTAGTCAGCAGTGCAGACACTTTAAGACAGTGACAAAAAAGGCTTCCTTTGCAAGGACATTTTATTTTAGCAAGTATCAATATTGTTTCAAGCTCTTCTGTGAAATCCAGAACTGACCCAAAAATGTGCATCCTAACCCAGCTCACTAAATTCCATGAAACATGCTGAAATCCACAACTGTTTATAGCTGCAGCATTATGCTTTCGACAGTTTTATTTGTGTAACAGTTTATGCTTTCATTATGTTCTGTCACTTGCTACATGGAATTTGTGTTTAAGAGGATTCCACTGTATCATATCTAAGAGGTTTACAACAAAATCCAAATAGCTGAAGTCATGGATACACCACATCACTAGATTTAAAGGTTCACAGTAACTTCTAGCCTTGTCAGAACATTAACCATCATTTTGTGAGGAGACTCATCTACAAACAATACACAATGCTACAGAAAAGTTACCCTCAGGACTGATTAAATGAAAAATCAATACACACTATTATTACATCTACTTTCCCAACCTTCGGTCATATGTAAAATCATAAGAAAAAAACAGTTTTCACAAGTTTATTCTCACATCTTAAAAAAGAGCATGGAAGTGTGTTTCCTTCCAAGCCCAGGAGATGAACAAGTGGCAGGACTCCAACATCCAGTAAAAGCATGTATACAATTAGTGCCTGAGAGGCCAAAAAGTAACGGGAGTTACAAGACTGACAATACAGGTAGGATCTCCCACACACATAACCAGGGGTACTACTTAAATTTTTTTATTTTTTTTAAAGGGAGGGGAGGGGCGGGGGCCAGAAAGTCAGCTAAATATGGAACATGTCAGGAGCAGCAAGGCCAATAGGTTATGGCAAACCATAGTACATGGCTGCAGTTAACAAACCTACTCCCTGTGGCTAGGGAGTCTTTTTCACCACTGTGCACAGATACCCCTCATGAAGCTTCTAGATCTGATGCAGCAGCTGGGGCAAGACATCATCTTCAGCAGTACCTAGAGAGAGTGATTATATTCAATCACCCTTGCTCAGTCATCGTGATTGCAAGTATCTCTTCCTTGGGAAAGGGTATTTATGGCCCCCAACTTATTTTTCTTGTTGCTCCAACTGACCTTATCATTCAATCCACTGCTAAATTAAACAGCTCACCACATGAAATTCCCCACTTGTGTAGGTACTTGCACACTGGTGGTAATTGAGTTCTCTGAACCTTCTTGGAATTAGAACACCAACAGCGACTACAGAAGCTCAGGCAAGACAGGCTCTATAGACCTCCATATCATACTGTCCCTTTTCAAAACCCTTTCAGATTTTAACACATTTCATAAGAATAAGTACAAGAAATCCACAGCATTAAAAGAATGTACGCTGACATCAGCTCCCCCCTCCAGGTAACACCACCACCTCTTCCCGCCTACGGCATTCTGTCTGTCTTACAGTGCACTCAGGAGATAAGCAATCAGGACCACCGAGCTGGAGATGCAGGCTCAGCTGACAGCTCACCACAGGTCCTGCTCCAGTGGAGTAAGTGCTCTGTGTTACACCACTCCCCAGGCTGTAATCGTGCTCCACTTGCTGCAAATCCACTTGACAGAAAGTTTCTCTTAACTACAGATGATTTCAGTAATGAGTTATTTCAGCTCATATAACTGTGGTCTGTGGTGGAAAAGTCAAGCCAAGCTTATGTCACAGTTTGTGTTAATTTCCACTAATGAGAATCCCAACAGTTGCAATAAATTAATCTATTCACAAACTGAGAAACTAAATATTTGAATTACTTCCCTAGAAACAACCGTCAAACCATTGAGGAAAGAAAGTCTGCAATGCACAAAGCAAAGACAAGTTTCACACAAGAACAAACTTCAGCAACATAAAGGATATTAAAACATTAGAGAAGTTCCAGAAGATTCACCTTGTGCCCTGCACAGGCACTTGCAGAGATAAGGAAAGCTATTCTACTTAACTAGGAAGGACCAGTCAGTCTCTGCCATGAGGTGATCCTACTATAAAGCAGAAAACAGATGTTAGACATTATGTTTTGGGCTTAACAAGAGTGGAATCTCCAGGGATCTACCTGAGGGAAAGGAGAGGTAGCAACTTGTGTCTCCAGCCACTAAGTCTTTTATTTCACCTTTACCTATGCAGGTCCTCACTGGCTTCAGCCAGGACACACGGTGCTGACACACATTTCCCAGCTGCTGGGGAGTTTCATGTGAAAGCCAGAGTCCCAGATCCCAGAGAATTGCATGATTGCCACCCCCGCAGAAATACCCATCTATTTTACCTCTTCACCTTCTCCACTGTCTGACCACATGGAAGGACCAGCTGAACTGGGAGCCTACACCAAGAATCTGCAGCAGGTTAGAAAACATGACAGCACTCTCTGTTCCAGCTGTGAGGTGCAACACTGCTAGGAACAATGATGCTAATGAGAACCTGAAGGAACCAAAGTTCAACCATGATTTGTTGTCTGCTCAAGTGTGACCATAAAATGAAATCCTCACACATCAGAAGGCTGACCTCATCGTGCGCTGTGCTGGACTAAATGAGGTATGAGGTTCAAGGTAATGTAAGTAAAACCTGTTCCACAGAGGTGGGGGATGTAGGCTAAATATAGACAGAGAAAGTGCTGAGGTTTTTTTATTGCATCTCTGACCAAGAAGTAAATATTTCAGTATGCTAGCGAGGACTCATGATCTTCACTAGTGAACTTTTATCCACTTCAACTGATGCGAGTTGCATTACAAAACAAAATACTCCTAGAAAAGGTGTGGATCTGTAAAAGTCAACCACTTCAGTCTTATTAAATATTCATCAAGCAAGATTCAGTGGATGAGACTATTCATGTACTCCAAATGCGCAATATGTATGGCAATTGGGATCTGGCACACTAGAAGCAAGGTTCCAGCAAATTTTTACACTTTTGAAAAATCCTCCTTCACTACTTCCACAGAAACTGCATATAAAGTCAAAGTCTTAAGACGCAGAAAGAGCAGTAAAGCCTGCCACAGCTAGCAAGAGTTTGCAGAGCACTCTATCTGATCTAACCCTCATGTCAAAGACTAAGGCTTTCCAAAGCATATTCTCATCCTGAAGCTTTCCAGTATTACTTTTATTTCTCTAATTTGCTCTGCTTTGTTAAATTTAAGCAAAGTCAGATTTGATGATTTAGGAAAAAAAAAACTCAAGAGTGAAGACTGGAAAAGTCTTTAACAATTTTGTCCAGGTTCTTCCTTCACGAGTGGGTAGGAATCTCGATGACAAGCTTACCTGCATTACTGATGCTTGATTTAGCTGTCAAAAGGCTGCTATTTCTTCCTCCTGCATACTTTTTGTAGCATAATCATCTAAAAAGCCTCTTAAATATTCACCTATTGATCTCCTCCACTTATTTATTTAATTAACGACATAATGGTGAAAGTTTTTCGCTTTTACAAGTAAATAGGCATCTGGCATTTTAAAGCACCAGTACCAAATTTCCTGGAGAATGCAGCCTAATTCGGGAGTTTTGCTGAGCCCTTTTAGAGTGTTTCTTTTGCATTCAAGAATTACAGGTTCTTTATATCAATCCCAAAACTGGGTCATCTTAAAGCACTTATGAAGCATTTAGCAAGCACTACCAAGCAGCATTACATCCAACCCATGCTGTTTCATGAGTAATTGAAACAGCTAGGTAGCTTAGACGTATAACGTTTCATCAGACTGTTGTTGAAAAGACATTAATACTCATTTTTCCCTCAGTGGTCATATCATTTCTTCCCCTTTACTTCATCTTCATAAATCCACTAGAGTCTAAATGCAGAAGAGTGGATTTAATCAGATAGCCAGCAATGCACAATTAACTCTTCTCTGTGTCACTTCATGATTTAGTGACATGATGCTCTGAGTGGCAGAAACAAAAAAAAAAAAAAAAAAAGGGGGAAGCTGAGGGGGCGTTGATTTGTTTTAAATAAAGCCAAAAAACCCTCACCTCAGCAATAAGTGCAACAGCTGGAGTTCCAGTTTCTGAAACTGTTTTCACAACAATTCTTTCTACAATACAAATCACTACGAAGGTGTTACCCAGACTTGTTTATGGCGCTTCCAAATGCTGATACAAATGAACTTGAGAAATGCGTTCAATAACTCCTTCTATCAAGGTTACACTGCAGAACAGATAATTTCTTCATGCTCTTCACTGAAACATTCACAGTCATTAGACATCAGTTCAAGCTGGGAATCTCCTCCAGTAACACCAAGACTTCTCCAGCTTATCCTCCTCTCCAAACACTTCAAACTAGTTTCAACCAAGATTTTTGTTCAAATTTTAGATTTACAGATGGATTTACAGAGTCTCAGTTAAAAAGACACAAAGCACACACTTGAAAGATTTAGGAAAGGTGACATTTGCCTCTTGCAAAATTCTGTTTCATATGACATGATGGCAGCTACTGCCATCAACAGAAATTGGGGAGTTGTCATGCACCTGTTCTTGACATTTGAGAGTCACCTGGTGGCTGATGATAAAATGCTGATTTATGATCTGCAGGCTCTTATTTATTGGAGGGCAAAACTCCCCTTAGGCGGACACTGAGACAGCATAGCATGCTTGTAATTCTCTGTAGTCTCTTGAGAAAGCATATTCTAGAAGTTGCAAAGGCAAATCTGTGTAAGCTTGGCACTCTCGTATGCAATTTTCATTTAAACTAAGATTATGAAAGATAATAAAATGCCATTTTAAAAGCTTGATGTTTTCCCTAACAAAATGGATGCCATTTTATTATAGAAACTACAGTTTCTCTGTTGTTTGAAGAAGAAAATTAAGCACAAATGCCTGTTGATTCTCCCATCACTTCTGGTGCCCTGCTAAGAAAACTGAGTTATTGATAGAACAGATGTGCTCATTTGGGCTTGGATAGACTTAATTTCCCTCATAGTAGCTAGTATGGGGCTATGTTTAGGATTTGTTCAGTCTTGATAATTCAGGGATGTTTGTTATTGCTCAGCAGGGCTTACACAGCCTCAAGGCCTTTCCCTCTAACATCACTTCACCTCATCAGTGAGTGGGGTGGAGCTGCACAAGCCGCTGGGAGGTGACAGAGCCAAGACAGTTGACCCCAACTGACCACTGGGACATCCCATGCCATATAATGTCATGCCCAGCATATAGAATTGGGGGAAGAAGCAAAAAGGGACACTTGGAGTGACAGTGTTTGTCTTCCCAAATCACAGTTATGAGTGATAGAGTCCTGCTGTACTGCAGACAGCTGAACGCTTGCCTGCCCATGGGAAGTGGTGAATGAAATCCTTGTTTTGTTCTGTTTGTGTGTGCAGCTTTTACTTCGCCTATTGAAACTATCTCGACCCATGAGTTTTCTCACTTTTACTCTTCCAATTCTCCCCCCAACCATGATGCAGTGAGCAGTTCTGTGGGGCTGAGTAGCTGGCTGGAGTTAAACCACAACAACAGGATTCAGAGCAAGATTTGCACCACTGGAAAATTTTACCGTGCTCCTGAGCAAAGAAATGTCTTCTCATTGTAATAAAAGGCTTTGAGGTGTGAATGTTTAAAAGGATGTTGTGAAACAACTTCTATAATTGTTACGTATTTCCAGAAAAGGAAAAAAAAACACCCCAAAATATTAAATCCTGTCTCTGGAAACTGAATATACGGTCTGAATGAAATTCTCCATGGTAGTGGTTTTGCAATTTGGTAATAATAACCATTTATACCTATAGAAATATCCTTTTCTTCTGGAAGAAAAACAGTCTGCTACATGTAAAAGTTATTGACTTGATACAGCCTACCTAAATTACACAATTAAAGTAAAATGCCTCTTTAACAGAGATAAAATAATGCAAGTGGCTTTTGTCAACTTTAAGCCAACTTACACAGCAAAGCTCAATTTAATTCTTCAGAATTCCAATTTCTTATGTCAGTGCTGCGATCAGATTGAGTTCTGCTTTCCATGCCATGTTATTGTTGAGTTCAAGTTATTCCTTAGTAACAGCTACACTGCAATATTAAACTTCCCACAGCATCACATAAATGGCTAATGGATGATTGCCCCATCTCAATAAATCTATTTCTATGTGGTCTGCACACTGACATACTACTAAGGTCCAGGTTGAGATCGTTTTACTTCTAAGTTTTTGCCTGTCGAACTGACCTCTCTAATGTTCACCATAACATTGAACCAACACATCTGTACAGGATTCAGGAAGCCCGTGGCTACACAAAACACAGAGCATGCACTAGCTCAGTCCCTGCTGGAGGACAGCAAGGTAGAAGACCCTTGACACATCCCACATGCCCATTACTCCATTTCTCCCACTGATATATCCACCCTCATCTAGGTAACAAACTGAATTGCCCTGTGATCTAGTAGACTCTTTCTCCATGTCTTCTCCTACCTCTCAGAAACCTCCATGATACCAGGAACAAAGATGCCTCTCTCCTTGTTGCTTGGGTCCCCCAGAACTCCAGCTTCAGGTGGACTCAGGAGCAGGGCATAGGAGAAGGCAACCTGAGCTGAACACAGGTGGGAGAGCAGATGATGCAGAGAAACCACAGGAACAGAGGACAAGATGGAGACAACAACAGGACAGAACTGAAAAATGTAGTAAGGGCCACTAAAAACAAACTCATGATCAACAAATCTCAATAACCCTGAGCTGCTCAGCAAACAGCTGAGAACCACGCTGGCCCAAGTGGAACATGATTTACTATCACCTTTCTTACTGGAAAGTTAATATTACAAAATACTGGAAGAAAATGTTATTTGAATTACTAACTCACTAATAGACCTTAAAATGCAGAAAATTGAAAACTACCTGAAGAGCAATGCTTTTGCCTATCAGAAAGTCAGCAAAGGTGACTTGGTTACAACATCCAAGCAGTAAGAGGTTCAAGTGGACCACATATAGGAGAAAACTTAAAGCAGAAACCCCAACTAGATGCTGAAGCTAGTCCAGGTAAAAACAGGAAAAAAAGGTTTGCCTTTCTAATGCTCTCAGAGATAGCTCAACTAACAGAACAGGATTTTCCTCCTCTCTACACCTTTACCTTGAGCTAGATGTCTTTTAGGAAATCATGTCTTAACAAAAACAGAGTTAACACCTTGAAGGAGAGAAAGCATTTGTTTGCAATAGACAGAAAAAACCAGAAAAGGCATCTAACAACATCATCCCACTTTAAAGCCCACAGATAAACGATGGAAATCTACTAATGTTATTAGTTATTTGTTCACCATGAACTGTGAATTGCTGTGATTCAACCCTGGTGACAACCTGTATAGGATTTAGTATACTTATTTGTACTTAATTCCTCTGTAAATCAAGCACTACAGAGCATTATTCCTTATATTACATACAAAAGTTATTCAAAATGGGAAAAATTCAAGGCCAAACAAAAAAACCTACCCCACATCCCAAAAACCAAACCACACAAAACAAAAACACCAAAAAACCAAAACACAAACAAGAAAAAGAGTACATTCTAAAATTAAAACAGTCCAGCTTCTTCCAGATCTGTTTCCTGATCTAAATGTACTTCTGGGTACAATTTCTTTCACAAAATCATGCCACAGTCAGTAAATAAAACAGATTATACTTGTGCTTAAATTCTCTCTCCTTGAACTGAATGCTTGGATTTTCAACCCTGATGTTCTTTTAACATAGCTGGTTTACAAAATTTGCAGAATGGCACTACGTCCTCTGGGGAAGAAGAAAGGCAAAGCACATAAAGATACAATTCTCTAAGCTAACTAGGAGCCTGAAATCAATAATAAATCCGTTACTTGACAAAGATGATTAAATGATGCTCTGCAAATCACTACTAGCATTCCTCCTCCAAATACAATCTGGTGACAGTGGCATGATATGACAACGCTAATGGATGTCAAAAGATTCATGTTAAAAAAACATGCATTTCAAAGTTTAAGCTACACACAGAATGAAGTATTTAATCTTAAACCCAGTGGTGATCTTCTGTCCTCATGTGAGGAAGAGAAAACAAGCGTCCCCACTCTTTACCCTTTTGCTCTCTGTTAAACTTAGTCAATGAACTCTTTTGTCTCCAGGTTCTTCTTCTGAAGATCTGGGAAGACAGCTGGTCACCCTTGCTGCATTTCTCTGACATTTTCTTTCCTAAAAACTGACCATCATTCAGGGCATAAGACTCACCACGAGACTAAGACAAAAATGCAATTATGCCTTCGTTTTCTTTTCATCTCATAGTAATTCATAGAACTGTTTTCTTTTTTGATCACTACTGACCACAATGTGCAAAGACACTCAACACTTACTACCTTCACTGTATAAAACTGGGTCTTGCAAAACAGAAGAATCCACTTGAGAAAGTATTTCAAAAGGAGTCCTTGATGAATACAGTCTTGATGTCAATAGATACAATCTTGGTAAGATAATTATGTCTAAATTACACTTAAAAGGTAGCTTAAAGTCTACTGGACAAGAGTTCTTGGCAGACTGAGTTGAGAGCAATACAAAAAGATATTTGAAGATACCTGGTGCTACTAAATCAAACATAAAAGTGGAATGTTGTGAGGTAAATGCTTTGAGGCAATGCAATGAGCAGCCTACTCCTTACTGGGCTTTGAGGATGGAGCAGTGCTAAATGCTGCCTAGGCAAGGGCAGTCTCCTTGATGAACAGAGATAAAGTTCTGCTCAAACTAGTAACACCAGATGCAGAACACAGGATGAGAAGAGAGCTCCATCCACATTTTGAAAATTTGTTTTGAAAAAAGTTAGTGCTGACTCCTTGCCACATACTTTCAAATTTCCACAGAGTGAAGTCTGACCATTTATTTTTTTCCACAGTACAACTCAGTTTTCCTACATTTAAAAAAAAAAAAAAAATGAAGTCTTGCTTACAAATGTATTTCATCTTTTTCCACACGTGAATGACTTTGGAAAGAAAAGTCCAAGGAGACTAAAGTATCCCCCAGCACAGAGCTCAGTGAAGCAGCTGCAACGCTATTACTCACCATCCTGCCTGTGGTGAAAACAATGCCACAGCTATGCCTCGGTGGGCAACAAAGGAGTTCATTCTTCAGGGGTTACTCAATTCTTTGTGTCTTGGCTAAGTCTGCAAACTCAGAAGGCAGGAGATGAGTTAATATTCACCAGGACAGCTAAAATATAACATCGATAGGTGTCCTGTTTAAGAAGTGGACCAAGGGCTCCTCAAATTTGGCTCTCAATTCACTGCATGGTCACTTGAAGAGAGAAAACAGAAGAGAGCAGGGTAGGAGCTGAACAAGGAGTGCTTCTCCAAGTGCCAGTCATTTCTGACTCATGGATCACTTCACAGAGATCTAAGGATTTTTCTTCCCTAGTCATCCTGTCAGCATAAACAGATCTTTCTTCATTAAAAAACATGCCAGGTTCAGATGTTTTGCTGCTCCAATCCAAAACCCTTACCCAAGTAATATTCCAAGCTCCTGATCTCTTCTCCCCTCACTGGTTTTCTTTTTATTGTCTACCCATCACTGGATTTCTCAGAAACAGTAGACTCACTGCTATATACCTCACTTACAAAGACAATTGAAGAAATAATTTATTCCTACTCCCTATCTATAAGCCACCCAAAAGCAAGGTCAAAGCAACTCCCCAGACATCTGCTCACACTGAATGCAGTACAAACACAGCAGCAATGCTGCCTGATAAACCACAGCACTGGTCTTGCAAAACTCCCTTGCTCCATATCCAGAAAGACAGAAGAGGTCTCAAAATAGTTTTTGCTTACTAGTACAGCAATACTAATGTATACAGATTTCATATGATGTACTGCAAAACACAGACTCGAGCAGTTTAGAAGGGAGATAGAAAAAAGCCAAGACACCAAACATGAGATGGAGAGCCCTCTGATATGCCCTTCTTGCTTGGAGAAGCAGAGAGAAGCTGCCGCTTCCCCACGGAGCACTGAGACTTACCAAACCACTTAAACCCGTGGCTGAAAGATCATCATTGAGGCATCCAGGGTGGTGAATGAAAACTAGTTACCAGTCCCACCTAAGAGCCACAACTGATGACCAAGCTCAATTCTTTCTAAAGTCATGAAGTAGCAATAGGGGAATTACTTTTCCACAGGAGGCTAAAACTGCGTCCATGAAGGGTCCACCCTGTATCCACAGATACAAGTGCCATGTTGGAGAACAGTTTTCTCATCCTCTTACACCCTACAAATAGCCCTGCCCAATCCCTCCTTGGCAGTTATGCCTTCTTTCCTGGATGACAACACAACTAAGTGTGCAGTTCTTCCCATCTCTTTTCCTCCTCCCAAGCTTTTGAGAGATCAGGAGAGAAGAGGTCAGACTGCTACATCTCAGAAGACACTTCCTGTAATATCTGAGTTCCTGTCTCCTCTGTAACCAGGATGGCATAGGGCAGGGAACAGAGAGGTGGTTCTGAACTTCACCCTTCCAAAGAGGTCAAGGAGAGGAAAGTGCTACTCTGAGCTGCACAGAAACTGGCATTTGTCCATAATACTCAAAGGTGCTTGGCCTTTTAATTCCAGAATGAAATGTCACGGCTACATACCAGATGACGCTGCAGTATGACCAGATTATTCTCAGGTTCTAGAGACTCAATTCTTTCCTCAGTCAGACATGATGGGTTATTTTTTCTCCCATGTGTTCACTACTTTCAGCAAGCAAAGGCTGAAGGAGAGCAGAAGTCACATGTTGGTAGGAAGATGATACAAAAAAAGCTAGGCTCATCACTAATCACTGGTTAAAATCTGAGACAGAAGTGCTTAGACTTGTTACACTGTCATTTCTCCTTGCAGTCTACTTAGTAGGTACATCCTCATTTATCAGCAGTCTGTTTAGACTGCCTTGTGTGCTCCAGCCTGCATCTAATAAGTAGCCATCCAAGCCACATTCTGCCAATTTTCACCATTTGCTTAAGTCGCCCACTCTTCTTACACAGGCAGTTGCTAAATCCTCAGCGTCGACTCAGCTGAAAATTACAAACTCCTTCTGGATAGCACTGCAGGTCACTAATAATTATTCTTTGACTGCAAGAACAGTCTTACAGAGGAGGAATTGAAAATAATTCAATGTTTTGTCATTCAAGTTTATTCTCACATTTCTGTGGTAGCCCTTCTTCAATGTATTTAATGTACACGATAATTTTTAACTACAGGTTTGGACAACAAAAAAGCAGGATGAATCATTCTGGATATTTAAAGCCTACAATCAGACAGCTTGAGTCTCCCTACAGTTCTCAAGTCAAAGTTTTATTTTCTACTTATGAGCAGAACACTTTCATAGGGAGCACTAGTTCATTTAAATATGCAAAATACTTGAAGATTTGGGAATTTCTTATACACTACAAAGCCTTAAAGGTTCTTGTTCTTCCCTCTACATTGATTTTTGCTTTGTTTGTAACTGCACACCCAGAATTAGAGGGCATTAGAGCTAAACTGGGAAGATAGCACATGTGGTTAAATATACCATGTAAAAATAAAACTGGGCAGATGCATAGGAAACACCCTGCAGCCCGTATTACCCTTGTTTTCCTCATCACTGCATGGGCAACACATGTCTACTGGTACAGTACTTCAGAAGCCAGGACCGCTCTCAGGGATAAACACAGGCCATCCTGTTGGAGAGAAGATGCTGTGGGCAAGTTTGCCCTTCCACTGTAGCT
Organism: Acropternis orthonyx; assembly: GCA_035583155.1. Classification (NCBI taxonomy): domain Eukaryota; kingdom Metazoa; phylum Chordata; class Aves; order Passeriformes; family Rhinocryptidae; genus Acropternis; species Acropternis orthonyx. Next base: position 10,949,001 of record JAWWEU010000005.1, read on the forward strand.
GCTCCCCAGTAAGGCACCAGCAGAGCTGTATGTTGGAGCAATGCCGAAAGTAACTTTTAATTTGCACTGCCTGTAACTCACAAGATGACAGCTACAAAACACTCAGTTTGTATAAACAGCCTTAGATCAAGCAAAGCTTGCTGGAGAATTGTCTTAGGTTGGTTAAACCCATGATAGCAATCCATGTTTCCTGCTGTTTGTTGGATTTTGGGGTTTTTTTTAGCACAGCTTTGAAATACATTACAGTAGTAGCAATTTCCACACACACATAACACTCCAGACTTCTGTTAACACTCAAGTTCTTGCTTTATTGTGCTCCACAAAATGAGCTTCTCAAAGAATTCAAGACTTTACTGTACACACAGAAACAACAGCAAGCAACAGTCACACAAGAGCAGAATTCCAGCCATGTCATCCAGTGGTCCAGTCTACAGATACACACCTTAAAACAACCAAGTCCACAACTCGCACAGCCCAACAAAACAATTCTTGTTGATCTAATAATATTGTCATACCCACACTGACTTTTTATATAGAAACAATGAACAGCCTGCATCGATTCAAGCAATTTAACACTGAACTGCACATCTACAGCTTGTGCCTTCTACATCAAAATCCATCTCAAATATGAAATCTCAAATGTAAAGACTAATGATATATCCCAAAGGATTCCTGAAGTGCTGTTCCTGACCTTTACAATAGTGTTAGTTGATTCCCCTTCACTCCTCCCTCATGAAACAGCTGAAATTTCACTTGTTCTCCTCTTCTACAGCCATAGCACAAGAGCTGGTGATAATCCCCTCTGAATGCAGTATTTAACACCTACCTGCTAGGTGACAGGTGCTACAGTGGAAGAAGATTAGCACAGTGAGGTCCTTTTAAGAGAAGCAAAGTCACCATCAGGCAAGTACAGCAGCAACGGCTCTGCCTAGGCTTATCAAAGCACTTACCACCCATGTGTGCATTGCACCTT